>LFYR01001054.1:217776-244855 GCA_001185155.1 Zostera marina | reverse complement strand
TTCATGGCATTCCAAGTAGCATCGTATCATATAGGGACACAAAATTTCTATCTCACTTTTGGAGAATTTTATGGAAGAGATTTGACACAAATCTGAAATTCAGTTCTACATGTCACCCACAATCTGATGGGCAAACAGAAGTTGCCAACAGGTCACTTGGAAATCTATTAAGAGCACTAGCAGGGAAACAACCAAAGCAGTGGGATCAACACTTAGCTCAAGCAGAATTTGCCTTTAATTGCATGCCTAATAGATCAACGGGATGTGCACCTTTTTTAGCTGCCTATGGCCATCTTCCAAAGAATATAATGGATGTTACCTCCACACCTTCAGTTAATAAGAAGGTAGAAGATATTATAGAAACCAGCAAATTGATACACAAGCAAGTAGAAGAATCAATAATCAGAGCCAACGATCTCTACAAGGAAAGAGCTGATAGGTCTACAAGATTTCAGACTTTCAATGAAGGTGATTTGGTAATGGTTCACTTAAAAAAAGACAGATATCCAGCAGGATCTTATTCTAAACTGAAAGATAGGAATTTTGGACCTTGCAAGCTACTAAAGAAGATTAGTGACAATGCTTTTGTAGTAGATCTACCTCCAGAATTCAACATGTCATCAACCTTCAATGTGGCAGATTTAAGAAGATATTATCCACCTGCAGAGGAAGACAACCAATTGAGGACAATTGTATTCCAAGAGGGGTCGCCTGATGCAGCCCTTATAAGTGCTTGCATTAATAATAGGCTCGATTCTAATCGAGCCTTGGACCAAGCCCAATAAAATGGCTTGGACTCTCATGGTGGACTTTCCACTATTAAACCATGAGAGTATAAATATGAGTGGACCCTGAAGATGGGAGTTAGTTGAGTTTTATTTTATCCAAGGTAATTTCTCAACCTAATTCTTTCCTTCCTTCTTTAATATCTTTCTTTTATATCTTTCTATTTTTCTGCCAATTTCTATTATTCTTACCATTTTCCACACCACGATTATCCTTGGATTGGGATAATCACATTCACCTCTATCGATTTTCAAGGGAAAACATAAACCCTAGTTCTATAACTTACTGTTCCATTGGTTTGGAACGCAACTCTGGACAGATTTCTGTCATCCATTGAATCTGTCTCCTTCAACTGTTCAAGGCCTACATCAGAAACACAGAAGATTATTATACGAAAAGCAATATATACCTATACTATGTATTAGACATAGGGTTAGGGTTAGATATATATTGAATGTAAGATAAGGATAAATTAATCCTTATCTGAATATCTAAGATAAGGAATCGATATTATCATTTATTCTTAAATCTTAATGATATGCTTACAGTACCATCTTCCAAATATCCGTCAAACATTTTTGTGAGGATAATAACGTTTTTGTGACAATCTCAGTACAAATTCTACATTCCAGACAAAGATGAAGCACAGAGGGCTCGACTTTTACTTTGTAAGAGAACAAATTGAAGAAAAAGTTCTGAAAGTCATGCATTTATCAAATGTCCATCAAAGGGCTGATATTCTTATCAAGGCATTGAGGCCTAGACCATTTCAGAATTTAAGAATCAATCTCACATTCTCACCTCAGAACATCAGTGAGTTTGAGGGCTGCCCATTTACCAATGATGTGAGTATAAATACAATGGGCCCAAGGGAGGAGATCACCATTGATTATTGTGCTAAAGGTATTATTCTCTCCTTGCTTTACTCTTCTTGCCTACTTTCATTCTACTTTTTACTTCTATCGATTTCTCTCTTAATTTCTTGGTGGATTCCAAAATCCTTCTTCTCTTGATCTGAAGAAGGGCTTCACTCTTCTTCCTACACTCTCCTTGTTCTGTCCTCAGATATTGACTGCACCGGTAATACTGCTCACAGTAGGACGGAAAACGATTAACTTTTTTTTTTTGAGAAATAAAAACGATTAACTATCCAGGTATGGAATGTAACAATAATGTCTATAATATAAAATAAAGGAAAATGGAAAAGAGCAACTTTGCTCACCAAAATACTTGCCATATCTATTAGTATGAAATAAGAAAATTATTGGAAAAGTGTATCATGTGCGATATTAATTAGCCATAGAACAATTATTACTATTAACACACCAATTACACAAAATATTGTGGCGTGTTATAATGAGAAAAGAACTTACAAATCTCTAACGGTTTGATCAAAAGCCTTCTTCATTTCTGTTTTGGACCAAAATTTCTACCGTCACCGTTCTTTGGAATATTCTGGAATTCAGATTATGAGCTGCAATATTAAATCAATATTGGAAAATTTATGAATAATGGGGGTCTGGGATATAGCTTAATGAATTAAGGTCTTCAAGAAGAACTGTCATATAAAAATCCTAAACAGAGCATAATAATATTTAAACTGATCTATAACTGTAAAAATAATTAGATTGTGTGAACTTTATACCAATGAAAATACACAATGCAGCTTGGAGCTCTAGTTGTTGCTGTGGATTTTGCATTTATTATAGCCTAAGAATCTGGATGTTTTGATGGAAAAGGCTGAATCGTGATAATCGGGTTTAGACATGATCAAAATATTAGACATGACTCTCGTATTGAGGATATTAAGTAATTTCATGTCAAATTAATACCAAGATTGGAACCTAGATCAGAATGAAATTAATTTATCAAATTCTACACTTGCGAAAATCAACAAAATAAGATTTTGAAATGGCAACATCCTCTTAACGACACTTAAGACGAAAGAATAAGAGTATACTACTTTGAATTGTACAAGCCTATTGAATCCAAAATCGTGCAAGAGAAGATTTTTATTGAGATTTTTCAAAAGAAAAAAAAAATGGAAATTAAGTTAAATTAGACGGAAGTAAAAAAAAAAAAAACAGATCTTTCAAAATTTCTTTCAGACATCCAAAATAATAATAATAAAAGATTGAAAAAACAAGATCTCAATAACTAGCAACATCACTCTCCAGCACAGAAGCGCAAGATCGATAAAATTTCACATGATCCCAGATCCATTGATCCCAACTACATCAAACCTAACCAAAACTAAACCAATTAACCAACCAACATAAACACACACAAAAAAAAAACCAGACCCAAAGATCTTAAGATGACGACCGAAACTTGAAATCCTCCTCCCAAACTCGACCAGATCTAACAGAGGATCGATCGACAACAAGCGAAGTCTACCTACCTAACCTAATCATCCGAAATCCACACACGTTTACTTGTAACAATAACAACAACAACAGACACAGTAGGTAGCTACAACGTGAGGGAAATTGATCATCGGAGAGGAGAAGGATCAAGATACGAAATAAAGTCGATGATCTCACCGATTTCCGACAAAAGAAAGTAGATTTCTTTTTTTTTTCCGTTGTCCTTTTTGTTCTTCCTTCCCTCCTTCCACCGCCGCTCTCTCCCTCCTCTTTTTCTCCTTTATATATTTTCTTCTTTTGGAAAGTTTTTCTTCTTCTTCTTCCGAGCTGTAAATTATAAATTAAACTGATTAAGATTAACTCCCCCAAATCCTCCATTGGTCACTCACTGATTGGTCAAACCTCGACTTCAATTTACTTCTTCGTAATTTTAGTTACATACCCTTTTTTTTACCACGAAAAATTACCACAGGAGATCTAAATTTCAAAGAACAAGTCAATGTCTCTATGAATAATTAATTAATTAATTGGGATTGTTATTAGTTGGCGGCATGTGTTTTGTTGAACTATTCTCAATCGGATTTTTTCAAATCTTTTTCCACTCCAATCGACTTAGAAAATTTCCAGCTAACTAAAGGAGAAATTCAGATGGCCCGAGGTTTTTATTTCTTTTAAAAGAGTTGTATTTTAAAAGAAAACTACAGTCGTCTAGCCAAGTCGACAAGATGTTTATGTACTAGAAAAAATATTCATATTTATAAAAAAAATCCGTTTCAACTCATCCAGTTGACATGAGAAAAATTTAAAAGAGAAATAAAGTTTGTTGAACCTTTTCAATCGACCCGTTTCATGTTTCAACTATGTTAGTCGGCTAGAGAAAAATTTCAACCGACTTAAAAGAGGAATCCAGTCGTCCAGATGTTTATGTATGATGAAACACAAAATCTGCTACCAGTAGGCTCGCGGGGTTGCGAGGAGGGCCGGAGGCTTTGGAGTCCACGACGCGCGCTCTACGTCAAATACCTGCACAAGTGGAGGGGAGTCGGCGACTCGGGCTCCTTTGTTCTCTGGTGTGGAGTGTTGTGAGTCAAGGTGACATGTTGTGAATGGAGGACACCCCTAGGCGTTTCCATTCAATTGAGTGGGGCCCACCCCATTATGGTATCCTATTGAAGGGTGTCATAATGGTGTGGGCCCGCCCGCGTAACGGTTGGGAGTCGGCGACTCAGGTGTAGGAGTCGTCGATCCAAAGGTGGAGTCGCCGATTCCTTTGAGGCCAAGTCCTCGGTCTACCAGACCCGAGTTCCCTGGCCGGAATCGGCGATACACCTCTGGAGTCGGCGACTTGTTAGTCCCAGTCGGCGACTCCCAAGTGTTGCCTTGAGCTCTTGACGTAGACACGTGCTCCGCACCTTGGAAGACTTCCGGGGGTCCGACATATAGCGACGGAACCTTATTCCTTGTTTGAAGGGCGTTGCTGGGAGTGACTGACGTAATCAGACATGTCTCACCAATGTACTAGAAAAAATATTCAAGTTTATGGAGAAAAAAATCCGTTTCAGCTCCTCCAGTCGACATAAGGAAAATTTAAAAGAGAAATAGAGTTTGTTGAACTTCTTCAATCGACCCGTTTCAAGTTTCAACTATGTTGGTTGGCTAGAGAAAAATTTCAACTGACTTAAAAGAGGAATTTAGTCGACCAGATGTTTATGTACTAGAAAAAATATTCAAGTTTATGGAGAAAAAAATCCGTTTCAGCTCCTCCAGTCGACATGAGGAAAATTTAAAAGAGAAATAGAGTTTGTTGAACTTCTTCAATCGACCCGTTCAAGTTTCAACTCTGTTAGTCGGCTAGAGAAAATTTTCAACTGACTTAAAAGAGGAATTCAGTCGACCAGATGTTTATGTACTAGAAAAATATTCAAGTTTATGGAAAAAAATCCGTTTCAGCTCATCCAGACGACATGAGGAAAATTTAAAAGAGAAATAGAGTTTGTTGAACTTCTTCAATCGACCCGTTCAAGTTTCAACTCTGTTAGTCGGCTAGAGAAAATTTTCAACTGACTTAAAAGAGGAATTCAGTCGACCAGATGTTTATGTACTAGAAAAAATATTCAAGTTTATGGAAAAAAATCTGTTTCAGCTCCTCCAGACGACATGAGGAAAATTTAAAAGAGAAATAGAGTTTGTTGAACTTCTTCAATCGACCCGTTCAAGTTTCAACTCTGTTAGTCGGCTAGAGAAAATTTTCAACTGACTTAAAGGAGGAATTCAGTCGACCAGATGTTTATGTACTAGAAAAAATATTCAAGTTTATGGAAAAAATCTGTTTCAGCTCCTCCAGACGACATGAGGAAAATTTAAAAGAGAAATAGAGTTTGTTGAACTTCTTCAATCGACCCGTTTCAAGTTTCAACTCTGTTGGTTGGCTAAAGAAAAATTTCAACTGACTTAAAGGAGGAATTCAGTCGACCAGATGTTTATGTACTAGAAAAAATATTCAAGTTTATGGAAAAAAATCCGTTTCAGCTCATCCAGACGACATGAGGAAAATTTAAAAGAGAAATAGAGTTTGTTGAACTTCTTCAATCGACCCGTTTCAAGTTTCAACTCTGTTGGTTGGCTAGAGAAAAATTTCAACTGACTTAAAGGAGGAATTCAGTCGACCAGATGTTTATGTACTAGAAAAAATATTCAAGTTTATGGAAAAAAATCCGTTTCAGCTCCTCCAGACGACATGAGGAAAATTTAAAAGAGAAATAGAGTTTGTTGAACTTCTTCAATCGACCCGTTTCAAGTTTCAACTCTGTCGGTTGGCTAGAGAAAAATTTCAACTGACTTAAAGGAGGAATTCAGTCGACCAGATGTTTATGTACTAGAAAAATATTCAAATTTATGAAAAAAATCTGTTTCAGCTCCTCCAGACGACATGAGGAAAATTTAAAAGAGAAATAGAGTTTGTTGAACTTCTTCAATCGACCCGTTTCAAGTTTCAACTCTGTTGGTTGGCTAAAGAAAAATTTCAACTGACTTAAAGGAGGAATTCAGTCGACCAGATGTTTATGTACTAGAAAAAATATTCAAGTTTATGGAAAAAAATCCGTTTCAGCTCCTCCAGAAGACATGTGGAAAATTTAAAAGAGAAATAGAGTTTGTTGAACTTCTTCAATCGACCCGTTTCAAGTTTCAACTCTGTTGGTTGGCTAGAGAAAAATTTCAACTGACTTAAAGGAGGAATTCAGTCGACCAGATGTTTATGTACTAGAAAAATATTCAAATTTATGAAAAAAATCTGTTTCAGCTCCTCCAGACGACATGAGGAAAATTTAAAAGAGAAATAGAGTTTGTTGAACTTCTTCAATCGACCCGTTTCAAGTTTCAACTCTGTTGGTTGGCTAGAGAAAAATTTCAACTGACTTAAAGGAGGAATTCAGTCAACCAGATGTTTATGTACTAGAAAAATATTCAAATTTATGAAAAAAATCTGTTTCAGCTCCTCCAGACGACATGAGGAAAATTTAAAAGAGAAATAGAGTTTGTTGAACTTCTTCAATCGACCCGTTTCAAGTTTCAACTCTGTTGGTTGGCTAGAGAAAAATTTCAACTGACTTAAAGGAGGAATTCAGTCGACCAGATGTTTATGTACTAGAAAAAATATTCAAGTTTATGGAAAAAAATCCGTTTCAGCTCCTCCAGACGACATGAGGAAAATTTAAAAGAGAAATAGAGTTTGTTGAACTTCTTCAATCGACCCGTTTCAAGTTTCAACTCTGTTGGTTGGCTAGAGAAAATTTTCAACTGACTTAAAAGAGGAATTCAGTCGACCAGATGTTTATGTACTAGAAAAAATATTCAAGTTTATGGAAAAAAATCCGTTTCAGCTCCTCCAGACGACATGAGGAAAATTTAAAAGAGAAATAGAGTTTGTTGAACTTCTTCAATCGACCCGTTTCAAGTTTCAACTCTGTTGGTTGGCTAGAGAAAAATTTTAACTGACTTAAAAGAGAAATTCAGTCGACCAGATGTTTATGTACTAGAAAAAATATTCAAGTTTATGGAAAAAAATCCGTTTCAGCTCCTCCAGACGACATGAGGAAAATTTAAAAGAGAAATAGAGTTTGTTGAACTTCTTCAATCGACCCGTTTCAAGTTTCAACTCTGTTAGTCGGCTAGAGAAAATTTTCAATTGACTTAAAGGAAGAATTCAGTCGAGTAGAGGAATTTTTTTTGAAAAGGGTTGTATTTAAAAAAAAACTACAGTCGTCTAGACAAGTCGACAAAATGTTTATGTATTATAAAAAATATTAAAGTTTATGAAAAAAATCAATTTAAGCTCCTCCAGTCGACATGAGGAAAATTTAAAGAGAAACTCCTCCAATTGACCCGTTTCAACTCTTCTAGTTCTAGTCGACTAGACAAAAAAAATCGGCTGACTAAAGGAGGAATTCAATCGACCAGAGGTATTTTTTTCAAAAAGGGTTGCGTTTTAATAGAAAACTACAGTCGTCTAGACAAGTCGACCAGATGTATATGTACTAAAAAATATATGTATTAAAAGAACTTCAAAATATTTCTGAGGCAGCGTGTCTAGTTACTGTATAACTAAACTACATAGCTAATGGGAGAAAGTTAATGAGCTTTTGCTCATTTCTTTTTACTTTTATTTTATTTCTATTCTCTATTTTTGTAAACTTGACATTAGTCTTATTCTAATGAAATTTAATTGTTTCAAAAATATATATATATTCAAGTTTATGGAAAAAAATCCATTTCAACTCCTCCGGTCGACATGAGGAAAATTTAAAAGAGAAATAAAGTTTGTTAAACTCTTCCAATTGACCCGTTTCAACTCTTTTAGTCGACTAGACAAAAAAATTCGACTAACCAAAGGAGGAATTCAATCGACCAGAGGTATTTTTTTAAAAAATGGTTACATTTTAACAAAAAAAACTACAGTCGTCTAGACAAGTCGACCAGATGTATATGTACTAGAAAATATATTCAAATTTATAGAAAAAATTCATTTCAACTCCTCCTATTGATCCGTTTCAACTCTTCTAGTCGACTAGACAAAAAAATCGGCTGACTAAAGGAGGAATTCAATGGACAAGAGGTATTTTTTTTAAAAAGGGTTGCATTTTAACAGAAAACTACAATCGTCTAAACAAGTCGACCAGATGTCAATGTATTAGAAAAAATATTCAAGTTCACTAAAAAAGATTCAGTTGACCAGTGGAAAAGAGAACGGAACAGGTCGCAATCGAACAGGACAATCAAAGACACACCTAAAAAAATGAACAGGGCACTAAACAAGAAGACGACGTTAATTAGGGATGTAACTGGGTCGAATCTAATAGATAAATATATAGATTTGAACATGCAATTAATTATATATCTGAACATGATCAAACCCAAACCCAATTAGAAAACGATTTATAATGAATATGAAAATTTATAAACCTTAGATGGTTAGAGCCAACATCCAAAATGACACAAATTTCAAAATACGGTCCAAAGACCAAACCATTGGAAACACAATTGGGAAAAATAAAACGTGTAAGAAAATTTTAATAATAATAATAATAATCCAAAAATAATACATCTTGATTCTTAAAGAACACTCTGAACAAAAAGAAAACCTTGCAGTATCACTTGCTAACTACTAAATGAAACCTTTAAAAAACAAAAACGACCAATCAAGCAAGCAGATGTAACTCAGGATCAAAACCATGCTTCGATTCTGCAACAAGATGATCAAAACTGACGCCTAGGCTTCGATTCTGCAACAGACACGCGGATTGATCTCCCATCAAGATCCTGCAATCCAATCAAGAAATCAGATGAACTGATAAAAGTCTAAAACCATGGTCAATTGAGTGTTTCTTAAGGTTTATATTCAGGTTTAGGGTTTAAGGTATGTTGGTAGATAATTTTGGAAGTAACTAGCTAACTTACAGCTCCGTTAAGGGAAGATATGGCGTTTTCGACCTCTTGGGTGGAGTTGTACGTGACAAAACCAAACCCTCTTGATCTACCAGTGTCTCTGTCATACACAACCTTGGCCTCCACAACCTGTCCTTGCTCGCTGAATAGGTTCTCCAGAGCTAAGTCGTCCACGCCCCAGGAGAGGTTGCCGATGTAAAGCCGGTTTCCTCCTCCACCCCCACTCCCACCACCGGAGCGAAACCCACCTGATTGTGGTGGTCCGTCTCTACGAGGGGGTGGTGGGCCGGCGTTCACTCTCAATGGTCTACCGTCAAGTTCCTGATGGAATTTCCATATCAGAATTTGAGAAGGAAATGAGAAAAGCATTAATTACTTACATAGCCATTGAACTGTTGAGCTCCAGCTTCAGCTTCACCGGTGGAGGACATTGTCACAAAGGCAAATCCACGACTCCTTCCTGTTTCTCTATCGTAGATTACCTGCAAAATCAAACAGTAACGAACTATTAATCAAATTAGGTCTTCAAAAACCCCTAAAAAAACCCTAAAACCCTAAAAATCCATCTTTTATTACGTCGTCAAACCCCCGATTTCACCAAAACAGAACCGAAACACGAATTTTACATAAAAAAGAACTAAGAGAAAAAATAAACCCTAATACGAACCTCAACCATCTCGACGGTTCCGGCTTGTCCGAACAACTCAGCGAGCTCCGCGCTGTCGACGTTGAACGGGAGGTTTCCAACGAAAAGCTTGCAGTCAGGTGAAAAGTTGGCTTCACGAGCTCTACCTTCCTCCACATTCTCATCTCCACTCTCGACATCCTGGTCTATGTCAGACGGAACCATGACATTCCTGATGAAATTCGACCTCGGAGATCGGAGTTTCGCGGAGACGGTGAGAACACATGGCTTGAGTGGAAGAATGGGGAAGAGGGGAAAGGTTTTGGAACCTTGGGTGGTCGAAGAGGCAGGAATAGAGGAGGTGAAGAAGCAGATGGCAGAGGAGGAGAGTGTTGCTGCTGCCATTTTCTTGGGTTCTGTGGATTTTTTTTTCTTTCTTCCTCCTGAGTGAAAGTGGAAGAGATAAGGTCAGTGTAGGCGGGGTTTTATAGTGGTTGAGGTTGTTCATATTTACCATAATGTCACTGAGTTTTTTTTTTCAGATCTATTCGATTTCAAGAGATAATTACAATAATGCCACTTTTAGAAAAGTAAATTGCATAAATCCCCTTCTATATTTCGATTTATGCTATTTTAGTTTTAAACCCTAAAATTTTATTATATACACTCGACTTCCAAAATCCTCCCCCCCTCCAAAAAAAAATGGCATCTTCCCTCTTCCTCTCTTTTTCCAAACCATTCTCCTCCTCCTCCTTCCGCAAAACCCTAACCCTAATCCCACACTCGCATTTCTCCTCTTCGTCGTCACCAGATGACCCCATTACCGATCAGATCTCCGTCGATGAAACTGTCATCGTGGATTCGTCGCCGCCGCAGAAAAGGATTCTTCGAGGGGAGAGACAGAACGGGCCAGATCGAACCGCCGATGTGATTTGCCATATGATGTCTAAACGTCCTTGGACAACGCGTCTCCAGAACTCGATTCGCGAGTACACGTCTCGGTTCGATCAGAAGCTCGTTCTAGATGTCATCCGACTCGCTAGGACTCCGGAACATGCGCTTCAGTTCTTTCGGTGGGTTGAGAAAACTGGATTCTACCATGACAATGAGACTTACCTCCAGATAATCGTCTTACTGTCTCAATCTCAGATGCTCAACCACGCACGTTGTCTTCTTCTTGATGATATGCCAAAAAGATCTCTGAAGGCTGATGAAGCCACCTTCATACCACTTCTAGAAGCTTATGGTCGTGCAGGAATTCCGCAAGAGGTTGTGAAGCTGTTTAGGAAAATGCCGGATATGGGAATTCAGAGGACGGTAAAGAGTTACGATGCTTTCTTTAAGGCTATTCTGCGAAGGGGACGAGGGATGATGGCAAAACGTGTGTTTAATGCGATGCTGAAAGACGGCGTAGAGCCGACTCTTTACACTTACAATATCATGATTTGGGGTTTTTGTCTGTCGGAGATGATGTCAACGGCGGTGAGGTTTTTGAAGGAGATGAAGGAGAGAGGTGTGCAACCGGATGTCGTCACTTACAATACTCTGATCAGTGGATGGGCGAGGGCAAAGAAGATGGGCGAGGCCGAGAAGCTAGTTGCCGAGATGAATACAGCCAATTTGACTCCTAATGACGTTACTTACACAACCTTGATCAAAGGGTTCACCAGCGCCGGAGATGTTGATGATGCAGTTAGGGTGTTTGAAGAAATGGGGAAGAATGGAGTTTCACCCAGTGAGAAGACATACTCACTTCTACTTCCAGGTTTGTGCAGTGACGTTGGGAAGGCGTCCGAAGCAAAAAGAATCTTGGGTGTGATGTCGGAACGGCATCTACGACCGAAGGACGAAACTGTTTTCTTGAAGCTTATTTCCCGCCTCTGCGAATTAGGGAGCTTTGATGACGCCTTAGACGTTCTACACATGATTGAGAAGTTCCGTGTCGAGGTAGATTGTTCTCATTATAACGTTCTGCTGGAAACCTTCAGCAAGACTGATAATTTAAACAAAGCAGTCAATCTGATCGATGAAATGCTTAAACGAGGAACACTCTCGTCTTCGGATAACATATCGGTGATTAGTTCTTCTGCTTATAACCCTATTATTGCTCACATGTGCCGGAAAGGAGAGACGAAGAAAGCTGAGATTTTCTTCCGGCAGTTGATGAAGAAAGGCATTGACGATTCCGTCGCATTCAATAATTTAGTCCGTGGGCACAGCTCCGAAGGTTTCCCAGAGCCCGCCGTTGATATCATTGCAATAATGAACCGCCGGGGAATCCCGACTGATTCTGATTCTTATGTCATGCTCGTTGAGAGCTTGTTAAAGAAAGGTGATCCGGCAGAAGCAAAAACTGTTCTCGACAGTATGATTGAACATGGCCACACGCCCAATTCATCGCTATTCCTGTCGGTGATGTCGAAACTGTTCGACGACGGTCGTGTCCAGACAGCAAGCCGTGTGATGAAGCTGATGGTTGAGAAGGGTCTTGCATCCAAGAGCATCGATATGGTGGATAAAATCTTGGAATCACTTTTCATGCGAGGTCATATCGAGGAAGCCATCGGCAGAGTGAATTTACTGATGGAAAAAGACTACATCCCGAAATTTGATCCACTTTTGATCTCCCTCTGTGAGAAAGAGAAGACGATACCATCTGCTCTCAATCTTGCAGAATTTGTGCTCGATAGAGACTGCGACGTAAGCTTCACAACCTTTGATCGTGTTCTCGAAGCTCTCTGCAATTCTGGAAAGACTCTGAACGCTTATTCGCTGCTATACACGATTCAGAAGAAAGGTGGCGTCACTGATAAGAAGGCTGCTTCGGATTTGATCAAGAGCTTGATTGACGATGGTAATACAAAGCAAGCAGATGTACTCTCCAGACTGATCTTCGGTGATTCTCGGGAAAGAAGAGCGGCGGTGACAAGAAAGGTAAGTCCTATTTAAATTTCTTCTGCAGATTAAATTTTTTTTCCAACTTTTGAACAATTCCCGTATTCTGTATTCACACTGAATAAGAAAACTTTCTCTGTTATTAATCCACACTTTTTTAAGGCATGAACATAACAAATAAGTTTACAAAGCAATAAAATGTTGCACTCATTAATTAGAAATCCTAAAGAATCCATGCATCATCAGATGTGATGAAAGTGAGCTTGATCTTGATGTCTAGGAAACGAAGGAGATGATGAAAACTGAGTAAAAAAAAATCAACGACGAATTTTATTATCATTTCTGGCATGTCTACCAAAAGTTCTTGTAGGTGCGAATTCTCCCAACTTATGGCCAACCATACGATCTGTTATGAAAACAGGTATGTGTTTTCTTCCATTATGAACAGCTATAGTGTGTCCGATCATTGTGGGTAAGATAGTAGATGCCCTGGACCAAGTTACCACTATTTCCTTTTCTTCCTTGGCATTCAGTTTTTCTATTTTTACCAATAGATGGGAAGCAACAAAGGGGAATCTACGTTGAGGCCGTGGACCGCCGGCGGGACTTACTCTCAGCGCTCTACCATCGAGTTCCTGGTGTTTATTTTATTTTATTTTTGTTCTTGAGAAATCGTCGATATAGAAAGGGGAAAAAAGAGAGGAATGCGACGAAGTACATACATGATTTTTCAATTGCTGAGTAGCTGCTTCGGCTTCTTCAATTGTCGACATTGTCACAAAGGCACATCCACGGCTCTTTCCAGTTTCTTTGTCATAGATTAACTGCAATTGATCCAATTTTAGGTTAGGTCAGAAATAATCCCCAAAAAGATGCCATTTTTTTTTTGATTTGACGCGCACATCAACCGACTCGACGGTTCCGGCTTGTCCGAACAAAGAAGCGAGTTCAGAGGTGTCGACGCCGAACGACAGGTTTGCGACTAAAAGCTTGCATCCAGGCGAGGATTTGACATTCTCGACATCCTGGTCAGCGTCCGATGGAGCCAAGACATTGCTTACGAAATTCGACCGCAGAGAACGGGGTTTGGCGGAGGCTACGAGGATGCATGGCTTGAGTGGAAGAATGGGGAATGGAGTTAGGGTTTTGGAGCCTTGGGTGGTCGAGGATGCAGGGAGGGAGGAGGTGAAGAAGCAGACTGCGGAGGATGAGAATGCCGTTGTTGCCATTTTTGGGTTCTGTAGATTTCGTCGGAACTCGCAAGGGATAAGATCAGTGAAGGTTGAGATTTTATATTAGTTCGGATTTTTTCTATTTACGATGATGCCATTCCAATTTTATTTATTTTTGTGGAAAAATACAATCGTAGGTTTATAATAATAGAACGACTATATGAGATAATGAGATATCACTTTTCTCGTCTCATTAATCCTTTGGATCTGAGTATTTAATTAAATTTAATATAGAACATATATCGAAAATGAAATTGAATATTAATATTGAAATTGAAATTTTTCACATGACCTTATTTCGTTGTTCTCATCTGAAGCTATCCATTGCAGACGGATTTCACAACGGTCGGTATCTTTTCACTCTGTCAAAACTTCTCTTTTCCTCATACAAAATTTTATTTCGAAAATTTCTCTTATCCTCTATTCCACCCACTTTTTTTTTTTTTTTTTTTAATAACAGAGGATACTTCTCCACAGATGTAGAATTATCAACCTCCGAATGATATACCAAAACCATATAATATATCATCGGGTAAATTTAAATGAAAATATACAGAGTAAAATTCGAATTCTGAACCTCAGAAACCTTAATAATTCCTGATGCCAATGAGCCAATCTCACTTCTTCTCTCTTCAACCCACTCACACAGGCAATTTTAGGGTTTTCTTCACTCCCTGCTCTCCAACGATCTCGTTTACTCCCTTCTCTATCGTTGGCAACTTGGCATATTCTGGGTGTTTGCATCACCTCCATTTGTACTTCAATTGTTTCTTCTCCTCATCTCTATTTTGTTGTTCAGCACATTTGTTGATGTTTCTATTGGACTACTCCAGTGGACCGATGGTATTATCAGTACAATAGTATGTTGTTCTTAAGGTTGATAATGAAACAGTTTCTCACCAATGATATGAAAAATGAGAAAGATAGTGAATGAGGTTGATATTGTTGCTATGGAAAAGAAAGATGTGCAGATAGGAAAAAAGAACTCTAGTGAGAAATGAGAATGGTTATAAAAGAATTTATTTGATTTCACTGTTGGATTAGATTTGATCTATAATAGTGTGTTGAAATAAGACATTCTCATGTGGAGGAAAATAAAGAATTTTGGAATTGCCATGTCATCTTGTGCCTTTGGTATAAAATATGTTTATATGATTCCGAATTTCCGATGACCCACTTGTTGACATAATCTTTAGATAAATTTGAAAATGTAAAAAAATAGAAAACAGTAAAAAACAAAAACTCAATCATTTAAAACAAAAATGAAAAAGCTATTTAATAAAAGCAGAGGATTAAAAAAAACTCAGCAATCGTCTACTCGTCTATTGAATAAATCAATAGTTTTTTTCCATTATAAATTCATACTTCACATTAAAAACAATGAAAAAATCGATGGTACAAATAATATAACAGTAACAAACTAATAAGTATCAAGTCGTTAAAGTTCTAAATTTTACAAAAGAAAAAAATATAAAGTAAGCAAGAAGACAACTAGAAGGCTAAGACACTAGACGGCTAGAAAACAATAAAAATATACACATTCTAACATCATTTCGTAAGTTGCTTTGCATCACTAAAGCAAAATTGTTGCAAGCATATTGAAGGTTAATACAACAAGCTAACTAAAAACCACATATTATTTTCTCAAGTGAATGCCCATTGCAGTCAGATATATCATCAGGATCGTAATATGAACATCTCTCACTTATCCTCTTTCATCATCCGGAAAATTTAATTCGCATTGGTTGTTACTTGTTAGATGCCAGCAGCAGAGCTTATAACACTCTCTTAAGACCAATCCAAGTGTTTGATTAAATGCAATGGTCGTAGGTCAAAAGAACACATGAATATCTAAAGTTGAATATTAACCACACAATCACATGTTCCCTGTTCTCTCTTTGATGATGATTAGTCTTCATCAGATGATAAGCAAACTGGTTTATCTGCTGTTGTAGTAGACTTTGGTACATCTTTATTGCACATCATTACTGCTTCAGAAACTCGATTAAGGTCAAGATGCTGTGGCTCTTGTCTGCCAATGCTAGAATTTGATGACATAGGAGGTTGTGTATTGTTGGAATCCATCGGTACCAATGGCTGATTTAACGATGATTTTGGGAAAGAAACAGATGCAACAGCTGGAATAATGTTATTTCCTGGGATCTGGTTGGCCTTATTTTCATTGGCAGATGAAAACAATGGATCAATTGATGGGGGGCCCAACATGTTTTGATTATTATTACGAGTAAGTGGTGGAATATGTTGGCTTGCTGAGGAATGTAGAGGAATGGTAGGTGTATTAGAATAAACAGGCCTTACAGAAAATCGAAGATGAGGAGCAGGAGAAGCAGTGGCAGTGCCAACTTGGAGAATGTTGGGTCTTCCTGGATTGTTGGAGAAGAGTTCAGAAGAGTGGTTGACTATTTGAACAGGCAATACTGATGTTGGAGTGGTAATTGAAGATGAAATAATATTATTTCGAGGTTGACTGGATAGTAGATTGGAATTAGGCATGGAGGAAAGACTGGAAACATTTGGGGAAGCCATGGTTCTTGTAGTCATAAATGAAGTTGAAGTTGGTATCTGAGAATTTTGCTTCAAGAAAGCATTAGGATGTTGTATAGATCTAACTTGGTTGGGCAAACAAACCAGGTTAGAATTGTGCATAGAAACGTTTGAGGCAGCAACATGTGTTGATGGAAATGATGAAGATGAAACTGCTAATTGAGCATGTGGTGATCGTCGGAAAAGACAAGGCAGTGGTGATATTCGAGCTTGACTGGTTACATGACCTGGATTAGAATTAGGAATGGAAACAGTGGTTGAAACATTTGGGATAGTCATTGCTGTTGCAGTCATAGGCGAAGATGAAACTGCCATGTGAGTATACTGTGTAGGAAAATAATGAGATTGCATTATGTTTCGAGTTTCACTGGATACAAGAACTGAGTTAGTATTAGGATTGGGAACAGAAACAGTAGAAACATTTGGAAAACCTATGGATGTTGCAGTCAAAGGCAAAGATGAAGCTTCTATATGAGAATATGGTGTCGGGAAATGCTGATGTTGTTGTGGTAAAGTATGAGGATGATTGGATAGATGAACCGGGTTAGAATTAGAAGTGGAAGAAGAGGCTGTGCAAACATTTGGGGGAGCCGTAGGTGTTACAATTATAGGAGAAGATGACATTCTACCTGTTGATTTTTTAAAGTCATTATATATGAGCTCCAAAAGTATTTACCAAATGATAAAGTGATAAACAAATAAAAGATTTTGATGTCACCGGATAAAAAAGACACATTGTGAGGAAATGCTTCAAAAGCATTTATGTATTTCAAAGAAAAGACGTAACAAAAGCTAACCTTACTAGCTAGCTTGCAATTTGATTTCCCTAATTTGTAACTTTAATTACTACAGCTGTTTTTCTACCTTTTCATTCAAAGGAAAAAAATTCCATTTACAAAAAGATGTGGCCAGCAAAAAATAACACATACCAGGTTAATGGAACCACTTATATATCTCATTTAAAGTCAATTGGACAGTGTTGGAAACTCATCCACCCAATAGAGACACTCCTAAGAAGATGGAGTTGAAAGTGCATCTCTTATGGGGGTAAAATCCAGCTAGTAAATTGGATAATGGTTGGTTAATATACCTATTGTGATGTAGACTGTAGAAAACATTGAGAGTCTCTATTGAAATTAATTAAAGACAAACTCCTTGAGTGCCACTATCAAGGAGTTGAGTATAAAAGGCCCAGTGATAGTGGGAAGGGAACAAACGTTTTGCAGACATTAATCACATTATTCCTTCACATATTTTGCTATTGCTTTACTCTTTTATCTCCCATTCTTATTTTCTGATATCTTTTGTTCTATCTACCTTATCTGCTCTGGTGGATTCCAGGTTAATCTTTTGCTCTGGTGGATTCCAGGTTAATCTACCTTATCTGCCAATCTTCGAATCTAATCGGATGAATCTCATGTCACTAATCTCAGTGACATCACGTGGCATCAGATCATGGTTTGGTCCAAGGAAGATGGCAGATTCAGTGTCTAAGAAGATTTTCGAAAAGGAGATCAAAGATCTCCGGCAATCCATTGCTGACCTAGCGGTGTTGGTCAGGCATATAGCATCTAGACCAACGGAAGAAAGTTCCAGATCCCTCTGTGGAAATCTGCTACACCCTTTGATGCAGCCCGAGTGCTTGCATTAATTATGGGCTCGATTCTAATCGAGCCTTGGACCAAGCCCAATAACATGGCTTGGACTCTCATGGTGGAATTTTCACTCTTATACCATGAGTATAAATATGAGTGGACCCTAAAGGTGGAGGATTAGTTGAGGTTATATTTCCAAATCAAGGTATTACTCTCTACTCATACTTTCTTCCTTTTTCTTCGAATTCTTCTTTAGTCTCTTCGAATTCTTCTTTAATCCCTATTCTTGTTATTCGATTATCCTTGGATTGGGATAACTCACCTTTGATCGATTAACCTCTAGTGGAAACTAGATCTTAATTGAGGAATCTACTGTTTCATTGATTTTTCCGGATTGGATCTTGGCAGATCTTCATCCGATTTTCAGATCTGTTTCTGAAGGATATTCACAGCCTACATAACCCTTCCCATCCATGGAAGAAGACCCCTCCAGGGCGAAGATCGCACAAGATTTGGTAGTCATCCACCGCCGACTATCGATGTCACCCTCTTGTCGGACCGGATTTGTCGGCCACCCAAGCAAGAGATGTAGCCGACGTTGTCTGGACATTCCTGACCTGGAAAGAGAAGCTTGGATCGACAGGAGGGGAAGGAGCAATGATTGGAGATGTGAGATTCTCCGATCGGTGGTTGATCAACTCCGGTATGGTCCTCATGGAGACCGTTGGGAGGATCGTGAGGTTGATGGTTGGCAACGGATCGTGAGGAGATGGGATTTTCAACGCGAGGGGCATCGGAATGACGAGTATCGTGAAGATCTCTACTTTCAATGGATAGGCCCACATTGCGGAGTTTATTGATTGAATATTGAAAGTGGAATTTTTTTTGACATTATGGAAATTCCCGAAGATCGACAAGTCAATTTGGCGTTCATAAAATTCAAATATGAGGCAGCTGCATGGTGGGATCGAACTGTGTCCACCAGAGCAAGGTTGCCAAAACGACCAGTTAAAACGTGGGAAAATATGAAGAGTTTGCTGCGTGCTCAATTCCTCTCGGTTGATTTTCAACGGGTCCAGTATCAGAATTGTCGTCAAGAATCCAGAAATATGTTGGATTAAACTCGGAAATTTCAGAGACTGACAGCAAGAAATGATCTTCGAGAATATCAGGATCAGTTGATCGCTCGGGTTGTTGGGGTATTTAAACATCAGATACAAAAGCGCATGACAATACACCCATCATATTCCCTTACAAATTCCATCGACATGGCTGAACAGTTAGGGAGGCAAGGCAGTAGTATATATGGAAAATATTCAGGAGCTTCATCATCTCATGAATCCTCCTCTACTATTAACAAAGACAGTCCTATACAAAATCAAGACAAGAGCCCTCTATTGGACACATCACCTGATTTAAAAAAAATCCAAATCCCTATGTGGCTCAAAGAGTAATCAAATGTGATAGGTGTTAAGAAATTGGACACAAGTCCAATGTCTTCGCTAAAAGAAGAGAATTAAGATTGTGTGATGGACAGGAAAGCTTGAGTGGAGAGACTGATAAAGAAGCAGCAGATTAGATTGATAATAAGTACGAGGAACACCGGTCAAATCAAGGTCATAGATTAATATGCATAATTCATAGAGTTTGCCTTACCGTGGAATGGTTCAAGGAAAGATAGTGGACATAATAATAGACAATGGGAGCACCAATAACTTGGTATCAAAGAAAGCATTTAATGCTCTGAAACTGCCTGTAATTGTTCATGAAAGCTGGTGCTGCAGTTTAAGTTAAAATTTAAACATCAATGTTCAGTACCATTATAGATGGTTCTAAATATTGAGATAAAGTTCTTTGTGATGTGGAAGACTTCTCGAACATCACACTTGATTCATTGACTCTCCCACCTCATAGATTAGGTTTGATCACAGAATAGATTTAGTACCAACTACCAAGGGCATTCCTACCCAACCTAACATTACTGACTCGGCAACCTGTGAAGCTGAAATTTGGGCCATACAGTTTAAGTGTTCAACTACACACAACTTGGAAACAGAAGCCAGGGAGAGTCAACTAGCCATCTTTGGATTCATTACCAAATTGTTCAAACTTATTGATACCCCATTAAGTGACAAGACCGATCTCCCTCCATTCTTTTACAGTTTTACCAAATATGTAAATGTAATCTTGGGCATTGCCCATCATTTTCATAATGAATTTTTTTAATTCTATAAAAAATATATATATATAACAAACCAGATTCATGCAACATGATCTGATCTCCAAAATTCTGTCTAGAATCTTATGTGTTTTTTTCCTCTTAGAAGAATTAGAGTGGTGAGAAATCTCAACTAACAACAGGCTAGAGTAAAGTTTATATTAATCAGTAATAATATAAAAAAAGTTTATATTAATAGTTTGTGCCACTATGATGAAAGTGAAATAAAGATAAACCAATTGTATAGTGATTAAAGAATTGTACCTTGTGAAATTCCTGCTCTAGCAGCAGCTGAGTTATCAGAAAACTTATGACTAAATTCCTTTGCTAGAATTTGATTAAGGTGAATCCTTTTTTGCAACATTATCAATGTTTTTTTTCTCTCTAAAAAAGAATTCTCTTCCTTCCGAATTAAACCTTCGTATTTCTTTACAAGCAAGTCCAAATCAAAATCATATTGACCTCTGATCCGAAGTTTCTGTTCAACATTAAATAAAGGAATTATTTAATAAAAAATTATTATGGAAAATAGACATAGAGAAAAGATATTATACATATATGCTTTTAGAGAGAGATAATCTGGTGGGATTGAGTGATGTAGGTCCTCTAACAGCAGAGGCCCCAATTACCTTAATTAGCCCCTTCAACCCATCTCATAGGAGTCCACTACCATAAGGAATAAGAGTGGACAAAGGGGGGTAGACTACTTTATTGATGGTAAACACTTTACTTTATCATACGATCTTCTTCTTCTCATGCTGCTTTACTCTTCTTCTCTCAATTGTTTGGTGGATTCCAAGATCTGGAGAGACAATTATTGAATTGTAATTGTTGCTTCAGAAGTCAAAACAATAGATCTGATCTTCTACATAAGGTGGTATCAGAGATTGTCGATCCAAAGTGGGAGCAATATCAGACGTCGAGACCATGGAGGAAATGGATGAACTACATCAATTGTTGGCCGTTCTTACATTGATGGTCCATGATCTGACCAAGAATATGAAGGCCAATAATGATAAGAAACAATCAACACAAAGAAGAGATGGATGTAGGATGTTTGTAGAAGAGTCATCGTGAAATCCGTCGGTCCATGTGGGATCATCGCCGCCGTCTTCCGAGGATGTCGATTTCAATCTGTAGCAGGATGACAACCGTCGTCGGCCACAATCCACACAGACAGAGCATCGACAGTGGGATCGAGATCCATTGCACGAAGGAGATTGGCCGCCGCGTGACAACTTTGGTAGGGGAGCAAATCACCAGAGGCCTGCAACTGATAGAGGCACCGACGGAATGGGAAATCGAGGCATGGTTCTAAAAGCGCCTCAAAGAATCGGACCTCAATCAAATCTCAGTCAGGCCTGGACCCGGATACAATTCACTTAATTTTAAAAAAAATAAACATTAGGGCACTTGCGTTTCCAACTCTCGAAAACGCAAGACACCCCCAAAACCTCACCAAATTTTCCCTCACTTTAGAGGATAAAGAATTTCAGTCCTTTTAATAAACTCTAGAATTCCAGATCTACTTTATTAGAGCCAAGCATGACCACTTTATTTTAGCTAACTATTTCTAATGTTGAATAAAGTAAACTAACTATTATTCTTTATTCCTAATAAAGTAAACTAACTACTATATTATATCAGGAATTGGGATGCGCGCGCAAAAGCACGCACCTGTGCGCCCAAAAGGGTGATGTGCAGCAGCGCAAGGCACATCACCCTTAGGCAGATCCAGGTACACTCTCGAAATCGCAAATCACCTCCTAGCACCCTTTCCACCTCCAGCCCTCCCACTATTTCGGTCACCACCCTAAGCGGGCTCCGGTGAACTTGATTTCCACCAGAAAAGAAGAAATCTAAGTATTTTGGTATATTTCAGGGATAGATATATAAAAATATATATCTTATCACAAGCATGCCACAGTGTTTTCCTTATTTTTTTATGTAAAAAAAATAGCATTGGCGCAAAAGCGTGCAAAAACACTGGATCTTCTACGAGATGGATCTTCTTAATCCACAGAAGAAGACGCAAAAACACTGGAATCCACCAATGTTCTAATCTGAAATCCACCAGATTGATAGCAAGAACAACAAAATAGAGGTTCTGAGAAGAAAATTAAGAGGAACTGGTGAGAAGAAATAAGGAGCAA
Organism: Zostera marina; assembly: GCA_001185155.1. NCBI lineage: Eukaryota > Viridiplantae > Streptophyta > Magnoliopsida > Alismatales > Zosteraceae > Zostera > Zostera marina. The sequence continues at coordinate 222,477 of LFYR01001054.1, read as the reverse complement.
AGGAGAATAATATGTGGACAACACTCAATGAACAAAAGTTGTCGATTCTTATCCTCTTGCCTCCATTTATACCCTCCTTCAATCTAGATCAGAATGGACCTTCTAAGATGGAAATGAGCTATGAGCCTATGTATAATGTGCCTACATCCCGCGCCTAGGCACACTTTTGCATAAATGCTCCTAGTGGCAGAGAATCGCGCAGAGGCGCATTCCAAACCTTGATTAATATAGGTTATTATGACTTCTCTCTCTAAAGGTTTCCACAATTCCCTCTAAATTTTAGTTACAATAGAAAGGATTGATCTATGGTAGATCAAAGGTGATCGGAATCTATTGTATTGGAGATAACACTATAATCCACCAATGGATGAAGAGAAATCTAGATCTCGTGTAAGAAGAGAGAGAAAGAGTAGTAGAGATTAGAGAATAGTAGAATCGAAATAATACCTGGATAATTGAAAAATAAGAACAAAGCGTCCTTCCATATTCAACTAATTCTTCTTTTATACTTGGTTTCATGTTAGTGAACCCATGGAACCAAGTTGGTTAAAATTTTAATAGAAGGCTAGGATAATCTCGAGGCATGAAATAAAGGGTCTAGATGAGTTTTCACACTTTTTTCACATTTAATGTTCACACATTTGGTACTATATATAATATGATTTTATATTTACATGATTTTTTTTGAAGCAATTAAAATTTCTTTACATGAAAAATTTATTCTAAAATAATTAACTATTTAAAAACTATATGTGTGTGAAAACTAACCGCGTCCTCGAACATCTGGACAGCTGTCTCTAGTTCTTTTACTATTCTGAGCTTCTCATTTTCAAGTGGGTCTGGGAAAAGTCCATGGGAAGGCATCCGTGCATTGATAAAAATTGGCTGGGTAACACTAATGCTTGATTGTTGCTGGAGGATAGATGCATCTCTAAGAATATCTGAATCATGCCCTGGTAAATCACTCTGCTCATCTGGAACATTTATCGGACCAGCTGGTGTTAACTGCTGATGAAAAGAACTCACAACTGGATGAGAGTTCTGTTCTACAGCTCCAACGATTATAGGTAGTGCAACATCATTTTGGGAAACAACATGATTTTCACCTTGAGCAACAATATCTTCATGAGCTATAGGTGGTACATCAATTTGAGAAACAATAGGATTTTCACCTTGAGCAACAATATCTTCATGAGCTATACGTAGTACATCAATTTGAGAAACAACGGGATTTTCACCTTGAGCAACAATATCTTCATGAGCTATAGGTAGTACATCAATTTGAGAAACAACAATATTTTCACCTTGAGTAACTGGTGCAGCATCTGTCACATGAATATTATCGTTCTCTGTACACTGAAAAGAACTAGAAGTTTGTGCACTGATTCCATTGGATTTAGTCGGTACAATATCATTTGATACTAGCGGCAAAGAAGATTTTGGTAATAATCCACAATGTACTACATCAGGTTCCAAAGTGTTTAATGCTTGCTGAATACTAGGACTGGGATCAGTAACTGTTTGGAATGATCCTGTAGTTTGAACTATTTCTTTTCCAGAAGAACACACCTGCTCAATTCCATCTGATCCGTCAGTATATAGGTAAAAATTAAGATACAATAAAAAATAATAAACAATAACAAATTCGTTTGTAAAGGACTTAACTTCAAATGACCAATGATTAGAGACATTGTTTCTAATTTTTATCCTTAACCGTTCGTAAGTTAGTATACTTGTAATGATTTTTTTGTGTGATACAAAGGAGTTGGAGGTTTAATCCCCATGTACACTACCAATTGCTCACCATTTGCAAAAAAAAAATGAGTATTTCAATGCTTTTAAATCATTCAATGCATGGACTGTATTTTTTTATTAGTATTGTGAAAATAATAATAAAATCATCACTTGTAAAAAAAAGACTAACAAAATCAATTGGAAAATATTAGTGAGTTAAGTAGGTCTTAATGATATATCCATTATATCGTACGCTAGTCTATAGTATAATATCTAAAATGTTCTAATTGATATAACAATTAAAAAAATCATATATTAAATAGAAAAATATATAGTTAATTCAGATTGATACTTAAAGTCTTAAATACTGAAATACATTCATAAACAAAGTGTTGATGGTCGCCGGAGAGCTCGCCTGAGCTCGCGAGGTATGGGCATGGATTGGGGGAGGTTTTAAAGGATTCCTTGCATTTTCCTGACTCTGGAAACGTGAGGAGCTCTAATATAATTATTTTAAAAAAAGGCTTCCTTGCGTTTTCTAGGTCCAACCCAGATCCAGTTAGGCCCATAACCTGGAGGCACTTTAAAAAGCGCATCCAGGTAGCGCACTCGTGCAAAAGCGTACCTGACTTAAAAAGCGCACATTTGAAGCCATGGGATAGACTAAACAGAAAGTTAGTTATTCTGTTTATTCTAATCCCTCATAATTATAATTGTATATAAAGTGTTTAATAACATTTTAGGAAGGATCGATCACTTGATCTCTCCCACCTTCCATAAACTCTTTCTCCTCACAGTAACACTCAGAAAAAAATAGAATATATTTTTTTTAAATCTTATGGTAATGTGGATGATGGGAAATAAATGAGCAAAAAATTGAAAAAATATGCTTAACAACATTATTAACTTCGTGGAGTTTAATACTCTGATAAGATTTTTATATATTATTGACTTTTAAAAAATACAATTAAAAATGATTCATGGATGAGTTCAATTTAAAAAATTTAAGGTTACATTCCAGACCATCAAACCTGATCTAGTGCGGCGGAAGAATTGTCACCAGAAGTTATGTTTCCTGGCATCAATGATTGCTTTTGGCTTTCCATATGACTGTCAAATTCCTTTAGTCCAACTGCCTTCTTTTGAATAATTGTGTCTTCGACTTCTTGAATATTAGATAAATCTGCTTCCAAAGAAATAGGATCAAGCTGTTTTCCCTTGTTTTCATCCAACAGGCCAACCGAATGGATTGCAAAATGGTTAGGTTCGATAGATTTTAATAAGGAATTCGTTTGCAAAGGGAATTTTTTTTTCAACATATGCAATTTTGAATAAACAGATTCTGCCTCAGTTTCACTGCACTCATAACTCAATTCTTTCTTCACAAGAGCAAGTGATTCCTTGTGGTCAACTTTGCATTTTAGAAATGATGCTGCCCTCCAACACTGCAAAGAAAATAAAAAAATGTTCAGATTTCTGAATAGAAACGATCTTTCAATTACCTATATAACAAGAGAAAAAAGACACATGATAAATTCTCATATAATATTACGAAGATCCGAAATTTTTAAGAGTTCCTGAAATACTCTAAGATTTTTAAGAGTTCTCTTAATATTCTAAGATATCAATCAATCTGTAAAAATGTTGCTTCATAAACATTGTGATGGAGGCCTTGAACAGTTGAAGGAGACAGATTCAATGGAAGATCGAAATCTGTCCAGAGTTGCGTCCCAAAACCAATGGAACAGTAAATTATAGAATTAGGGTTTATGTTTTCCCTTGAGAATCGACAGAGGTGAAGGTGATTATCCCAATCTAAGGATAATCGTGGTGTGGAAAATGGTAAGAATAATAGAAATCGGTAGAAAATAGAAAGAAATAAAAGAAAGAAATTAAAGAAGGAAAGAATTACGTTGAGAAATTACCTTGGATAAAATAAAACTCAACTAGTCTCCACCTTTAGGGTCCACTCATATTTATACTCTCATGGTTTAAGAGTGGAAAGTCTACCATGAGAGTCCAAGCCATTTTATTGGGCTTGGTCCAAGGCTCGATTAGAATCGAGCCTATTATTAATGCAAGCACTTATAAGGGCTGCATCAGGCGACCCCTCTTGGAATACAATTGTCCTCAATTGGTTGTCTTCCTCTGCAGGTGGATAATATCTTCTTAAATCTGCCACATTGAAGGTTGATGACATGTTGAATTCTAGAGGTAGATCTACTACAAAAGCATTGTCACTAATCTTCTTTAGTAGCTTGCAAGGTCCAAAATTCCTATCTTTCAGTTTAGAATAAGATCCTGCTGGATATCTGTCTTTTTTTAAGTGAACCATTACCAAATCACCTTCATTGAAAGTCTGAAATCTTCTAGACCTATCAGCTCTTTCCTTGTAGAGATCGTTGGCTCTGATTATTGATTCTTCTACTTGTTTGTGTATCAATTTGCTGGTTTCTATAATATCTTCTACCTTCTTATTTACTGAAGGTGTGGAGGTAACATCCATTATATTCTTTGGAAGATGGCCATAGGCAACTACAAAAGGTGCACATCCCGTTGATCTATTAGGCATGCAATTAAAGGCAAATTCTGCTTGAGCTTAGTGTTGATCCCACTGCTTTGGTTGTTTCCCTGCTAGTGCTCTTAATAGATTTCCAAGTGATCTGTTGGCAACTTCTGTTTGCCCATCAGATTGTGGGTGACATGTAGAACTGAATTTCAGATTTGCGGCCTCACTGGACTCATCTGAATTAATGCCATCTTCATTTTCTCTCAACCCTTCACAGAATTTTACAGATCCCCTCCTAGGGCAGTTATTAGCTTTGTGGCCCATTTCTTGGCATTTATAGCATCTTATTGTGCTCCAAACTTGGTCTGAGACCCCTGATTTTTTTTCATTCAGATCTGTATTTTTCCCTTCAGGCGTTGGCAGAATTCCTTTGTCCTTGGAATAAATAGGTTTACTAG
>LFYR01001054.1:199309-214814 GCA_001185155.1 Zostera marina | reverse complement strand
CTCTCTAGTTGTTCGGAGATGCTTACAGTCTTCATAAGTGACATTGGGGACTGTAAAATGACTTTTTCTTGAAGTGCTGATTTTAATCCCCCAATGTATCTCGCCATTTGTTGTTCTTCGGATTCATTAAGGTTGTTTCTTGCTCCCAACCTATGAAACTCCTCTGTATAATCAGCTACTGACCTCTGTCCCTGTCTGCATTTCTGATATTTTGTAAATAAAATGGTTTGAAATTCCACCGGAAAAAATCTTTGTTTCAGCATTCTCTTCAACTTGTCCCAAGTTCTTATAGGTCTTTTTTGGAATCTAGCCCATTCATGGTGGTCTGATCCCACCACGCAGCAGCTCCACTTTTAAATTTTAGTGCCACTAATTTCACTTTTTTTGAATCTGGAATTTCCATGCAGTCGAAGAATCTTTCTACTTCTGAAATCCAATCTAAGAATTCCTCTATATGTAGCTGTCCATTGAATTCAGGCAGTTCCATTCTTAATCTATAATTCCCAAATTCATTTCTTTGATTTCCTCCATTGTACTCTTCATACCTTTGTAATGCTCCCCCTCTTGGATAGTCTCGACGGCCCCTATTTCTTCTTCTCTCGTACTGTAATAAATCTTCTTCCTCTTCTGAAAAATCTTCCTCAGTCTGCCTATTAAAAAGTCCTCCCTGTCTGAAATTTTCTTGCTGCCTGAAATTTTCCCCCTGTCGGATCTGTTCTTCCAAGCGATCCCTAGCTGTGGGTGGGTTTCTTCTTCTGAAATTTATTGTCGGTTCCGTCTGTCCATTCACTGCCGGATCAGCTCCTCCATGCGGCTGAATAGGTTGCAAATTCTGTTGCATTGTTTGGAAGCCGTCCCTAACAAAGGTTGTTAAATCGGTTAGGGCTTTTGCTAACCTCTCAAACTCTTCACGTGTGACGTTCTCGGCCATAACTTGATTTTTGTTCTCACAAATCCGTCCAGAACAAAAGAATAAAGATTAAATCAGTCCAGAACAAATCTCTGAAATAAATCGCAAAGGATTTTTTTTTTTTTTTTTTTTTTTCACGTGTGCTGGACTACTTCACGTGTGCTGCTCGCAAATCCGTTCAGACTGCAAATCCATTCAGACCACTTGTAATCGCAAATCCGTTCAGACCACTTGTAATCGCAAATCCGTTCAGACTGCAAATCCGTTCAGACCACTTGATGTTCAGAAATTTGTAATCGCAAAGGTTCAGAATCGCAAATCCGTTCAGACCACTTGTAATCGCAAATCCGTTCAGACTGCAAATCCGTTCAGACCACTTGATATTCTTGTAATCGCAAATCACTTGTAATCGCAAATTACTTGATGTTCTTGGCCACTGTAGATCGCGAATTCCTCCTAGTCTGATACCACTTGATGGAGGCCTTGAACAGTTGAAGGAGACAGATTCAATGGAAGATCGAAATCTGTCCAGAGTTGCGTTCCAAAACCAATGGAACAGTAAATTATAGAATTAGGGTTTATGTTTTCCCTTGAGAATCGACAGAGGTGAAGGTGATTATCCCAATCCAAGGATAATCGTGGTGTGGAAAATGGTAAGAATAATAGAAATCGGTAGAAAATAGAAAGAAATTAAAGAAAGAAATTAAAGAAGGAAGGAAAGAATTACGTTGAAAAATTACCTTGGATAAAATAAAACTCAACTAGTCTCCACCTTTAGGGTTCACTCATATTTATACTCTCATGGTTTAAGAGTGGAAAGTCTACCATGAGAGTCCAAGCCATTTTATTGGGCTTGGTCCAAGGCTCGATTAGAATCGAGCCTATTATTAATGCAAGCACTTATAAAGGCTGCATCACATTGTCACCAAAAAACTTGTAAAATATTTAAACATTACCTTTAAAAGATCTAGATTAGACTTTTAAAGCTACTCATGAACCTAACAATAGTATTTTCATTTTTTTTAATCTTAGCATACAATAATTCATCAATCTTTGATGTCTTTTTCTTTTATATTGCTCTATTGTATTTTAAATTTGAAATTAAGATATTTTATAAAGACTACATTGCAACACTGCAAAGAAAATAAATAAATGTTCTGACTTCAGAATAAAACAAACTTTCAATTACCTATATAACAAGGGAAAAAAGAAACATGATGTGCACTAGTAACCTAGCATATTGGGGGATATGCACACATTTACATTAGTCTTATTTTTGTAATTATGTAAAAATATATAAAAAAAATCCATATAATTTCAATTAACTATCTAAACTTAATTTTTTTGCGGAATATATTATGGCCCTATAATTTCTGGCCATCATTGAGCTCGGTTCCATCACACGTTCCTCATCAATTCACAATTGTGTGTTTAAAATAGTAAACATTATCGCATTAAATCATTATTTCCTAGGAGTTTTTCAAGTCATTGAAGCCATGTTTATGGATAAAAACGCTTGTTAAGAATGGCGCCATGGCATTGCATTGCTTTTGGCAAAAAATAGTAATCACTGTGATTTTTTCATAAAGTATAGTTGGATCTATCTCCTATATCTAATGAAAAATCAAAATTTACCATTGCCAAAAAAAAATATCTATCAAATATTCATGAAAAGTTAATTTTTCCATATTTTACTCAATTACAAAAATGCCACTGACACAAAAGCGTGCCTATGCAAGTAAGCATACATATGCCCCAGTGTGTTTGGTGTTGGCGTGCATTGGGGCATTTTAAAACCTTGCATGCGATACAAAATTACAAATTTGAGGTGGAGTTGATTATTTATACTTGAAGCCATAGTTTCAAATTAGAAAAAGCGCTCACAATTTCCAATTAACGCCTTTTTAGCTTTAAGTGCGCTAAATATATGCAATTTTAGCTTTGAGCGCTTTTTTAGCTTTAAGCGTCAATTAGGCATTTTCGTAAATATATGCAATTTTTTAGAAAATTGCATATATATCCCTGTATTATTTTTTTCAAATCCTATAAATATTTTTTTTCAAATATATACCCCTGTTATAAATATTTATAGATGTAATATAACATTTATTACAGTAAACATGTAATATTTATAGGTGTAATATAAATGTTATTACACGTTTACAGGTGTAATATACCAATAAACATTTATGATTTATATGTGTCTAATTGGGGAAGACAAACCAACCAGGTGTCTAATTTGAGAATACACCTGGCCAGACAGGTGCTGGACCATGAGAAACTTCCAGCAGCTATAAAAGAGGAAGAAATCTGTGGTGATACAGAATTATATCACCACATTAAACATTTATATGTGTAATAACATTTATTACACATAGATGAACAACATCAGTTTGCTTCTACTGCAGCTTACAGATCCTTCTCCTCCTCCCTTCTCCAAGCTTCTACTGCCCGGTGATGGGTAGAAACCCACTAACCCGACCCGACCTACTCACCCGCTTAAAAAAAGTGATTTGGAAAGCGCTCCTCCAGGAGCGCTTTTCCGTTTTAAGCGTCACTTTTTAATCTATGCTTGAAACACGTCCATCAGATGAACCGGCTCAATTAACTATCCCTATGCATTTTCTCCCTTGTTTTGGTATAATTTATGTTTTTGTCCTTGAATTTATTATTTATTAGTGTTCAAAATTGTTAAAACTTCTTGGGACATTGAAAGCGTGTTAGAGATTAAAACTTTTCTACGTTGGAAAATTAGAAATGATTTTAGAAAAAGCATTGAAAAAAGAGGCTAGGATTTAAGATCAATGAAAAAGATTTTTGATTTTGAGATGGAGAAAATGGGAAATAAAGTGGCAGGAGGGATTGGATTTTGAAATGAGGAGATAAGTGAAATTTGAACGAAATTTGATCAGGTTTGTGGGTGTTTGGTGGATTTATTTTAATCAGTTCCCAAAAATAGACCTGCACCCGTCCCTGTACGTGTTGGTCAGGCTTCGGGTGCAAGTTTGCACAGGCAGGCAGGCAGCACGGCCCTAATTATAATAGTAATTACTATTTTTATGCAATTATATTAGTATAGTCATAGTTTTAAAAAGCATAAAGCGCTCCCAATTTCCAATTAGCGCTTTTTTAGCTTTAAGCGCGCTTAAAGCTAAAAAAGCGATAATGGCATTTTCGTAAATATATACAATTTTTTAGAAAATTGCATATATATTCCTGTATTATTTTTTTCAAATCCTATAAATATTTTTTTTCAAATATATACCCCTGTTATAAATATTTATAGGTGTAATATAACATTTATTACAGTAAACATGTAATATTTATATTACACGTTTAACAAACCAACCAGGTGATGAATATTTATAGGTGTAATTTATAAGTGTAATTTATAGGTGTAACATTTATAGGTGTAACAAACCAACCAGGTGTCTAATTTGGGAAGACACCTGGCCAGACAGGTGCTGGACCATGAGAAACTTCCAGCAGCTATAAAAGAGGAAGAAATCTGTTTGAAGAGTTTGCTTCTACTGCAGCTTACAGATCTTTCTCCTCCTCCCTTCTCCAAGCTTCTACTGCCCGGTGATGGGTAGAAACCCACTAACCCGACCCAACCCGACCCACTCACCCGCTTAAAAAAAGCGATTTGGAAAGCGCTCCTCCAGGAGTGCTTTTCCGCTTTAAGCTATTAAAGCGACGCTTTAAGCGTCGCTTTTTAATCTATGAGTATAGTAATAGAGTTTCTATCGGTAATTAGACCCATGTCATTGATTTGAGTGTGCACAAAGTGCGGACGAAGATTAAGGGTGTTAGCAGTAAAAGCAAACAGTCTCCCACACTCCTTATATCTCTCAAGTTACTTAAACCTCAACAAAGTGTGGATCACACCACTCCTTACTAAGGAGAGAATATATTGTATATATTGCTTTTAAACTTTTCTTTAATTAATATGATTAACTCAAGGGTATTGTTAGTACGAGGGCCCGTCGAGTCGGGCCCCGGACCAGACAGGCCTGCTAGGCCCATTAGGCCCTAGGACAGATAGTATAAATACCTCCCATGGTGCAACAAGGAAGGGGATCGGTGCCTAGAATAGTGATACTAAAGAGTTGCGTGTGTGAGCACCCTAGCGCGAGCCCACACACCATCAGGTATCGATGATCTAAAAATTGTCAGCTATGAATCCTATGACACAAAGTTCTGGGTGTGCGCGCATATGCGATGATGCGCCCCCAGAGGGAGATGCGCCAGGCGCATCTCCCTTAGTCGGATCCGGGTAAAATCCGACCCGGATCCAGGCCTGTTTTAAGTTATTTAAATAACTTAAAACATTGTTTTGTTTTTATTTAAAAAAAAGGCCAATTTTTTTTTATTTTAAGACCTTATAAATTTTTAGCATAAAAATTTATACATTGGTCCATGAAAAGAGCTATATTATTTTTAATATAAGCTCCTCCCACTCTTTAGACTTCATATTTGTTTTAGACAAAATGAATCTTTATTTATAGACCAACCTTCTTTGTGTTTTTTGAATTCTATCGATGTGGGACTAAAAAAGTGTGGTTAAATCAATTATTATTATAGAGTATTTTTTATGTTGTAGATGTATTAAAGAAGGCCCAGCCCATTACGTTATTATTTTTTAAAAGCCTCTTGGGTTATTTATTATTTTCTTTTTATAAAAGCCTCTCTTTTATAAGTTTAAAGAAACCCTAGCCATTTATAGAGCTATATTATTACGAAAATACCCCTAAATGGTTAACCGGTTTTTAAACCTTGGTGTTACAATAAATTATAGGGTGTTATAATAGTTAATAAATATATGTATTATAATAATTTTTCTATCCAATATATTTTTAACTAAAAAACTTAATTAATATAATTTAGATATATAAAAAAATATTAATTTCCTATAGTTTTATAAATATTTACGAAAATGCCACTGGCGCATCTGAGCGCATATGCACGCATATGCTCAGATGCTCCAGGTGGCGGCGCATCCGGAACCTTGCTATGACATCATGGAAATCAAATCAAACAAATCAACATTCAACACCAAAAACTGCAAAAGGCAAATTGGTAAAAATTAATATAATTAGATTAAAAAAAATGATACTTACCAGGGACAATTTAAAAGCCTGAAAAAGGGTGATTGGTTCCTGAGTAACTTGAAGATTTTTCATAATGTAATCAAGAAATGATTCTAGAACAACTTTGACATTCTCCTATACAAAGACAATATTTGAATACTCATTAAAAGTATAAAACATGAAAATACTTGAAGTTGATTATTGAAAGTTTGAAACATGTTTAAATGATATCCGAATAACCGATTATTATATAAATGTATTAATCAGAGTACATATAAAACTCAAATGAGGGATCCAATTCAATGTTTGTTCGAATCAAATACAAGATCAATACAATTATTAATAATAAAATAAATAAAAATCAGAATCACGTACTGAAAAATGCAGAATATCACATATTTTCGACAACTCTGGCTTTAAAGTAAGATGAAGATCTCTCTGTGAATCACGTAGACTTCCACTGCCACAAGAAACTTTGGATAATTCGGATTCTTTTGAATAATGATCAGCTTGCAACTCTATTCCATTTTGAACAAAATCACATTTACGGCCTGGAACACAGTAATAAATTACAACAAGGAGATATAAACATGTATTAACTACACAATGGAAACTAATTCAAAGAGAATCTACAAGCCTACTCACCGGAGATCCTCTCCAGTGACTTGACCTTTAATTTCTATGGAAGAAGAGAGCATTAGGCCCAGCTATCAACTGTACCTAATTGCCCTGGTGATCAGATGATTTGAGGTTTTGCTCTCTGCCGGTAAATAATGAATAGTGGGTGGAAGATTGGTCCCCTTCAAAGTATTTGATGAGCTACCTATTCTTAACTTGAGGATCTTTCCTCGGGAGAATCTTTTACATAGATAACGTCCTCCCCCTTCACATTCAAATGGGGAAATGGAGGAATTCAACGATTGACAGGAACGGACTTCAATCCCTTGGATACAAACCTACCACAGCGAGACAAGGAATCAATTGTTCTATATCTCGCTAAATTTTTCTGAGGTCACTCCACTAAAGAGGAGTGGCCTTTGTTGCTCTCTGTTAGAGTCCTAACAACTGCACATCTACTAGGTGACTGCATCGAATACTAAGTGGGCACTATAAAATATGCTTGGGAGCTACCAAGACCTTGTGCAACACAAGCAAATTTGAGCCCTTCATCAGCATAAGCTCTCTGACCAGAACTATCTTCCCCCAATTCCCCTCACTATCTTCAAACTGGATTCTATCTTCAATGGGAACTCTTCCTTATTCATCAGCCCCCTCAAATAATGCTAACTGACCCTCCTTGGACAGACATTTGATTTATGTCCCCACTCTTGACACCTATAGCATTTAATAGCTCCATTGTTATCTCCATTTAATAGTTTAGAGGAACAGGCTTTACCCCCTTTAGTGTCTGCTAATTTAATATTTAAACCAGTAACACACGAAATATCTTTACCAGTCTGATCCTTGCTTGAAGTTGTTACTGAAACTTGTCCAAAATTAGCAGAATGCCTATATCAACTCCCTTTTGTGGTTGATTGTCTCTCAATGCGCTCAGCCACATTAATGAACTCCACCATAGAGTAAGAGGGATGCACTGTTAATTTCTTCTGCAGCTTGTATTTAAGACCCCCAACAAATCTAGCAATCAATTGTTCTACAGTCTCTTGGAGGTTATTACGTGAGGACAGTCGATGGAACACGTCAGTGTATTCTGAAACTGACTGGGCTCCTGGGTGACAGTTCTGATACTATGTGAATATGACCCTTTCATAGCTTGCTAGAAGAAAACAAGCTATGTTGGTGACAACTTAATCCCACCAAGCTGCAGCCCCACAATTCATACGCATAACAAAGATGTGCTCTGGAATACAAAGAACATTAGCCCTAAATGATGTCACTACATCAGAATTAGTGGTGAATTTCAAGCCTAGCTCTTCACAGGAAATTAGGAGCAATCTTCAAAGTGTGCTTCTTCATGGAGTCGTTCATCATCCGTGCAGCTAATACTCTTATTTTCAGTAAGGAAGATCCAGAGTTTATCTGTGAAGTTCTGAAAAGTATCCCACAATGGATGTTGCTGACTAGATTGAAAAATTACATGAGGGAAATGGAGGCAATAGCTAATACTCTGGGGGTACCATTAGAAGTTAGATATTATCACTTCAAGCTTGGTCATGATGTGTAATGATGAACTACGAGTCTACGACCAGAACCTTCCGTCTAAAATCTCAGTGATATCTGACTGGAATGGAATGGAAGAAATTGAGATGGTCTAGCCCGGGGAGGTGTCAACATTGTTTCCACTTTGGGTACTGTCCCAGTCTGAAAGGGTATACAATCAAGAGCAGCAAACACGCGTCCTGATCAGAGCCTTCAGAAAGTTATAAAAGGGAATGGACCCAAAGAAGCAAGAATTTTTGGAATATTCTTGGGGTAGTTTTACTTCTTTTTTCCCACTCAACTTTTCTATTTTAGAAACCGTTGTACAATACTACAATTCAGATCTAGTGGATTTCCATTTCTGAACACACTGTTCTATTGGTGAATTCCAATAGAGTTCTATCATTCCTGTTAAGTTCACATTCTCAACTATGTGAATTACTCTGCAGTTTGAATAATTGGCTCTATTACACTCCCTGTAAAGAATAAGAGGATTGTCCCAATCCCAAATCTACACTTTCCCATAGAATGATAAGAGGCTGGTAAATTCCAGTTGCACCTCCATGCTCAATGACATCACACCTCCACTACCTCAATAAATATCGGCCGAAGATGTTTTTGGAACAGAAAACCAACCAGAAACCCTCAAACTCCTGATCCAAAAATCACAACAAACTTCCTTATTTGGAAGGTAAAACCTACCAAAACATCAATATAAATAAGTAAATAGTTACTATAGACTTCCTCTGTATATTTTATAATATAAATTTAAAGGATATAAAATTGGAAAATACAAATTATAACGTGATCCCTTACCTGGAGATTCTTCTTTTTTATCATGTATTGTGGTAGGTGGTAATGAAACAGGATCAGAAATGTTGACAGAAACTTTTTTCCTTTTCTTTTTTGCTTCATCATTTTCATCTCTAAAGATCAGAGATTCTTCATTGCTTTGCTGCACTTTTCGACGAGCTCTCTGTGAAAGTTCAGTCATATATCTCCACTGTGGACATCTACCATCCAAAAGTTTTGGCCAAAAAATCTGGGAAGGCTCGACATCAGCCAATTGTATCTCCTTCTCCCTAAACAATGAAATGCTTTTTGGATAAGCTGTGCCACTTTGTTGAGCTTTTGAAATAATCAAAGGGTGAGTTGCATGTGTCTTTCCAGCAATATTAACAATTTGAGATAAAACTTCTGAAACAGTATCATCCATAAAGGAATTCTGATGAGAGGTTTTAAGGGATTCTAAAAGGCTTACATTTGTATGAAACTTATCAAGTTCATTAAATAAATTGCTAGCTCCCAAGCTAAGCAATGAATGACATCTCCGATTGAGATTTTGTGTAGTGCTCTCTAAAATCACATCTTGTTTCGCTAAAGATAAAATATTTTCTTCCACTGTATTTAAACAATATAGCCGAAATACCTTTATCTGTTCAAACTGCGAGTCAATGCTTATTTTGTTAAGTGCTTTTAAATCATATAATGGATTCCAGTCACTGCCAAAAATAATAACAGCATCAACTGCAGAAAGTTTAATGCTTGGTAGGCAAGCACGATTTTCAAGTAAAAACACGAATCTCCCATTTTCTTTATCATTGAATCTCTGTAATGAAGCTTGTTTTTTGGCCATGATTAATCCACTATCCACACGCTCATATGATTCAACCCCAAATCGTTGACGAAGAAAATCATCCAGTATATCTCCAATGGATATCCTTACATCCCTAAAAAGAAACTGTATTACAAATTATTAGTATTGTTTATAATTAGTTTGTAATTGTAAAGAAAAGTTTAGTTAGATTTTTTTTTCTTTATGGTCGTGAATGACTAGGTGTGATGGAAATTCATTATACCTCTCAATACAACTAACGGAATTGGATTTCATTCCCCCCCCCCACATACAATTACCTAGTTCTTATACAAAAAATTTACAAGTCAGGATAAATACTAATGGTGGCCTGATTTACCAGACAAAAAGAAAAAAACGAATAAAAAATTGAACAGAGAATCTTTATTATGTAAAAGATGGCCTAACTTTTTGTCTTTTATCTAGAAAACCTAAAAATACTAAGTTATCGAAGTAAAAGACGACATAACTATAAGTTCTTTTGGGAAAAAAAATCCATTATGAATGAAGGGCAATGCCCGTAATACAAGTGAAGATATATAAAATAAAAGTAGGGAAATAGGTGAATTGTTTGGCTAATATGAGCATTGACCACAGAGCCCTACCATACAGAATTGTCCAATCCTATTCAGACAATCCCATGCATCTACGTATGAATCACAAAATTCACAGGTTTGATCTTGGTTTCCAGTAACCTCAAAATTGCTGTCCTTTTACTCGTCAAGTTTTATATTATTTAAAGTAAATATGAAACCATTTAAAAAATCATGGGGCACTTACTTGATGAAAGATAATTAGAGTTCTTAAATCTTGCTGCTTCAGCCCATGAAGAACTTTGTCAAGAAGCTCTAGCTTACCACATGCATGTATTCCGATATCTAAATATTCTGTTTGCGGAAGACCGTGTGTTAGCGAAGCTTGAAGAGAAGCATGAACCAAGTATGGGTGGTCACAGCACTATAAAAAAAGCATAAGATAAATTTTTGTTACAGTTTAACAGTAAATACAATACAATTTAAAACTCGATCAATAGGGCAATTTAAAGATCAGGAAGTGTACAATAATCAATTAATAAAATATAGACACATGTTTCTTTAAAAAAAGTAATATAAACACACGTGGAAAATGATCACAGTTACAAACATATAGTATATATATATATAATTATATATATGAATATGAATATGAAAATCAACAAAGCCAGAAAATATAACCTTTCGTGTAGAGAATATAACGTCATTAGAAACTTCAGTAAGAACCCTTGAACTTGAACAAGAACGGAGAATCGTAGAATTTGAAAGCATAATAGAGCAATACTGTTCAAGCTGAACATTGGATAGCTGAACAGGAACCCAGAATTCCAAAAATCTGGATCTCGAGGAATCTAACTTTGAAGAATTTGGTTTGGATACATTTTCGCGCAGTTCGAACTGATTATTAGAGACAAAAATATTGTCATCTGGCTCGTGAGAATTTGTCAAACCATTGACAGAATTCTGATTCTCACCTGAATCAATAATTGAAAGAATGAGAAAAATTTAGTTTTGCCCTGTCTCAAAATGAAAAAAGAAATATAATTACCACGGCAGTTTTCCATTTGGAAAATTTCAGTATTTGATCCTCCAGAAACAGGGTCAACTCCACTGCAGAGAAATATTCTAGGTGGTTTCTTTTCAAGAGGAAAACTGAGACAAGAGATATGATAACTCTGATTGCAGTTTTTCCCATTGCAGCATCTATGCAAATTAAAAATATAATCAATAAAATTATAATTATTAATAATTATATATCTAAAATACATCTATGACATAAATTTGAGATATGAAAAAGATTTTTACAAGAGAGAAAAAAAATTGCAGATACCTGATACCTAATAGGCTTTTTTTACAAAAAGTAAAAGTTTTCATTAATAAAAATGGACAATGACCTGAAATACAACTGAGAAGAAAATGATTAAAAAACAAGGGATGCAGGTTACACCGATCGAAGCTTTCCTTTATCCAGCTCTAGCGTTATTAAATAACTAAGTTATGAGTGTGGTTCTCGTTAGTGTTCATATCTTCGATTTGCAAAAGGCGCTCTAATCCGTCTTCGAAGATTCAATTACTCAGAAATCAGATCCCTTCCTCAGTAGGGTCATGCTTCTATTTTGATAGATATTGTTTGTAAAAGTTTATTAGGTGAGATTTCTTAATCACTTCTGCGTAAACATCTCAGTGGCACTGTCTCGATAATAAACCTCAATTTCTTTAACCTTGATATCACTTTAACCTTGAAAGCAATAGAACCATTATTTAACCCAGGCTGAGTTCTCCTTTATTTGCATGTTCAACCAATAAAGCTATATTTGTTATTGTTTACAGATGATTACTCAAGCATGCAATTGACCTCATCCAAATTCAGACCACTCAACCCAATGCAAAGAGCTAAATAGCAAAGATGGAAGCAATTCACCAACAAATTCAGGAAAACATTACAACTGTGAACACCAAACACAAAATATAGGTCGATCAGTCCGGTTGTTAAATGCATTTCCCAATCAGTCCACATGTCAAATTAGCCCACCCCCCCTTCCTTCGAGGGTGACTGATGAGGGATAAAGATAAACTCGATCAACAATCACACTCCTTCTGGTCACCGGGCTGGAAGCTCCGGTTGTTATTACAATACACAGATCGCAAACTTCAAGATTCAGATCTGGACACTCCCTCACTGATTTAGGTGGCTCTCACAGTTACACAATTAAGTGCTTCACAGTGCACTGATCTTCAGATCTCTAATCAGAATCAGTGACAAGATCACACGCAATATTTTATAGTGGTTCCACCAAAGAATGGTGTATGTCCACTTGGTGATTTTATTGACGTAGTTAGGCAGCTAGCTGTTACACTTATGCAATTGAGATTAGGTTTTCAGCATTGCATTAATAGTATATATAGTGTAGTATTAACTTGGGCTCATTCCAAGTTAATAACTCCCAAGGTTCCAAATGCGCCTCTGCGCGATGCGCCGCCACCTGGAGCATTTGAGCATATGCGCACAGATGCGCCAGTGGCATTTTCGTAAATATATATAAAACTAAAGGAAATTCATATATTTTTTTATATATCTAAATTATATCAATTAAATTTTTTAGTTAAAAATATATTGGATAGAAAATTTTTTTTTTAAAGCAATTAAATTTCATTAGAATAACACCCTATAATATATATATTTATATTATAATTTCATTAGAAAAATTATTATAATACATATATTTATGAATTATTATAACACCTTATAATTCATTGTAACACCAAGGTTTAAAAACCGGTTAACCATTTAGGGGTATTTTCGTAATAATATAGCTCTATAAATGGCTAGGGTTTCTTTAAACTTATAAAAGAGAGGCTTTTATAAAAAGAAAATAATAAATAAACCAAGAGGCTTTTAAAAAATAATAACGTAATGGGCTGGGCCTTCTTTAATACATATACAACATAAAAAATACTCTATAATAATAATTTATTTAACCACACTTTTTTAGTCCCACATCGATAGAATTCAAAAAACACAAAGAAGGTTGGTCTATAAATAAAGATTCATTTTGTCTAAAACAAATATGAAGTCTAAAGAGTGGGAGGAGCTTATATTAGAGAAATTTGGTGCAGTCGACCTTGCTAGATTTTTGGTGGTGAACTTCTTGAAATTACAGGAAATAATGTTGTCTGCTCCCGATTTGCGGATCTACCTGCTCGCGATCTGGAGGGCTTCTCTGCTCGCGCGATTTCTCTGGAGGAAGGTCACCCAAGAGAATTTTTGAAGAGGACTAGGAGAAAAGGGGATGGTCAACGTGAAAGGGAGCTCGCGCAAGGGATTCTGGTGCGCTTTTCTTGCTCGCGCGTTTTTCAGAAACTGTTCGTGATTCCCACGCGATCTGCTCGCGGGATTTCTTACTTGTTGTTGACTGCTCGCGATTATGAATGCTGCTCGGAGTGTATAGAAGGCTGCTCGCGGATTCTTGAATTCTTCTGCGATCGTTCTTGGAATGCGATTCTGTTCGCGATTTCTTGCGTCTTCTCGCGACTGAAATTACTCGCATCGCGATCTGCTTGCTCCTTCTCTCTGTTCGTGACCTGTTTGCTGATCGCGACTTGTGCTGCTCGCAATTCTCCACGTGATCAGATAGTTAAGACAGGCCTAACAAAGCAAATACATGGAACTGGATTATATAAGTTACGGCAAAAACTTAAGGAAGTTAAGGTACTTTCTAAGCAATGGGCAGCAGAAAAAGGGCATTCAGCGAAGAGGGTAGCCCAGGCAAGGATTGATCTGAATAGCTCAGTTGAAGCTTTGGAAAAGAATCCTTTATCTATCCCGCTCCAAGAGGAGAGTACAAAAATAAGGGGAAGATTAAAGGAGCTTATGGCAAAAGAGGAGGCAGATCTGAAACAAAGGAGTAAGGTCTCTTGGTTAAAATTAGGAGACAAAAACAACATATTCTTTAGTATCGCCACAAAGCTAAGGAGATCTAAAAATTCAACCTCTAAAATTCTCAATACAGATGGAATTCAAACCACCTCTAGGGTTCTATTAGAGGAAAATAGTGTTAGGTACTTTAAAACTTTGCTCAGTAATTCAACCACCCAACGACCAGTGGTTCCTGTCATTTTTCCTAGAGTGGTTTCTGAAACTATGAATAGGTGGCTGCTTCAGACTCCGTTAGAGGAAGAGGTAAGGGCTACACTGTTCTCCTTTAATTCGGGGAAATCCCCTGGGCCGGATGGTTTCACATCGGAATTTTTTTAAAAATTTTGGGGAGATCTTAAAGGCTAGTAATGGAGTGTGTAAGGCAATTCTTTAAAGGCAAACCTTTGTTGAAGTCTTCTAACCATACTTTCATCACGCTTGTGCCCAAAACAAACACGGCCTCAGATATGTCGGATTTCAGGCCGATATCATGTGTCAATTAGATCTACAAGCTAATGACAAAAATATTAGCAGAGAGGATCAGTAAGGTCTCTAGTGAACTCATCTCTCCAAACCAAGCAGCTTTCATTCAAGGAAGGCTAATCTCGGATAATACCATTCTAGCGGATGAAATGGTGCATGGCTTTGGAAGAAAGAGAACTCCCAAGAGGTGTTGCTTGAGTATAGAACTTAAGAAAGCTTTTGACACAGTCAGTTGGGAGGCTATAATTGTCACTCTTGAAGCGTATGGATTTTCTCCTATGTTCTGCAAAATGATTTGGAATTGCATATCCTTTGCATCTTTTTCGGTGCTGGTGGAAGGGACTCCAACGCCTCCCTTCAAAAGCCAGAGGCGGATTAGACATGGTGATCCTCTATCTCCTATTCTATTTGATATGGTTATGGATGTTCTAAGTAGATTGATACAGAATGGAGTAAAGAAAAAAAAATAGACACTTATCAAGTGAATGGTGCTACTTCTATATCTCACCTCATGTATGCGGATGATATCCTCATATTTTCAAAGGCAAATCCGAAATCGCTTAATGCAATTAAAACGGTGCTTGAGAAATTCTCATTGTTCTCGGGATTGGAAGTAAATGCGAGCAAAAGCTCCTCCACCTTCTCAAAAGTATGTGCAGAAAATCAATCTTTGCATAATATCTTAGGATATACTGTTAAAAGTCTACCTATAACATATCTAGGGTTACCAATCACGGGAAAGAAAAAGTCATTTGGACAGTGCTGGAAGCTAATCCAGTC
>LFYR01001054.1:39284-199209 GCA_001185155.1 Zostera marina | reverse complement strand
AAAGCTTTTGTTTCAGAAAGAAACCTAGTGGATAAATGTTTGGATTGTAGAGCGAATAGTACGATTATGTGGAGATCTGGTAGTCCGATAAATAAATTGGGGGGAATAGTGGAAAGTATTAGAGATAGAAAGCATAAAGACATGTTAGCTGAGGGAATTTGGTCGAAGATGCCGACAAAATTCTCTATTCTCTTGTGGAGAGTGAAATGAGATCATCTAAACACGTTCAGGAAATTAAGAAATTGGAGAGTACAAGTACCTTCTGCTTGCTTATTGTGTAATCTGGAAGATGAAACTAGGAGTCATCTTTTCTTTAACTGTTCTTATTCCAGATCTCTCTTAATTTCGTTGGTGGAACAGCTGGATTTCGCTTTCTGGAAAATAATGAATATTCCAGTTCCTACCCAATCAAGTCCAGATATTAGATTGGAGGATCTGACGGAAGCAGCACAAAAGATTACGCGCCACTCCCCCCCTTGGGGGTTAATATGGAATGCTATTGGGTGCTTGTCGTGGCATATATGGACGGAAAGAAATAAAAGGTATAGGCAGCACATTAGTAGACCTCCTGAGGTAGTCCTTAAGAAGGTCATTAAAGACATCAGTCTCTCCTTTGATTCAGTGTATTACAAGAAGAGTTGTTGTCACCCTTTGGAGATATCTATGATGGAAGTATGGGAGACCAACCTTCTGAGGCAGCGTATCTAGTTACTGTATAACTAGACTACATAGCTAATGGGAGAGAGTCAATGAGCATTTTGCTCATTTCTTTTTACTTCTATTTTTATTTCTATTCTCTATTTTGTAAACTTGGCATTAGCCTTATTCTAATGAAATTTAATTGCTTCAAAAAAAAAAAAACTTATATTAAAAATAATATAGCTCTTTTCATGGACCAATGTATACATTTTTATGCTAAAAATTTATAAGGTCTTAAAATAAAATAAAAAATTGGCCTTTTTTTTAAAATAAAAACAAAACACTGTTTTAAGTTATTTAAATAACTTAAAACAGGCTTGTATCCGGGTCGGATCTGGGTAGGATCCGATCCGGATCCGGCTAAGAGAGATGCGCCAGGCATCATCTCCCTCTAGGGTCGCATCATCGCATATGCGCGTGCACGCGGAACCTTGATAACTCCTAATTGGCCGAATAAGGGTACCGAATAAAAAGTCTTCATAACACTTATATCTCCTATTAATATGCATAAACCCCAACACCAGGTGCCAGGCCCATCGACTCAGATTCTATATGGCATTATCCCTAGTGTTAATCTAACTAGAGAAGTTGACTCAAAATTCAGCTTACCCTATCTAATCCAGAGGGAGTTCTTAGTCCTTACAGATCACATAGCCTTTAAACAGATTAATGGAACATCTGACACAAACAGAATGCATAGCAGGTGGTTTTTCTTTTTACAAAAGTTTGAATTTACAATAAAACATAGGTCGTGGGTGCTAGTAATAAGGTGGCTGACTGATGCAGTAGAAGATTCTGCCATTATTAATTGCACAAATAATGGAAATAATATATTCTATGGACAGAATCGTGATCAAGGGGATTTTAATTGGCTTGATCTTGGTCAAGCCAACCCATATTCCTCCTAAGGAAACATCACACTCACATCAAATGGGTTGCCCATTACCTTTGATGTGAGTATAAATATAGTGGGCCCAAGGAGGGGAAGATCAACTATCGAATTATTGCAATTACCAAAGGTAACTTCTTTCCTTTCTTCCTTGTTTTTCTCCTTCCTCGTTTTTTCCTGCAAACAGTTTTCTTTCTACCCTAGATCTAGAACCTTGGTGGATTCCAAGCTTCTTTCTTTTTTTCCTAATCGAAAAAGGATAAACCCTATTCTTCTTCTCTGTTTTAATCACTCAGAATCTTCTCCTACATCACTGACACACTGAGCAGAAAAAATTCTTTATTAACAATATTAAGACTAGAAGTAGTGGCCTTTGATTGCTTAAAGGAATTATATCCTAATGATGGAGATTTTTCTGTTATATGGGATGAATGCATTCAGAACAAGCACAACAAAAATTTCAGAATTAATAATGGTTTTCTGTTCAAGGAAAACATGCTATGCATCCCATATACCTCTTTGAGATTGCAGCTGATTAGAGATATTCACTCAGATGGACTAACTGGCCATTTTGGGAGAGACAAAACATTAGCTCAGGTAGAGATCAGAGGTGCCCTAGATACTGGCCAGGGGTAAAAAAGAAGTGGAAAGATTTATTCAGAGGTGCCCTAGATATCAAGAAGCAAAGGGTGCCTGACAGAATAGTGGTCTATACACACCTTTATCTGTACCCAAGGAACCTTGGTCTGATGATCTATCCATGGATTTTGTCTTAGGACTACCTAAATCTAGCAGAGGTCTGGATTCTATATTTGTAGTTGTTGACAGATTCTCATAAATGGCCCATTTGGGAAGATTCAATTTAACTATTAAATTGAATCAGAATAAAAGAAATAATCTCTGGATTCTACCAGATTGAAGATACAATGGAAGAAATGACAAGAATAGAAAGATCTCGAAGGAGGAGAGCAATACCTTTGATTAAGTAAATTGGTTAAGCAAAAAATACTTTATTCTACACTTTATTCCTTACTTATATCCATCTCAACCTAGTGGACAATTGAGATGGATTCAGGCCACTTTTAATGAAGAATAGATATGACTCTGCTTCCATGACCACTCTTACTAATACAACCTAGCCCACTAGGAGTCTAGAACTACTCCCTTCATCAAGTCTTCACCTCCTAACTCCTAATTATAATAACTCAAATAATGGTTTCCCTTTTTGTATTTTTTAAATTAAATATGAATCTATTTTGATTATTTTCACAAAAACCAATAGAAATTAGAAGAAAAAATAATTACACACAAGATAGTGCTTGGATGCTTGCAAAAGAGGCAGACACAGCTTGATGCATCTGTTTCAACATTACTTATCACAGACTTCATAGTATCCAGCTCCGTTTCAGTGGCACAAATGCCATCCTCATTTCCCCTTCTATCCTAATGCAAAAGATTCAATGATGATGGTAAAATCCATTTCAAGTAGCATATTAAAATTAAAACAAATACTAAGAAAAATAAAATTCCAGATATTAACTAAAATCTGAGATATACCACTTTAGTAGTGACTTTGTCATCTTCAATAAAAACCACATTTTCTCTGCAGAATAAAAAATGTATTTATTCCTTTAGTGCAAAAAATAATTTAAAATTTCAAAAACTCTAGCTCAAAAAAAATGTAATTTCAAGAATAAAAAAATGCTAAATTCTTCTTTCAAAAAAAAATGCTAAATTCTAAAATCAATGTATCTTAGCCATCAAGCTGGTCTATGATCCAATAAAAAATGCAAAGTTTAAAATGCTTGCATATAGGCATTTATGGCTTTATGCATGGGAAGAGACGTGTTTTCCCCATGCCTCAACTAATCAGGTTACCAGGTAGATCCGGTCATCCGGGCCAAGATCTACCTGTTAACCCACCCGAATCTAATTCTAACTAACTTTAAAACAGAAAGAAAAAACCATCGTTCTTTCTTCCAACTGTCTATTTTCCATCGACTGGTTTTCTAAGGTTTCCAGCCAAATCTACAGCCAAACTGCTTCCCAGCTCTAGCAATTCTCTCATTTTCCTCTGGCGACTCTTCCCTTCATCCACTTTTTTCCGGTTAGGAAATGATGTAGCTCATTACAAATTTACAATGATCTATACAAGGTCATTGCCTCGAGTTAACTCGAACCATGACTCAGTCCATTTAATTGGGCTGACCCACTCCCATTGTGGACTTTCCACTCTTATACAGTGGGAGTATAAATAGGAGTGGACTAGATAGAAGAGGAAGCTTATGATATTTTTCCAAAAGTGGATTTCGCATTTTTCACTCCCTTACTTTTTCTCTACTTTGTATTTCCTTATCAAATTTAGTGGATTTCCAATCTGATTTCTATTTTCTACTAGTAGATTCTAGTAGAACTATTGTTGGATTCCAATAGACCATCCTCTACCGGATTTAAGAGTACTTGAATCATCCACTTATGTTGGCAGTGCTCCTACTGTTAAGTAATTCACTATTCCATTGGTATTTTTGCTCCATTAGGAAAGGCATAATTTTTTTCCTATTTTTCTGAAACAATTATCAGACCAATTCACTCAGCATTCAAACCATATCATCCACTAGCGAATACTCTAAGGAGATGAGGAAATCGAAGACTTCCCCAGAGAGGATGAAATTTCAACGATCTGGCTATTCCAAAGATCCAACTTACCTTCTTCCAACGAATATGGACAATTTATTTTGAAAGTATGCCGTCTTAATACAGAGAATCCTCCCAAGACCAACAGATTGGCCATTGGCTCGAGTAAGCTATATCCGTACACGATGTAAATATAAGTGAAGGATGGAGAATAAGAAGAATTTTTGAAACCAGACTTTTTATCCTCAGGAAATTCCACCCATACCTTCATCCTTACTTCTGCTTTCTTCTTTTGTCCATTCTTATAGCACAACTATTCCGCTAATGCATTCCAGTCATTGTGTCGACGAGCTCTACAAGAAAACTCATCGACATTCAAGTGAGGTTGCATCAAGGTTTCTAGGATGCGCGTGTGCAAACGTAGAATGCCATCGTAGATTCGTAAAATACATCCGCAATTTTGCATACATTGCAAAGAACTTGAAGATGTCATGGCTATTGTAGGTAAAAAGAATGTCGTGCAAGTAAAATTAAATTAAAATTTCATTTTTCAGAAATAAAATGTTTAAATTTTGATGTTTCAATTTCCGATCTGCACGGACGATGCAAAAAAATATAATTCAAAATTCAAACTAAAATAAAGTACCTTTTATTATATGATTGCTCTCTTAGAACATCCAACTCTTCCACCTCATCACCAGAACTTACTCCAATTTCATCCATGTGACTAGCCCTTATATTTTCACGATCTTCAACAAAAGAATCCTATCAATTTATGAGAAAAGAATTTAAACGATACATATAAATATATAAAATTCATTCAGAATAATAAAAGCAATAACTCTTGACACAGTTTAAAGTTTAAACACCAGAAATTATAAATAAAAGAATGAAGCAAACATTACCCAAAAGTTCAAGATTGGAGGTTTGGTGGAAGAACTTTATGTTCTCACCAAGATTCCAGGCTTCCTTAATTTTATTACAGCACATTATGCACATATAGTCATATCCCACTTGTTGCAACTTTGAAAGGAAAAGAAAGACGTTAAGTGGAAGGTGTGTTATTTATTTTGAGAGCAATTGATGTAAAGATTAAGCTCAACACTGGCTCGAGCCTATATTCATAACCTCTGATTTGTTATGACACTCACACCGTAAAAATTCTACTCTACATAACGTGAATATTAAAACATAAGTGAACCAGCAAGTAGGGTAACTTTTACCTAGTTATTCTCTGAAATATTCCCTCCATGTATCACTTATCTCCTCCTTGGTTATTCTTTCTATTCTTCTTTTACAGACTATTCACTTGTTCTATTCGTGGATTCCAATAGAAATTACTGTTGGTTTTATTGCATTCTTTATGATCTGAAGAAGATCCGAGCTCTTCTCCAGATTCATCTATCATTGCGTCTACATTGCCTGCTTGAACTGTCGTCTACAATTCTATATAATAAGCATTTGCCACAATAGGTGCCCGATTAAGCTTTATGAAGATCTTGTTGAGAACAATGAGGATTATTATGGAGATAAAGTGTGAAAAATGAAGGTTACAGTTATACCATTCTGATGCAGCCAATACTCAGAGATCTGACCAATGTAGGGAAAGGAGAAGAAGATTAGAGCTTCTTCTCAGATCTGGATCACAAAGACTTGGAATCCACCAAGAACAAGAAATACGATAGTGGGTGAAAAGAAAAGCAATAGAGAAAGTAGTTAGAGAGAGAGAGACAAGAAGGAATAATACCTTGATTACGTAAAAATATTCAATACCCCTCCATCCTCAGGGCCCATTCCTTTTATACTCACACCATTGATAAATGGGCAATCCAATGGTGTGAGTCAAGTCCCATTAATTAAGAATAAGTATTGGCTTGACCCGGGTCAAGCCAATTGTGGTCTGTTCCACTAACTAGGACTGCATCACATTCTAAGAGAGATCAAGGGGGTTGGGGAGTGCTGAGATCTCCAGTGATTACAGTAACATGCTAGAACTATACTTCACTAGAGGGGGAAAACCCACAGATCTCTCTTCGCTAACCACTTTTCTGGCTGACCACTGCAACCAATATTAAAAGAGCTTCAAAGTACTGGGATAAGAGTGACTCTATTCTGGTAAAATGGATCCAAGATATGTATAGTAAAGGAAATACGCTTAATGATATACAAATCAGACCTACTGTGGATTCGCATTTTACTATGTATAGTAAAGGAAATACGCTTAATGATATACAAATCAGACCTACTGTGGATTCGCATTTTTGGAAAGCTCTTATCTCAAAAAGAAACCTAGTGAATAAATGTTTGGATTGTAGGGCCAATAATATGATTGTGTGGAGATCTGGTACTCCGATAAGCAAGTTGGGGGGAATGGTGGAAAGTATTAGAGATAAAAAGCATAAAGACATGTTAGCTGAGGGAATTTGGTCGAAGATGCCGACAAAATCCTCTATTCTCTTGTGGAGGGTGAAATGGGATCACCTGAACACGTTCAAGAAGTTAAGAAGTTGGAGAGTACAAGTACCTCCTGCTTGCTTGCTATACAATCTGGAAGATGAAACTATGAGTCATCTTTTCTTTAACCGTTCTTATTCCAGATCTCTTTTAATTCCGTTGGCCAAGCATCTGAATCTCGCCTTCTGGAAAATAATGAATATTCCAATTCCCACCCAATCCAGTCCAAATATTAGATTGGAGGATCTGACGGAGGCTGTGCAAAAAATTATGCACCACTCTCTCCCTTGGGGGCTATTATGGAATGTTATTGGGTGCTTGACTACTTGTCGTGACATATATGGACGGTAAGAAACAAAAGATATAGACAGCACGTTAGGAGGCCTCCTGAGGTAGTCCTTAAGGAGGTCATTAAAGACATCAGTCTTTCCTTTGATTCGGAGTATTACAAGAAGAGTTGTTGTCACCCTTTAGGGACATCTATGATAGAAGTATGGGAGACCAACCTCCTGAGGCAGCGTATCTAGTTACTGTATAACTAGACTACATAGCTAATGGGAGAGAGTCAATGAGCTTTTGCTCATTTCTTTTTACTTCTATTGTTATTTCTACACTCTATTTTTGTAAACTGGGCATTAGCCTTATTTTTTAATGAAATTTAATTATTTTAAAAAAAAAACACTTTTCTGGTTAATTCTCCTTATAGACTTGGACCTCATGGGTCAGTAGGGTAGAGAGATGGTCTTGATTTTTAAAATTTTAAACTCCGGAGGTTGCTTGTGATCACAATTTTGGTAGAAGATTGGGAAAACCGTTATTTGAAAATGGAAATTGAAATCAACCAACAAATTAAAGAAAACCAAGAACGGAGAGAAATGATCAAGAAAGGAGAATACTTTGATAAGGAAATGATAAAATAGCATAATTCCTACTTTCCAATTTATTCTTCTTAAACACCCATTTCACGGTAGTCGATACCTACGAAATAGAAACTGGCCGAATTTGTTGGAGTAAGTCGTGACTCTGCCAAAGCAAAGTGCAACTGCTCAAGAGTCAAGTCCTCCATCAAAAGATCTATCATTCTATCTCAAGCAGATTGCAGACCTCAACCCTCTTCTTCAGTTGACTAAGGGTCAAACAATCATATGCCTAGAGCCAAACGACCATAAAAGAATCATAGTATCTTCCTAGTTGTGTGACCCACATTAAAAGAATACTTCTAAAGTTCTAATTGTTGGAGTTTATGTATATTAATGGGAGAAATAAGTGTTATGAAGACTACTTAATCGGTACCCTTATTGGGACAATTATGAGTTATTAACTTGAAATGGGTCCAAGTTAATTCTGCACTAATATATACCATAGAAAAAAAAGCGACGCTTAAGCGTCGCTTTAAGCGTTTAAAGCGGCAAAGCGGTTTTTTTGGACCGCTTTGCATAACGCTTTATTTTAGTGGATACTTGGGTCGGGTCGGGTAAACGGGTTGGGCCAACCCATTACCCGTGTAGGGAGAACTTAAATAGTTTTATTTTCCCTTTCTACCCTTTATTTTCCCTTACTTAAAAATAGTAAATGATTTGATAGTTTTTGTATTTGTTTTGGATGTATTTGTTTTGGATGATTCAAATAACTTGGATGTATTTGTTTTGGATGTGTATTTTTTGGGTAATATATTTTTTGACAGGTTTATATATATTTTTTGGGTAATTATACATGTACAGGTTTTGGAAAAATTATATATATAAACAGGGGTATATATGCAATTTTCTAAAAAATTGCAAATATTTACAATTATGCCACTACCGCTTTAAGCGCGCTAAAGCGGTTAAAGCTAAAAAAGCGCTCCCTGGAAATTGGGAGCGCTTTCCTCTTTTTAAAACTATGATATATACTATTAATGTATTGTTGAAACTTGAAAACCCAATCTCGGTTACATGTGTGTGTAATAGAATAGTTGCCATCAATAAAAGTCACCAAGTGGGCGTACACCATTCTTTGGGTGGAACCACTAAAAAATATTGCGTGTGATCCTTGTTCTTTAAAATTAGTTTTTTTATTTTATTTTATCTTCTGATTGTAATCACTGATTCAGATCAGAGATCTGAAGGTCAGTGCATTGTAGAGCACACAATTGAGAGAGTGAGATTGTGAATGTAATGCAGTAAACAATCAATGAAAATTAAAAATACCTCAGAATCGTGCTTGGAGAGCAATCTGAAAATTCCAGCACTTCAGATTGAAGAAGAGATAGTTTATTGGAATCCACCAATAAGTTCTACTAGAATCCAAGCTTTTTCACGCGGCCAGGCGACCAGGCGATGCCTGGGACCGCATACCGCATATGCGACCGCCTGGTCGCATATGCGGCCCAATATGCGACATTTTTTTTATATTTTTTTTTCAATATAGTGAATATACCCCCTGTATTTTCTATATTTTAAATAAATCCCTGATATTATAAGTCATAATAAAAATCATAATTGAAATAATATAGTGATTAATGATACTTAAACTCTTAAAATCTCAAAAACTTAAAGAAACATTCAAAGTACAAGTGTAATTCAAACACTTAGTTTCAAGTTCTAAGTTCTAACTAAGTTCTAAGTTCTAACTAAGTTCTAAATATTCAAGTTCTAAGTTCTAATTCAAACATTTAGTAAGGTCCTTAAGTTGTAAAAAAATAATATAATTCATTTAATTATTTCAATTTTAATATTTTGTACTTGGGTAAATGGATCGGGTTTAGCCGGATCCGACCCGGATCCGGCTAAGCCCCATAATATGCGACCCCCCAAATATGCGATGGGGGGTTACCGCCTGGTCGCATATGCGACAAATCAAAAACCTTGCTAGAATCCACTAGTAGGGAATAGAAAATCAAGTAGGAGTTCACCTGATCCGATGAGAAAATGAGAAAGGATCGCAAGATCTGAAAAAAGTAGGAGAGAGAAAATATCGGGTATTCACCTTGGGAAAATTGTAATCTACCTCCTTCTTTGAGTCCACTTCTATTTATACTCCCAATGTCTAAGAGTGGAAATTCCACATTGGGAGTTGGTCAGTCCAATTAAAGGGACTGAGCCATGGCTCGAGCCAACTCGAGCCAATGACCTTGTAGATCATTGCAATGGGCTACATCAGGCGGCCCTTCTTGGGGTGCAATTGCCCTCAATTGCTCATCACTGTACTCAGAAGGATAATACTTCTTTAGATCAGCCACATTGAATGTTACAGACATATTGAATTCTTTCGGTAAGTCCACAATAAAGGCATTGTCATTCACTTTCTTCAAGATTTTGCAAGGTCCAAAATTCCTGTTTTTCAATTTGGAGTAAGTGCCTTCTGGAAATCTCTCTTTTTTCAAATGAACCATCACTAATTCACTTTCTTCAAATTTCTGAAACCTTTTGTGTTTATCTGCTAATTCTTTGTACTTCAGGTTATTTTTTTGAAAAGCCTCTGTTACTTGTTTATATACTGCTTTGCTGTTTTCTATTATTTCCTCCACTTTTCTGTTTTCAGAATTAATAGAATTTACATCCATTACATTTTTAGGAAGATGCCCATATGCTGCTAAGAATGGGGCACAACCAATAGATCTGTTCGGCATACTATTGAACGCAAATTCTGCTTGTGGTAGACAAAGGTCCCACTGTTTTGGATTTTCTCCAACTAAAGCTCTCAACAGATTACCTAAGGTTCTGTTTACAACTTCTATCTGGCCATCAGTTTGAGGATGACAAGTTGTGCTGAATTTCAGACTTGTATCGAACCTTTGCCATAGAATTTTCCAAAAATGAGACAAAAATTTAGTGTCTCGATCTGACACTATGGAGTTAGGAATCCCATGAATTCTAACTATTTCTTTGAAAAATAACTTAGCAATATGTGAGGCATCACTAGTTTTCTTGCAAGGAATGAAATGAGCCATTTTTGAAAAACGGTCTACTATCACAAAAATAGAGTCAAATCCTCCTCTAGTTTTTGGCAACCCCAAAATAAAATCCATGGACAAATCAGTCCAAGGTGCTTTTGCCACTAGAAGTAGTGTGTATAAACCTGTGTTCTGATGACTCCCTTTAGCTATTTGACATATATGACATCTTTGGACAAATTTTTCTACCTCTTTTTTTTGACCCGGCCAATAATATCTATCTTCAAGTTGTGTAAGTGTTTTGTCTCTCCCAAAGTGTCCAGCCAGCCCACCAGCATGTATTTCTCGAATTAACTGCAATCTGAGTGAGGTCCTCGGTATACAGTCTGTTGTTTTTAAATAGGAATCTTTCATGAATTTTGAACCCTTGATTACAGTTACTTCTCAAACATTGATCCGATATTTGAGCAAAATCTTCATCAGAATCATATAATTCTTTCAAGGTGTCAAAAGATGTGACTTCCAATCTCATAATAGTTAATAGAGAGTTTCTCCTACTAAGAGCATCAGCCACTTTGTTGCTCTGACCTGATCTGTGTTTGATTGTAAATTCAAACCTTTGTAAGAATGCAAACCATCTGCTATGCATTCTACTAGAATCAGAAGTCCCATTGATTTGCTTCAGTGCTAAGTGATCTGTTAAGACCACAAACTCCCTCTGAACCAAGTATGGTTCCCACACCTTGCAGGCTCTAAAAACAGCAAATAACTCTTGCTCATACGTTGTCCAATTTTTTCTTCCATCAGAAAGTTTCACTATGGAAAGCTACCGGGTGTCCATTCTGACTTAAGACTGCCCCAATGCCAGTAATACTAACATCACATTCTACCTCAAGAGAAGTCGGGTAGTTGTAACACAAGAGCTGATGAAAGTTTACTTTTCAATTTTCTAAAACTGTTTTCAGCCTCCTCATTCCATTCAAACTTTCCTTTTTTTAGACAATCTGTGATCGGTGCTGCAATTGCACTGAAATTTCTTATGAATCTTCTGTAAAATGACGCTAGCCCCATAAAACTTCTCACAGCTGTCACAGAGTTGGGTGCTGGCCATTTTTCTAGTGCTTCAATCTTTCTTGGATCTGTTTTTAGACCATTTCTGCCTATTATGAACCCTAAAAAAAAAAACTCTGATTTGAAGAAGTCGTATTTTTCTAAATTCAGCTTTAACTCATTCTCTTTTAGGGCTTCATTTACTTTTCCAATATCCTTTAAGTGATCACTTTTGTTTATACTAAAAATCATAATATCATCAAAGTAGACTACCACACAAATTCTGAGAAATGGTTTTAAAACTTCTGTCATAAGCCTCATAAATGTAGATGGGGCATTGAAGAGCCCAAAAGGCATTACTAGCCACTCATATAATCCTTGTCTGGTTTTGAATGCCGTCTTCCATTCATCTCCCTCTCTAATTCTGATCTGATGATATCCACTTTTCAAGTCTAGTTTTGTAAACAATTCAGCTCCAGCAAGTACTTCTCATAGTTCTTCCATTCTTGGAATCGAAAATCTGTATCTTACTGTAATTTTATTTACTGCTCTACTATCGATGCACATTCTCCATTCCCCATTTTTCTTTGGAACAAGAAGGGCAGGAACAGCACATGGACTGACACTAGGCCTTATCAACCCTTCTTTTAACAAATTTTCTATTTGTGTCTGAAGTATTTCTGCCTCTTTTGGACTGAGTCTGTAGTGTGATAAATTCGGTAGAGCAGCACCCGGGATTAGGTCAATTCTGTGATCAATTGCCCTTATTGGAGGTAGGGTATTCTCTGACTCAATATCTGAGTTAAATTGTAATTCATCTAACAATAACTGAATTTCAGGTGGGACCATTTTTTCTCACTGTTCAGATTTTGCTCTTTTAATAGTAAAGCCAATCCCAAGTCTTCATTCTTCAGTTCCTTCATAAAATCAGATTGTGTTTGAACCAAGAAATTTGTGCTTGTGCCACTCTTTGTGCTTTCTGGAGGTAGTGGGACTAAAGCGATTTTTTTCCCTTCAGCTTGAAACACATACTGATTTGTTCTACCATAATGAGTGGCGTTGACATCAAATTGCCAAGGCCTTCCAAGTAGAATGTGTGTAGCATCCATTTCTACTACATCACAATTCACCGTACCTGAATATCTTTTCCCAATGGATAATGGGACTTCAAAAAAAAATTGATTTGTACTCCTCTATTTTTTATCCATCCAATGGTGTAAGGTTTTGGATGTTCTTCTAAATACAGCCCCAATTTTAATGCTGCCTTTTCTGAAATCAGATTGTCTGTGCTCCCATTATCAATGATAATATTGCACACTTTCCCTTTCACTGTTCCCCTTGTGCGAAATAGATTAGTTCTTTGTGCTTGATTCGTTATTCTAGGCGAGTGGCAGTTTCTATGGATTAAACAAGATAATCTGTCCCTCATCTGGATAATTCTCTTCAGCCAGCACATCACTATCTGTAGAAGCATCACTGTCTTCCTCAATTATTTGTTTGTCTTTCATTCCATCGCGCATTTGAGCAGCCCTTTTTCTTAGTGGACAATTGTTTGATTTATGTCCAAACTCTAGGCACTTATAGCATTTAATGTGTGCCATATTTGGATCTGCATAATTAAATTCCTTCTTTTGATATTCTCCTGTTTTAAAATTCTGTGGTCTCTTATCAATGGAAGTTGGTAAAATTCCTTTATCCGGGTGATGGTAATCTTTACTTGAACTAGCTCCCGGGGAAAAATAGCTGTATTTTTGTTGCTGTTTTTCTAAAAGCTTTGCCATGTTTATTGCCTTCATTAGTGAGTTTGGGGACTGCAGAATTATTTTTTCTTGAATGTTGGTTTTTAACCCCCCAATGAACCTTGCCATTAGCTGATCTTCAGTTTCAGAGGTGTTATTTCTTGCTGCTAATCTGTGGAACTCTTCAGTATAGACCTCTACTGATCTTTGTTTTTGTTTGCACTGTTGATATTTAGTATATAGGATATACTCATAATCGACAGGTAAAAATCTCTCTCAGTAATTGTTTCATTTTATTCCAGGTTTTAGCCGGTTTTTTCTGAAATTTAGACCTCTTTAGGGTGGTTTGATCCCACCATGCAGATGCACCACCTTTTAATTTCAGCGCGACCAATTTTACTTCCTTGACTCTTTGATATTCATGTAGTCAAAAAATCGCTCCACTTCAGAAATCCAATCAATAAATCCTTTAACATGGATTTGACCATTGAATGATGGTAAATCCATTTTTAATTTGTACTCTCTTTCTTCTCTTTCATGATAATTATTTCCTTGCCTTTCATGTTCATCCAGGGTGTTTCTGTTTCTGTATCCGCGACCCATCTGGCCTCCCTGTGCTCCCCGACGTTGGTACTGTTGGGGTGGAAGCAGCAAGTCCGCGTCGGCCTCTGATGAAGAGCTATCTCCAGTCGGCGGACGTTCTCCTCTGTGCCTGTTCCTCGGATGCAGCTCTGGCCGTATAAATCCCTGATTCAATTCAGCGGTCTGTCTCTATTCTATCCTATCGAATCCATCCTTCACAAAAATCGCCAGATCGGCTACCAATTTTATGAGGGTATTGAGCTCCTCTCTTGTGAGTTGTGACTGTGTTTCCCTGATTGTTCATTGCTGTCTGATGCGAACTGTCTGGCCCTGATACCACTTAATGGCTAATGCAGTAAACAATCAATGAAAATTAAAAATATCTCGGAATCAAGCTTGGAGAGCAATCTGAAAATTCCAGCACTTCAGATTGAAGAAGAGATAGTTTATTGGAATCCACCAATAAGTTCTACTAGAATCCACTAGTAGGGAATAGAAAATCAGGTAGGAGTTCACCTGATCTGATGAGAAAATGAGAAAGGATCGCAAGATCTGAAAAAAGTAGGAGAGAGAAAATATCGGGTATTCACCTTGGGAAAATTGTAATCTACCTCCTTCTTTGAGTCCACTCCTATTTATACTCCCAATGTCTAAGAGTGGAAATTTCACATTGGGAGTTGGTCAGTCCAATTAAAGGGACTGAGCCATGGCTCGAGCCAACTCGAGCCAATGACCTTGTAGATCATTTGCAATGGGCTACATCAGAATGCCAACTAAACTAGTGAGGGAGAGTCCAAATCTGAATCTGGAAGTTTGCGATCTTGGCATTGCAATAACATGGTCATTCATTATTACTTCCTTTTTTCTTTTTTCATACTTCATGCTTCAGCCTTTTATTCTTACATCCTTCTATCAACGACATTTTATAATGTGATCCTTAAAAAATGCAATGTTTTAAAACACTAAAGAATGTAATGGAGGACCAGACCCTGGAATAAGGCCAATTGGCCTTGGATATGTTTTGGATTCAAGTCATGCACACTCACATGCACCAACTTTGAGTTCATGTGCAGACATTACGTAGCCATGGACTGATGCCTCAACAGGTTGGACTTCCATAGGAATATAGCATTTGTTTCAATCTGAGACAGATTGCTCCTCTTATAGGATTGTGTCCCACTTCTTGACAACTATAACACTTAATTTCTCCATATGTTGGGAAGGGATTTAATGAGGTGTGTTTAACTACTCAGAGAGTTTCAAGGAGTGGTCCCTTATCTTTGATTGACACAGAGGCAGATTGTGTATTTTGAGCTAACTGTTCTTTGCTGGTTGAGGCTATTGGAGACTGTAAATATCTGTTGTTTTTTGTGATGGCTTGCCTCTCTAATCTCTCTGCTGCATTGACTGAATCAATCAAGGAATTGGATTGATGTAGGATTAGTTTTTCTTGCAATTTGTACTTCAGACCATCTACATATCGAACAACCAGTTCGTCTTGTTTTCAAAACAAAAAAAGTTCGTCTTCATATTCTTGAAGATTATTTCTTGAGGACAAACGATGAAACTCTTCTGTATATTCAGTTACAAATCTTAACCCCTGATAACAATTTTGATATTGTGTGAAGAGCATCCTTTCATAATCTGTGGGTAGGAATCGAGCTCTTAGTAGAGTTCTCATTTTATGCCAAGTGCGGACTGGTGGTTTTTGTTGTCTTGCTCTATTTGCTACTGTTTAATCCCACCATGCCATAGCTCCTTCTTTTAATTTGATTGCCACTAACTTAACTTTCTGATACTCTAAAACTTCCATGACGTCAAAAATAAATTCAACCTACGATAACCAATCCACGAACTCCTCTATGTGGAGGTTCCCATTTAATGTAGAAACATTCATTCTCACTCTATAATTTTAATAACCAAACAAGCCATAGAAGCCAACTCAATCATAGAAGCCACCATATTCTCCTCTGTCATGGAAACTAGCTCGTCGGTGATGTTGTACCGGTTCCCGATAATGGTAGCCTCTGCCTTGCCCCTTGCCATCGACAAAGAGACCCGGTCGCCGATTATCGTACCTATCTGGAGGTTCCCAGTCATCGTCCTCCTCTGATGAGATCTCGCCGGATGGTGTGAATGGAAATGGTTCCCTTTTAAGTCATCCTTGATTTGTTGTCGGTGGTGGAGTCACCCCCACAGTCGATGTCGACCTTGTGTGTAGTATCAAATCCCGTATCTTACCAAATTTGAAAGTTGCAATATCGAATCCCGTATCTCACCTAGTAGTTGATCGAAATCCACTCGTGATATTGGTTCTCCACTTCCCCTATAGAATTGTGCTTCACACCAAAAGGATGAGGTCATGAAGCTACTAAATCTGATACCACTCTTGATATTGTTTACTTTACAATAGAACAATAATTCCAGGTCTAGAAATTATTGAACAAGGCTGGAATGGATCTTTAGAAAGTAGATTGATGTAAATTATTGTTGAGAGTGAAATACCCGATGAATACTGGAATCCATCAGTAGGGAGGGGGAAATAGATCTCGGATCGAGATGAAAAGTAAGAGAGAATAACAAATTAGAAATTACCTTAGGGAATAATATTTGGCAAAAGTTGTGTCCTCCCCTCCGCTATTGCTTTTTATACTTGATTCTATCCTAGTGGACAAAATGGAATCAAGTGGTCCATCTTATTAATGAAAGGCTGAGATGATCTTTGATAAACAGAGAACACAAGTCCGGGCAGATGTAACTACTAATTAATAATTACTCTTCTAAATAGGCTACTGGACTTGTCTTCACGAATTCTACCTTTGAGGACTGGAGAATAAAGACTGAAGACAAGTATAAATATGGGAGCGAACAAAAGAGTATTTCTTTTATTCAAGATTACTTTTGACATGAATTTCTCCCTGCTTTCTCTCTTCTTTATTTGACAGATTCCAACAATATCAGTGGATTCCACACTTTGAAATCGTTTATTACTAATCCGTGGATTCATATCTAGATCTGTAGGATGATTAACCTGTAAGGATCCAGTCTTGCCGATATTAGAAACAGAAGTGACTAACTGAACGTTGGAAATTGGCTGAAGCAAGACCGAAACAATGGGATATGTGACATGCTATAAGCAACAGGCAAAATATGCTATAAGCATGCAACAAACTATGACGTTTCTAGAGCTTGAAAAAAGTTCATGTTTCCAGTTACAAAACAATACCTCCCAGTCCCTCCGGTGAGCATTAGAGCCTCATACATAATTTATAGGCATTTTTATTATTGAATTCAAATGGAAAATCATATTTACGGTTTTACAGTAAAAAAATAAACAATGAATGTTTCCCCTAAGAATTCGAGTCATCTTCTAAAATCAGAGTTCAAAATATTGGAAACTGAAACAAAAAATCCTCAAAAAAATCTAATTCGTGAGGGTGTATTTTTAAATGTAATCCAAAATGAGTAAACCTGAAACCCAAGGAAACACTAAATCAAAAGTAATTGATAATGCAAACCTTGGAACTCAAGGTGTTCGATACACCTTGGTGCATGTCCGAGCTATCAGTACAGAACTCCTTAGTTTGTGTAACCTGACCGATTCTGTTCAACATTTAAAAGGCAACATATAAACAAGATGCCAAAATCATGTCAAAGTTTGAGCATTTAACCAGATTATCAGAAAAATGCACATTTAATCAATTAATATAATTAGTAATTACACATCAATACTTCAATAGTCAACACGAGAAAATAAATACCTATACTTTAACTGTCATTACACTAGATCCATATTGCTAGAGTCCACTAGGTGCCTTAACAATGGTGTTTGGACTTTGGACACTTAGTGGGCAAAATCCCCCATCTCCCGCAATAGACATCAGGATAGGGGATATTATGGAAACAACACAAAAATTCACCCACAGGTCCAGTTGTTGGGGGGTACACTGGACTATGCTAGCATCCTTTTTCTGGCACATATGGTGTGAAAGGAATAGGAGATTAAAACAACACACCCTAAGGGCCCCCAGAAATTGTCAGCAGAGAAATTATAAAAGATGTGAGCATTGCATATGATTCTACATCCTATAAGAAACACAATCTTTCACAGATTGAAAAAAAAGCTATACGCTCATGGGAGTCCAACCTCTTGAGGCTTCAGTCCTTGGCCAATTAGTCAGGGTCATAGTTGTATAAGAGATAGACAATGTTTTTACATTTACTGTACTTGCATTTCCCTATATTCTGTAATCTTGGGCTATGCCCAACCACTTTTCAGTAATGAAAATTTAATTTCTCAAAAAAAAAAAAAACTTGATAAACAAAATAAACCTTTGTTCATGTTGGACGTCAGATAATTCCTTGCAGTTATTAGAAATAGAAAAAGAATCTCCCGAAAATGCCTCCTTGACCAAAGTTTCAATCTTCTTTTCATCATCTGGACTATCTTCTCCTAAAGTAATTGTAGCACCTTGGGATGTATCATTCACTTTTTCATACATCTTAGAAACATCTACAAATTCAGGCACAATAATAAGATTAGACTGTATTGTCTGCAGATTTTCTTTTCCTAACTCTTATAACTACTTTTACTTTGCACGAGAAGAAAAAAATAGGTGATTTAGGTAGGATTTTCAGCCAAAACATCAGTGAGTTAATATACTATTATCGGAAGTAACTAAGATGAGTACCATAGAGCGGAGACATAGGATGGACTTCCAAACTAATGATAAAAGCGAAAGAAAAAAAGCCAATTCTCATATATTGGTCTGTATGCTCCTAGAAACAATAGAGTAGTGCCTCAAATTGTTGATGTTTATTTTAATTAAGAGAGGTATGGAGACTGTTCTATAATTGATACTCTTAATGGACTGATTAAGATAGTTACTTGCTATATATACTATTGGTGCAACTAAAAATATTGTGAGATTGAATCTTGTAATAGGGTAGCCACCATCAATACAAACACCAGCAGTGGACGTATACCATTTCAGACGGAACCACTATAAAATATGTTCTTATTTTCTTACTTTTCTGGAATATCCGATCTAATCTGATATTACAGTTCCATTGATTACTATAGTCTGTTGATTGTGATCTGTGAAGGGAGATCAGATCGGAGATGGTAGCATAGCTTACAGGTGATATCAAAGCATCCAGTGAATGATCAACGGCTTCTCAATACATCGAAGATGAGAAGAGTAGGGAAACTGAAGATTGAGAAATTCGATAGTACTGATTCCCTGTGATATGTACTGGGCTATGCCTACATTTATTTCATTTTAATGGAAAATTATCGTCAGCAAAAAAACACAACCAATTGCCTTGCACCCCTCAACCATATGGATGCTTAAGTAAACCCTTAAAAACTATGTTCTTGTTTCTCATGTAAGGGATCAAATACATACTATACCTGTACGTTTGCACTTCTTGCTTGACTTAGAAAGTAAAGACACATAAGTGGATGCAGATATAAAGCTCCTCTTCTGACCTGTCACGGTTTCATATTTTTCTTGTTTAGCAATTGCTTTTTTTTCATTTATCATTCTTCTATCAGCAATTAATTCACTTATGGTTTTCTCAATACTATCCTTGGAATTGGAGGTATTATGCTTTTCAATTCTCTCTGACCTTCTCAGAGGACTATTACATGTCTTCTCTATTTTCAAATCTTTCTTTATAGAAGAATCCAATACAGCATTCTTCTCAAGTCGACAAGACCTTCTTGTGCTATTATCTGACACACTGTTTCGCTTGATCAATCTACTCCCTGCTTGACATGTTGTAGATGGTGCATATTTTTTTGTTCTGCCATGGACTTCCAAACCATTGCTGTCACTGTCTTTACTTGTTGAACCTTTGACATCCTTACGTTTCTCTGTATTGTCTGTCTCCCTACTGTGGTCTGCATGAATTTTTCCAGAACGTGTATTGCTCACCATTTCTGCAGTCATGAATAAAATAACAAACCATCAAATAAATCCTAGTTCATGCAAAGGCTAGAAATAGAGAAAGTCACAAAACACCGAGAAGTGTGTGCTCAAAATTACCAAATAGTTGATAACGGATTAACAAAAAAAACATTGATCAATAATCAATGATGAGAGATTATTAAAAGTGGAGCATTTGAATTAGAAAAAATATATAATAATAAAAAAAAATTAAACGCAAATAACAAAAAATTCAAAATTAAAATACATGACCAATCATCGCAGAAAAACATTAGTTGAGTAATACTAGCATTCCGATTGACAATTCACCTACTTCAAAATAGACTAAATTGATCGCAAATAAAAACTGATCAATTGTGCATCTCAGGTTCTCAATCAGAGGAAGAAGGGCTATAGGTGGGACAGTGAAAGCAACCCAAAGCGATTGGTATACCCATTTTTGTGCGGAATGTTTTAGTAATATGACTATACGGTATCAAGAAAAAATCAAAATATTAAGTTTACAAAACTACATTCAAAAAATTGAACATATGGACCAAATCGAAAAACGTGAAACTTATGAAAGAAATGAATCGGTATTGAATAACCTCACCTAATGGACGACAATAGTCTCGCGTTGAAAGAAAGTGAGTTCCTCAAATCCCTAAATAATAACAACGGTAGACAATTCGGAAATTGAAAAATGACCTAGATTCTCAAAACCCTAAATTACGATTGTCGATGTTTGGGGATCAGACACTCCTGAAGTCCTGAACTCTAATTTAATTTGTGATTTATACTGTTGTGAAATTATTTTATATGTCCTTAATTGTTCTTTTTTGCACATTTAGAAAATGGACTGTTTTAGTCTTTTACGGTTTCTTAAATCATGAATTCATACACAGATTGATTAACTTGACGGCTCGACCCCACCGTCTTTAAAATATCAATTATCAGTAGTTTTTTTTTAATAATTAAATTTCATTAAAAAATGCAATGTCTAAAATCTAAATTATAACATAAATAATAGTATAAAAAAATAAACAAAAAATTTATTATTTTTTTTTTATTTACTATGTAATTTAGTTATAAAGTGACTAAGTATGTTATCTCAGAAGATTGGTTTCTCATACTTTCATTGTAGAAGATTTTAAAAGGTGACAATAACTCTTTTTGTAACACTCCAGATCAAAGAAAAAACTGATGTCTTTAATGACTATCTCAGAAGCTTTACTAACGTGTTGTCTATATTTTTTATTTATGTTCATATATATCACGACAAACACACAATTGCATTCCATTATAACCCCCAAGAGGGAGAGTAGCTTGTGAATTTTTGTGCAGATCCTCCAATTTAATATTTAAACTTGATTGTGTGAAAAATGAAATTTTGATTATTCTTCAGAAAGCGATATTCAGGTGTTCAGTCAACAAAATTAAAAAGGCCTGAAATAAAAGCAGTTGAAGAAGAAATGACTTCTAGATTCTTCTTTCAAATTGCATAATAATCAAACAAGAGGTGCTTACATGATTTAAAATAGCTAACGTCGCAAACATTAATATATTCAGATGATTTGAAATAACATATTTATTAATGACAAAATGAACACACATATCAGGATTCAGGAACCTAGCTGAAGATAGTTCATTATAATTTAATTTCTCTTTTTTTCATTATTTCTTAACACCGAAAACTGCCTTAAAATATTTGCAAGACTAATTAATTCATCATTAATTTTAGAAGCAATGTCATTATGTCATTATGTCATTACCAAACAAATTATAGTCATTCATAAAATCAGGTTGAATGACCTAGAATAAGAATTTAGAGATTGAATAAATTTATTAAGTATTAACTATTAATGATTTGGATCCAATAAATTTTGAAACAAACTTAAGCACCTCTTCACTATGCTGCTACTTGCGATTCTCCACTTTACTCAGTTGATATAAAACAGCCACGAAACTTATTCGACCTAATATCCTCTCTCACACATATAATATCCTCTCTTCACACATAGAGTCATAAGCTTACAGTAAAATAAAGCACCAATTGCATTAAAAATTTATAGCAAGAAACTCATTGCAGTATTATCAAACAATAAACTCAAATTTCACATAAATAAGATGTTTGTGTTTAAAATTTGAACACAAAAGGCCGACGAAATACAAGTCTCAGATAATGAGGGGACATGCAATAAATAAACAAAACATGTAGAGAACAAACCACCTCTCTACTACTTACTACCTACGGCTTCAAACATCCTGGTAGTCCAGTTTATTGATTGATTAATTACGGAGACTATCCTCTTCTCTTAATTCAAACAAGAGTAAGCGAGTGCCTTTTCCTCAGTCAGCTCTGTTGCAGTGGCGTCCATCTTCTTCCTTGAGAAGTCATCGATTGAAAGTCCTGAAAATAGGAGAAGTATATGATAGTGTGAATTGCATGAAGATAGATTATTAAGTACACACCCAGCTCTATCGTAAATTACCTTGGACAATGCTCCATTCTCCATTTTTACAGGTGACGGGAAATGAATAGATCAATCCAGCTGGGACATTGTAAGAACCATCAGAGTACACCCCCATGGAAACCCAAGTTCCCTGCAAATAATGTATCGATTGTATGATTTTCAAATCATGTTCAAAGTGAATGTTTTTTTTTACAATAAATATGGCAAAGGTTTGCATCAGACCTCAGGGGTTCCGAGGACCCAATTACGGATGTGATCACATGCAGAACTTGCAGCTGATAGTGCGCTTGAAAGCTTCCTTGCTTTAATGATTGCAGCTCCACGTTGCTGAACAGTTTGGATGAACGGACCTCTCAACCTTATAGTGATACATACAAGAACAGATTTAGAAATTGGTGGTATTTTGAGATGTATATTTGAGAGAGATTATTTATCATCAATCAGTTACCATTCATCATCATTGACAAGTGCAGGGACGGACTTTTCACCATCTTTGGTTGAAACAGTTGCATGACAGGTATCGGGATACTGAGATGAAGAATGATTTCCCCAAATGATGACATTCTTAACATCGGAAACTTGAACATTAAGCCTCTCTGAAACTTGCCCAAGTGCACGATTATGATCAAGTCTTGTGAGGCAAGTGATGTTTTTCTCAGGAATGGATGGAGCAAACTCTTTCAAGATCAAAGCATTTGTGTTTGCTGGGTTTGCCACGACAAGAACCTGGAGAGTGGCAATAATATATAATCATAACATCCCAAACCCATTTTTTAAAACCTGATCACATTTATATCAAGAAGAAGAAAAACTTAATTGGAGAGATTTCCACGTGACTATTCTTTACCTTGCAGTTTGGAGCGGCATATTTTTCAAGAGCCGAGGCTTGAGATTTATAGATGGATACATTCTTTGACATGACATCTTTTCTCTCCATTCCCTCCTTTCTTGGAAATCCACCGACCATGACTGCCACATTAACTCCAGCACAAGCTTCCGCAACATCAGTTGTGGCAATGACACCTAAGAATAACAAATCATTTTAGAAAGGAAAGTCACTGTAAATCTGTGATTTCACTAGGAAGTAGTAAAAAATGGTGAAAGAGTAAGTTACCCTTGAGAAGAGGAAATGCAGCATCAATTAATTCCATCTTCACTCCATTAAGAGCTTCAGCAGCAAAAGGGATATCCAACATGTGCAAGATTACGGGCTGGTCAGGACCCATCATCACCCCCCTAGCAACCATTGGCACAAGAGCATATCCAATTTGACCTAGTAAAAAATGAAGAACAACAATCATCGAATCTTGCAAAAGCAAACGAGTGTAAAAAAAAAATGTCACAGCAAAACTTATATTCAAAAGATTACATAATATGGACAACATTTTCATAAAAAAGATATACAGGTTCCCACTTCCAACCCCACTGACAACAAACAAATAATGTTCGAATGCTTAATCAGATCAGATACAAAATAAATCGATAAAAAATGGAGATCAATGAAAACAAATCAGAAAGAGAGATCTGACGGCTAGATCTATTATCACTCACGGCTCATAGTAACGATTTAAACCAAAACACTTCCGATGTAAATGATTTAGACTATTTTATCAGAAAATAAAACAGATCTGGAAATGATTTTCCCTAAATCGACTTTTCCGAAGCAAAGAAAACACTACTTTGCCTCGATCAAAGAAACAGAACTACATGCACAATAGCAGATCAAACGACACTATCGATCGAGATCGGATCGGATCAAAAATACATACCTGCAGCACCGGTAACGAGAACACGGACGGGTTCCTTCGCCATCGATGAGAGCTTTCGTCAGACAAGGAAGGAGAGATGAAAATATCTGACGAA
This sequence comes from Zostera marina, assembly GCA_001185155.1. Classification (NCBI taxonomy): domain Eukaryota; kingdom Viridiplantae; phylum Streptophyta; class Magnoliopsida; order Alismatales; family Zosteraceae; genus Zostera; species Zostera marina. The sequence continues at coordinate 175,021 of LFYR01001054.1, read as the reverse complement.
GGAAGATGCTAGATAATGGATGCGATGATTGACGATGAAGGCGATGGAACTATTTAAAGTGCGTCTGCGTCGGAGTAAACCTTTGGGTGTATTTCATTAAGATCCTTGTAGACTTGTGTAATTACAGATACTCCGCTAGCTCCGCCATTAATAAATTCTTTATTTTTTATTTTTTATTTTAATTTTGAGACGTGGTTGAGTAGATAAACTGGTAGTCGAAAGATGGTGATGTATGTAAATTTAATTTGGGAATTTTTTAATATTTAGTCAATGATCATGTGAATTTTTTAACTTTTAATGACGTTTTAACCTACTCGGAGCTAGTCACTTTCTGTCTGTATTATTGACGACGTCACTTTTATTGTTTACACGTAATTTTTTCTAACATTTACTTATTTTTCGAGATATTTTATTTTGAGTATCCACGAAAAAAAAAAGTTGTCTAAAAAGATAATTAAAGATTTGTCTCTACAAAACTTATTTTTGTAAACGATATATCACATCTCCCCCTCTTTCCCTCCCAATTCAACGATGAATGATCCGTCTGATGATGAATATAAATCTTCCTTTTGGTGTGTCGTCACATAACTAACATCAACCCTGGATATTTGTTTCCGGAAGAACTTATAGCTTTTGCGATCACTAGCTGATAGTACCCATGTCCAGATAAACTGGATCGGAAACTCATTAGGCCTTGAAACCCAACCCGTGAGTCCATAGGAACTTTATAAATACACCGGCACACCCATGGTAAGTGTGACCTTTTACCCATTGAGTGAATTAATACCAGAAGTGAAAATGAGAGGGATTATTATCAGCGTTTGTTTGTGCAATCACATTGATTGTCGCAGATTTATTATACATTGAATCGATTGTGTTTTATTGCATATAGTATTTAGTTGCGTGTAAGCTAGTGATGGTTGTTATTGCTTCAAAAAAACTAGTGATGGTGAACCCAACGTGAAACTAACATTGTTACCAAGCTAGTAAGAGGAAGGATCGATGATGAATTGTAACCATGGTTACCGTAGGGGAGGTGAGAGTGAGGACGACCGTGACACCCGTCGAAGGAAGGATATAGTCCACGATAATCAATGATCAGGAGAGGGACAGGACACCTGAGCGACGAATGAGGATTGAGGAAGGAGATATAAGGACGGAACAAACTTTCCGATCAGGAGAAAGACGATGACTCAGAGAGAGAGAAAAAGGGGGTGAAATAAAACAAGCAGAATGATCATGGGCCGACTTATTGTCCGAGATACTGTGGGCCTATCGGACAACAGTGAAGACTCCTACATGACTGACTCCATTCGCACTAGTACTAGCCTATGTAATGAAAGTTGTAATCCCAAGCGTGTGTGACGTCCCTAGAGTTGTCTAAAAAACTAAAGGAAGATGCCAACATTCGAAATGTAACGTATAAGAATGATACGACGAAACCTCATATTAAACCAGGTTGAAACAATTTCGGGTATTGAGAGCCTCGTGTTACACAAATTCATTCCCGCCTAGAAAAGTAAATGTAAGTTATCCTTCAAGTCCCAACTAGGAAGGACCTTACATAATCGAAGAAAAACTGAGGGTCGGTACTTACCGTATGAAAAGAATGGACGTAAGTACAGAACCTTCATGGCGTCATCCCCAACAGTCCAACACGTGTCACTCAAACAACCTTAGATAGTACTAGGCATAAATAAGTAATATTAGGGTGTTAAACGAGCTGAGTCGAGCTTTTGTTTATAAAATCAGACACGGGTTCGGCTCGTTAAAGAATTGCCCAAGCTCGGGCTTAGGCTCGAGCTCGAACTTAACCTTATATATTTAGGGTTTATTTATTAATATATTTTATGCCAACAATTATTGGTTATATTATATATAGGGCGCATTTTTCATGCGGTTCCCCTTTGCTGCGAATTGCCACATCCGTCCGTCGTAGGCTTTGATTCTCAGCCGTTTGTGACGAGGAGCGGGAAACAGTAAATTGTCGGTCCTGTCATCATGCCGAGTACGACATGAAGACCATGATCGGGAGCCCACGATCGGTCCGGGAATGGGCTGTCGCGGTTCTGCGATTCCGGACATCGCAAGTCACCGAATCGCGATGTCCGAACTCGCGGAATCCAGAATCACGGACATCGCGATGTCGGAACCGCGGAATTCGGAATCGCGATTCCGACATTGTAAATCGCCGACATCGCGATTCCGGACTTGCGATGTCTGCAAACAGGGGCAGCACCGCGTACAAGGAACAATACCGTACAAGGGACATCACGATTCCGACAAGGGACATTGCGATTCCGGACCAGGAACAGTACCGCGTACTGTTTTCTTATATTTTCATGTGGATTTGAGTCAAGAAACTGTAGACGCGGTTCTTCCCTCGGCGCAGGTGCGGTACTGAATTGATGCCGTCGTCAGATTGACAATTCTGTCAATCCGATAGGCGTTTGCAACCTGCTTGTTACTGCGAACGTTCGCAAGTGAAGCGGACTGATTATATATATGATGTTAGTTATTTATATAAACTATAATTCTATAAAGGTATTTATTGCATATTTTCTCCAAATATATTATTTATTTATACTCCCTTATCGAGCCGAACTTTAGTTGACAACTTAAGCAATATTAATTTATTATTGCATATCATGGCAATGATCCGTGACAGTAGTATTCCACAAAATGAAACAAAATATAAGAGAATTTCAAAAATATATACAAATATAAAAAGTTAAAAACTACTAAATTACGAATATGTTCGCCAAACGATGAACAGAAACAAAAAAATTTAGAAATTCACAAAGAAAATTAACTCTTCTTCGACGCGACGCATGACCCACCACGACGACGGTCCATGAGGTCGAATCATCAACATGCTTGCCCTGTATAGGAAAGTATTGATGATACCCTAAGTCCACCTCGGCAGCCCAGGAAAATCTCAAGGACAACAAAGTTACGGACCCACACCCACGTCTATGAGGAGACGATCCGATTTCCGTTCAGCCCATAAAGTGGGGGCAAATGTTATAAATACTATCTTCCTAGAATGTATGAGGAAACTTGAACACTTGACACAATGAGACCTGACAGAATAATGAGGAAGAGAGTCACAAAAAGAGAGATTGTGTAGTGTAACCTCGTACTACTTCATCACCCGAAATGCTCGCAATCACTGATTTAAATCTGAAAAGTAATTATCAGGTGTGTCGAGATCAAAATATGTTAAATTAATCATGTCTATTAGATCGATTTTGCGTCGTACATGTGTTAGTGTCTTTTGCAGTATATTATTTTGTATCGTACATGTATTAATGTTTCATGAATATATTATTTTAGTTATTGAATTAAATATTAATAGACACGATTTGATGACGCACGAGACACGACGACGTATTCAAGGTACGACGCCTAAATCTGAATCACTAATTAGTAATTACAAAATTTATCAATTCAATCAAATATATTTTCAGGGCAGGTTTCTGGTGAGCCATGACACACATGCGCCAAAGGCGTCAGTACAACGTAATACAAGTAACGAACACAATTAAAGGATAATGTAACATACGACGTACAACTCGTTGTATATAATTTAGTTGTTGATAAATAATACATCGTCAGTCGACGGTTTAGAATCTAATGACTGAAAAATTTTCGACGCATGTGTGAAAATTCCCCATATATTTTCAATGCTAGCTTTTTCGAATCCCCAATTATCAAGTTATTCAAGTAGTATTAGAAAATAAAAGAAATTGAATAATAGTAGAAAAAACAAAATATCTGATCAACTATTTAACTGCAGTCTTTTTTTAGTCAAAATAGTCAAAACAATTATCTATTTCTTGGTAAACAAGTCAATAACTATAAAAAATAATTAACTGAACTGCAATTAATTGAAAGTATAGGGTGTGTCACAGAAAATAAAATCAAATTCTTATAATTTCCTTTTCTTATAAATATCTCTCACTCCTGATCGAAGATGAGCCGTTACTTGTTGAATGAATTAAAACCCCCAAATTTTTCCGATGTCCAATTTTCCATATCCGATATCCAATTTTCCACAACCACACCCAATGTCCAACCTTCCACACCCACACCCGATGTCCAATCTTCCACATCCGATGTCAAATCTTCCACATTCGATGTCAAATCTTCCACATCCGATGTCAAATGTTCCACATCCGATGTCAAATCTTCCACATCCGATGGCCAACCTTCCGCATCCGATGTCGTCGAACCCCAATTTTATCGGACCAATGCCGCCCCCCAGGATTTCCCAACAGAATTTTTTTATGCCCCAGTACCAGCATCTGCAGAGTCCTTCGATTACGAGGGTGGACGGATATATGCCAACGGAACAGGAGAAACTCGTGCTCGATATTACAAACCCCAACGATGAGGTTAAAGAAATGGCCATCGCTGAGTTGTCAATGGTTTGTTAATACGATTTTTACCTTCTTCACTACATTTTTTATAACTTTTTTAATTTTCTTTTTCTTATTTTTTGTTAATGTATTACAATGTTTCTTTTGATTCAGAAAAAAGAGCTGCACTATAATCTGGGACCCTTGTTAATGAACTCTTTTGGAACAATGACGGAACTTTTAAAGGTTTGAAATTCTTGCGTAATTTTCTTGATATTTTTTTTATGAACATTATTCATATCTAGAGTACATTATTCATATCTAGAGTACATTATTCATATCTAGAGTTTGGATGTATTGAACATTGATCACAGGAGAAAATGAACACGATCGTATTTTTTTTATTCACATCTAATGCATATAAATACAGGAGAAAATGAAGCGACAGTGAAATCTAATACATATAGATACTAAACACATTTATTCACACTGAATCTAAATAAACATAGTTAAGATTTAAAATAACATAAAAAATAACAAATGTAAAACTGAATTAAGTAATACAGAGAAATGCCGATCCATATGAATATGACATAGCATTAGCTACATCCAAGGTTTTTTAGGCGACCATGCGGTCATGCGATGACCATGACCGCATGGCCGCCTAGGCGCTTCAGGCGACGCCTAGGCGGTCGCCTGAAAATAGGGTAAATTTTGCAAATTTATCCTGAACTTATATACATTTGCTAAAAAATATGGGTAAATTCAGAAACATTTAAAAAAATATATACATAAATTTTAAAACCTGAAATTACTAATACAAAGTAATAGACCTATTAATCTAAAATTTAAAATGTAAATACATAGATTATATGACTTCTATGAATTTAGGGTTAAAAAGGTGCAAGAAACAAGAAAGAAAAGAGGTTAGGGTTTTTTAAAACCCTCAACCTCTTATTTAAATGGGTGGTTGGGCCTTATATTTAAATTAAAAAATAAAAATAAAAAAATAAAACAGACCTATTGGGTTAGGCGGGTTCGGGTCAGATCCGACCCGGACCCGCCTAACCCGCTCCAGCGCATGGTCGCATATGCGACGCCTAGGCGTCGCATGAACAAGCTTGGCTACATCATCAATTCATCATGGCCTCTTTAGTTTACACAGGCATGATTTGGGCCACCTCTAGATCGGTACACGTTCTCATTAGTCATTATCCTCTATGTCATGAGAACGACTCATACATAGGAGTGGATGGCAATTTGAAAAGATCAACAACTATTCTAATATTCTTGAGGTACTTCATTCTTACTCTTTTACTCTCTCATCCTCGATAGATTCTGGTTGTCTTCTATTGCCTTATCCTGATTCACAGTAGTTTCAAATCAAATAATCTACCAATGGATTATTTCCATTGTTTCTTCACTAGTTCAATGTGATTTCTGTATAATAGGATTGTCAAAAAAATTGCACTATGATGATGCAAATGGAATATGTCAATGTTCATTGTTTTTAATTCTTATGATTTTATCTATAACAAGAAATCTATGATACTGATCTCTGGATTTGCAAGGGGAAAAATATTTCACATAAAAAAATTTGAATCATTAATTTTTTGTATCATCACAGTCGTTTCAATACATCTACAAAAATAATTAAAATAAAACGTAACTATTGCACTGAACTGGTAAAGTTGAACCTATATATATGAGCACCTTTCTTACAGTTACATATTTCACATTTGTACAGTCATTTTCTGTCAGAACATTATCTATATGCTAATAAATAAGGTTATCGTTAATAGCATATACTATATCACTATCTATTTTTTTTATTAAATATTAATAGTTTAAGCTCACCAATAGACTGAATCTATTTGCCTTATTTGGTCACAATGTCAGACATATTTTTAGACATCTTGGACATTAACAATGGAATAAATAAGTTTGTTTTTTTATTAGCACTTTGTACTTGTAATAAACCTAAACAAGAATACAGTATAATACTAACATCACTAACATAGATTTACTCATTTAAATCATCACTTTCTTGGGCTATATGGTCACTGGCTCATGATGTAATATTTTAATACTTATGAATGATTAATAAGCCTGTAAATGATATACCGGAATCCGTATTCAAATCCGCATCCGAATTCGAATATGATTATCCGGATTCGGATTTTCGGATTCCTAAATTGATATCTGGATTTTATTTAGACGGATTCAGATATCCGGAAAATCCGCCGTTAAAATCCGAATTCGTTTAAGAATTCTGAATTCGAATATCCGGATATCCGAATAAATATAAATTGACTTTCGGATATCCGGATATCCGGATTTTAGGGTGATTAATTGATTATTAATTAACTTTATTAATGGTGATTTTATATTTTTATAATTTTATTTTAAGATATTTATAAAAATTATCCGGATTCGGATTATCCGGATTCCGGATAATTTATCCGGATTTTATTCGGTCGGATTCGGACCGGATAATTATTCAGATTTCAGATTCGGATTCGGATACCTGCATATCCGATCCGAATCCGACCGATATACAGGCTTAATGATTAATTATTTTGTGTCGATGAAGAAGTGGAGAACATTAATTGCAATGGAGAACATTAATTGCAACGATATATTTACAAATCACTTGAATTTTTTGATAATCATACCTCATTTGATTTGATTTGATTTACAGGAGGTGGTTTCAATATATCATTGTCTATCACCTCCAACACTCTCACCAAACTCCTCAGATAAAACTTGCAATGCACTTTCTCTTTTACAGGTAAATTCATTTTTTGCTCATTTATTTTATTTTTTGTCTTATTGTATTGCACTTTTTCTGTTTGTATTGTCACAATTTATATTTTATATCCACTTATTGCATTAAGATTATGAAAGTTATTTATCAAATTTTATATAAATGAATACAAAGCTAATTATCAAATTTTATCCACGTGTATGTTACTATGCCTATTTGATCCAGCAACAATTTCCTGGCCCCTCATCACCTCATGAGAGAAGGATCAAACTCTCCCAAGACTCTTACTTTTGGACATTCCTTATCTTAGACAGCGGTAATTGGTGGAAAGCTTGATTGCAAATGGGAGTGGCTGAGGCTCCACCATCAAGACTTTGGGAAGAATGACTGAGGCTATCATGGACAAAAATGATCAGATTGCAGAGGGGATCTGGTCACACATGCCTTTTATGAGTCTAAGAATGAGGAGTGCAAATTCCAGCAACATGCCTCCTATGTAACTTCCATGAGAAGTCCAGGAATCACCTTTTCTTCAATTGCCCGTATTCCAGAGCCATACTGCTCCCATTTGCAGAGAGCCTCAGCCACTCCTTCTGGAAGTTACAAAATATTTCAATCCCATTTCTAGTCAGCCTGGACATCAGATTAGGAGACCTCACAGAAGACAGAAGTATGCCAAAAATTCACCCACCATTCACCGTCTTGGAGCCTGCAATGGAATCCTATAGGGATACTTTCTTGGCACATCTAGAATTCTAGACTGATAGGAACAGGAGGTCTAAGCAACACGCACATAGGCCTTCAGAAAAGTATCGAAAGACGTCATAAACGACACTGGCCTCTCCTTCAGACCATAACATTACAAGAAGAACTTCTATCGTCCACGGGAGATTGCTACGCTAAAAGCTGAAGACTAACCTCCTTAGGCAGCGTGTCTAGTTACTCTATTTCTAGATATCATAGCCATATAGGAAAGCGTCGATGAATTATTCATCTACCTGTATTTTTTTATCTCCTGCAATTTCGTGCACTGCCCTTCATTTTTAATGAAAACTTTAATTTCCTCAAAAGAAACAAATTTTCAGAGAAATAACAAATCACAGTTTTTAAAAAGCTCAATGTGCTTATTTTCCTAGCGAAGACATTCTCTTCTGCTTAATGTGTTGAACACCCGTCTTCATGAATTCTGCCTTTATGAAGACAAAGTATTCATGAGAGTGGACAAAAGCAAAGGAGCAATTAATAACATTTACTTTTTTATGTAAATATCTTCCATTTCTAATTCCTTTTAGTAGAACTGGGCAAGGCATACTTCATTTCTAATGAAATTTCAATTTCATCAAAAAAGAAAAAATAATTTCTTTTAGTATGTAGATTCTGAACATTCTGATTTCTTTGGAAATCAACATTCCTAGATCTTGTCTACACACACCACTAGTGCTTTAGGAACTAGTATGCTTAAAACTTCAGTATCATTTTTCGTAATTTTTCGAGAAACAGTGAAATTATTTATAAAATGAAGTCCAAAACACTTCCTTAAAATAAGACACAAAATATCAAGTTCAAAATAATAAGATTCTTTTGCTAAGACCATAATTTAGAAAGCTCTTGTTCTACAGCACATCAAGCTTGTTAAATCTGCAAAATTCCAATTCATTGGTTCTTTTGCAAATGCTTTTATTCTATTCAGTAGGTCTATCTAACTCCATAAAAATTAAATAAAAGAAATATGTTCTGCTATTTATCTTTCCCATCAATAGAAGACCTAACAGTTTCTGATCCTGCAGCTTCTGATCATCCTTGCTTCCATCCCCGATCACTAGATTCTTCCATGTTTCTGGTAGAAATATCTCATCATCTCTTAAGGATTATGGTTCATCTTCAACCATTCTTCCTTCTCTTTCTCTCATGTTTTCTCACTTTTTACCAGGTTCCGACCTGTGTCTAGACTCCAAATGTTTTCCAGATTGTGTCTTTCAATAAAAAATTTATCGAACAATGGAGGATAATATTAGTGACTTATTGATTTAGTATTTAATCGAACTTCATATTATTCGAAGTTTTAATTAGCTTCGCTAAGCCTTGTCAAGGGAAAAAGGTTTGGATAAAATCACTTTGTGTTTTTTTAAACTATGACTGAGATACAACAATCGTTCAAGATCTTGAGTCTCTATCCTCAATACTCAATAATATTAACTATTGACATCGTTTAATCTAGCAAGCTTATCTTCAACTATCCTTATTCTCTGATACGTAAAAGCAAAAGCTTGAAACTCATTCTTATTGCTTCTGGGATTGCTTGCCACTCTTGAAGCTCCTCAATTTTTTTGCAAATATTAAAAGTTTTCATTAAAGATAATGAAGAACAATGCCCTGAAATACAAATGGCTAGGAAAATAAAATGCAGTGGCGTTGATATTGTGGTTTCCACTATATTGACCTTCTTCTATGTAGCTATCTTTAGTGCTCTATATTGTGGATTCGCCCGATTATCCAAGTAAAAAAAGTGATCGAAAAGCATCACACTTTGAGTGCAGTCTAAATAGTACTTTATTCAATTATGCAACAAATATGGCTTTGCCACCAATGATATTTTCGATGCTTGTTGATAATCTTGAAAAATATGAATTTTAGTTGGTCAGTGAAGTAACTATTTCTGTTTTATTTCTTACAATTCTTTTTAATAGTTTAATGTCTGCACTTTCTTAGATACTCTTTTTCTTTGTACAGTGCGTGGCTTCTCATCCGGAGACTAAAATGTTATTCCTGGAAGGTATTTTTTATTGATGATTAGGGGCATTCTTCTGCATTTTTTGATATTATTAATCTCTCATTGAAGACATATTATTATTTTTTCTGCATAACTCATAATGCACACATTTGTATCATTTTTAGTTTACAAACATAAACCATTCATAACATTTACTTAATAAATGCTAATTGTAAATTAACCTTTGATAATTTTTCTTTCATGTTTTTATATCTCTACTTTGTTTTTCCCCACAGCCCACTTTCCCTTATTTCTCTACCCATTTCTCAATACTACTAGTAGATCAAAGCCATTTGATTACTTGAGGTTAACCACTTTGGGCGTCATCGGTTCCCTTGTTAAGGTATCGTTTGCATCTCAGGATTGTATCATTTATTTTGTCTCTTCCACTTTTAGTAGAAAAAAAGAGTATGAACTCAGAGTTCTTAGGGGATTGTGAAGGCAATTCTATATTTGAGAATTTGAATAATTTGACGTTGGAGAATAATAGTTTTGGTTATTCTGTGCCATTGCCTGAAAATCTGTATAGCTGCATACACAGCATATGTATTCAGCAGAAAACATATCTAGAAGTTTCATGAAAGCTTCTTTAAGGTTTGAATTACTTGCTATAAAACTCTCTGGAGTTAGATATAGTTGCAGGAGGCTAGAAACATGGGGAAAAGCAATAGGAAGGTGTTTCAGACCAGACATGGTTTAAGGAACTTTTGTAGCCTATTCTTTCTCCATATTTTTTTCCTCCAGAAAGAAGATCTGACTTCTTAGTGTGTTCCAGACTGTTCTTGCGACTTCTGGCACGCAATCCAGGTTTTTCCAATGGAGATCTTGGTGTGCTCTTGTGAGATTTTCTGGTGCCACATATCCCAACTGTATAGTGGCTGAGAATTGCATATACAACTGCATCAAAAACCTTGACATCTATAGTTTTTTTATCTATGTATAGGAAGAAATTAGTTTTGGTCAACCATATTTGATTCACTCTTGACTTGTAAAATCCTTAAATCTCACTTTTTAAATTTTGATTGAAAGATGTGATGAGTTTTTTTAAAAGAAAAATAAGATAACATATATTTTTCCACGTGCTAATCTTGATGACTTGTCTTGCCTATTTTTTTACTTTCTTTTTGAGTTTTTACTCAACTTATAGATTTTATGACTATCATCTAACTGAGAGTCTGATGTAGGCTGTGAACAACTTCAGGGGCAGATCAGATGATCGGATGAAGATCTGTCCAGATCCAGTTCGAAAAAAAATCAATGACACAGTAACCTTCAAATAAAATCTAGATTCCACTAGAGATTAATTGAGTGAAGCTAGGTTATCCCAATCTAAGGATAATCGACGGTAAGAAAGGAGATTAAAGAAGAAGTCGAAGAGATTAAAGATGTTGAAAAGATATGAAAAAAGTGGGAGTAGAGAGTAATACCTTGATCTGGAAATTATAATCTCAACTGCCTTTTCACCTTTAGGGTCCACTCATATTTATACTCTCATGGTATAAGAGTGGAAATTCCACCATGAGAGTCCAAGTCATGTTATTGGGCTTGGTCCAAGGCTCGATTAGAATCGAGCCCATAATTAATGCAAGCATTTAAATGGGCTGCATCAGAGTCCAATCGTAAGCCTTTTCTCTTTTTTAATTTTCTTTTCGTTTTGTGGTAGTGCGTCTTCGATGGTGTATTTTTGTTCCATCAAAAGAGAAGCAATTCTGAAGAACCTCAGAGCTCTAGGATTCTCAGACCATTTCGTACTGATAATTAAGAATTGCATACAGTCTGCAACTTTTTCTGTTGTAATTGAAGGTTCCCCTGCAAGACTCTTTGGAAGACAAATGGGGCTTAGGCAAGGGGACCCAATTTTATCCATCCTATTCAACCTAGCAATGGATGTGTTCAGCTGGCTGATTAATAACTCTGGTGAATGGAGCAAAGTCATTGTCTTATCTCATATATGCAGATGATTTGCTCATCTTCTCAAAAGAAAATCTAAATTCTATGAAGCCAATTAATGATATGTTTTATGCTAGGGATTTTCTCTGAATTCTCAGGGGGTTTGAGGTTATTGAAGTGAAGAGTGGTGCATATTTCTTCAAATCAGCTGGAGTTGTGACCAAAGTGATAGACTGCTCTGCTGATCACAACCTCTCTTGGACAGGCTCGGGTATTAGTAACTCTATGCAAGACTTCATGATGAGCTTGCACCCAATTCTGTAGTTTGAGGTAGAGTTTTATAGCATCATTCAAAGTCTTGCAAACTCTATCTACTTACATGTTGTGTTGGGAAGAGGAGACAATTAGACGCCTCTTTTTCAATTGCAAGTTTTTGAGGATTCATTGACATATCTTTTGTGACCGACAATGTGCTGCAGAAAAAATCAAGTATGCCTATTTCAGGCTTGTCTAAAGGAGACATAAGGGTAGGGGACATCTGATCCTAAAATTTAGGAGGAAGTCCAATTGCTGGAGAATTTTGTAGACACTAATAGGGACGGACAGGGTTATTCTAAACTTTATTGCTGGAGCATATTATCCTCAAGGGCTACAAAGTTTAGTCTAACTTTATTTGGGATGATAATAAGCCTGGGATTCCATGGGAAAAAATGATCCTCCCTAGGGATGAGAAGGGAATAGAAATTAGGGATATGTTTACCCTGGTTGTGTATTGAACTATTGATGCAAAGAGAGAGATATTAGAAATCAGGGGATTAATGCAAAACTACTTTACTGGAAGACACTCTTTATAGAGGATATGAGCTCAAAAAGATGGAATTGCAGAGGGAATATGAGCTAAGAAACCTACTAAATTTTCACTACTGTTTTGGAGGATCAGATAGACTTTCATTAATTCTTTTAAAGCTCTCCAGCAAAAGGGGATCAACAGACAAAGCACCTGCCTGTTTTGTAATGCAGAGGAAGAAAGCAAATCCATTCTTTGTCCTCTTTTGAGATGATTTGCTGCTTCACAATAATGGTAGTGTATGTACATTTGGCCAATGGCCGTCGGTCTGTTACATGACCACGTAGGAAACTTTGGAAATAACAAGAAGAGTTGGTTGTCATCCATTGAGGATTACTACAGTACAGATTTGGGAGACCAATCTTTTTAGACAGTTTGTTTACTACCAGCCAACATAACCAATTGGAAAGTGTCGATTGGTTTCTAACTCATATCCCTGTATTTCTATTTTTATTATATCTTCATATGTATCTAGGGTAGGGATGCATACTTGGACAAAAGCTCGAGAGCAGCTCGAACTCGAGCTTGATTCGATAGCTTATGATAGGGTATATTGCCTTTCATTCTCAATGAAAAACTTTATTTGCTTTAAAAAATCCTTATACATCTGGTATTTTTTGATTGGATAAAATCAAAAATGCATATCTTCGAATAAAAAATTATTATTATTTTTACTATATTTTGAAAATGATATTTATTTTGTATAAAACACCTATAAAAAGATAATGACCTTTTCTGCTTCAAACGATTTGACTAGTTGGTTGACATTGTTGCTGCATTGATTATATTGACCTTTTCTGTGTTTCAATTTGTTGTATACAAATTTGCTCCACTTTTTCAGACAGATAGTCCAGATGTTGTATGTTATCTTGTTACAACGGAAATTGTCCCTCTATGCTTACAAATAATAGAAATGGGCTGTGAATTGTCAAAATCTGTAGGTTATCTAATCTTTGTTTTGTTCATTTTTTATACTTATCCTATATGCAGTGTGCACAATGCTATAGTAATGCCAGTTCTTTTAATAGAATAAACTGATCAGTTCTTTTTACTTGATTATAGGTTGCTACATATATTGTTCTGAGAATTATTCACGATGAAATAGGACTGAAATATATCCTTGAACATCCTGAAAGATTGTTTATTGTTGGAGAAGTTCTTGGAAATTTGGCTGTATCGATAATTAATGACCATCAATCGATACGTTTAATAAAAAACATAATTCGTTGTTTCCTGAGAATTTCAGAGGATGATAGGTTTGTTTAATTTGTCATTAAATAAATTTAGGTATCATAATTTTAATCATATGCATCAAAATAATTTTTTTCCTTTGTTTTCAACAAATGCAGAGCATGCGAAATACTAAGGGAATTCCTTCCTAATATATTTATTAATGGAGCTCTTCATAATTTATTTGTTGTGAGTCCCTTTCTGATTTTTATTTCACGTATAATTTTCCCCCCAAAACTGATTCTTGTCTACTATAAAATCTAGACATTTCTACTTTATAAAATCTGCATTTATAATTATTTTTTTACTATTTTTTTTAGTTTTTTTTTTATATGAATGTCATCAATAAGTCTACACAGTTTTAAAGTAAATTATTAAAAGAACTCAATGATAAATTTTCTAATCATATTGTCGTATTAACAGAACTTTTAGATTATTCAACTGTAGAATAAATCAATACTTGTTACCGATGTATTTCTTTAATATCTGATGAGTTACTTCTGTGTTATATATATAGGATGACAATGCAACATCTGGAATGTTAAATCAACTGATACACAATGTGAATGTCGCACTTGGTATATCTGTGGCCTCAAGAGTTCTGATGTGAAAGTAAACTAAATAATATGTTTACAAACAACCAAACGTTTTTTTTTGTCATTTTTGTCACCTAATTTTCTCCATTTTTTATAGCGTCGCTAGCTTAAAATTTTAAGTATTTTAAAATAGTTTTTAGCATTTTAAAATGATAGTAGAAAAATAAGGCATCTCTTGAAGTCCTTTGGGTTTGGAAGTTTTATGGAGTGTACATGCCCTTGTTGTTGGCATTTTTTATGTATAAACTAGATGATATTCAATTTCAAATATTTACTATTTTCAAAATGATTGAAATTTAATAGGCAATTTTGCAATTTGTCATTCTTTGGTTATTCAACAAAATTCTTTGCAGGAGTATTTATTTCTAATAATTTGGAAAATATCAGTAACTCGTGAATTCGTGATGTATTTAAGTATTTTCCTCTGTATATAATAGCATTATAGGTGAAATCATGAAACATATATTTATCAGGTAAATCTCTAATGATGACCAAAGGAAGAACATACTTAAGGAATTAACATCAATCATACAAATATGATGAAAATTATTAAATAAACCTTTAATCATAATAACAATAAACATCACAAAATCTTTGCAAATTTAAAAACTCAATAAATGTAATAAATAACATTAATAAATGAATAAATTAAGTGTAACTAAATCCTTAATCACAATAACAATAAAGATTAACATAACATGGATATTGGATAACGACTAATGAAGATAAAAAAGAGTAAAAATCCTAATCTGGAGAAATGTAGAGACGACTAGTAATGGAATAAAATCCATCGTTCTCATTCCTAGTGGTCAGTCAACTGTCAATTTCCTTTGAGAAGAGAGGAACTTGTCGATCATTAAAGAAATTAAGAAGAAAAACCCTTTTTAATAAACCTAAAAACAATGTTGGTCCATACTTATAATAGAAACCATAATTACAAGATCAATGAGCGTGATCAGAAGATCTCTAAAAGTAAGGGCGTTTGCAATAGAATTTTGATAAATACAACAATAGAATTTCATAAAGAGCAAGGACTTTGCCATAAAGTAACAATTGCAATCAAGGTTCGAAATTGATCTATAAGAAGCTTCTGTTGTTTGTTCTTTTCAATAAGTTCCTGTGTCCACAAGATATTAGTTAGAATAAAAATGTTTAAAATTCTAGAAATGGTGTATATGATTGATTACCATTAGAAGTTTAGAACTTTTTTTTTTGAAAGCAATTACTATTAGAACTTAGAAGAATAGAAGGTAGACATTTCTATAAAAAAAGAAACTCAAGTCAAAATTAACCTCGTTTTAAACATATTTGCATAAACCGATAATTGATTAAATATACAACAGTACATTTAAAAAATAGCTCATTTACATTGGTAATTGGACGGACTAGTGGAAGTAGACTACAACAATTCACACCGCAGAGAGCACAAGGTATTTTACTCATGAATTTTCGTCTACAATTTCAATCAAAGGTGTAATTAATTACATGAATATATATGCTGAGTTGTTTACAAGGCAACCTATATCCCATAGGACATTGTAATCGAAAGAAACAATGAACAATGAGGATCATTAAAATGATGAAAGTTGGTCATTTACTAAAGTGGATTGTGATGATAAAACACATTCATAGGATTTGCTGTTTTACATAAAACTTCGAATAAAAGAATCAAGGCAATTGTGAAAGAAAGAAAATAGAAAAATAAAATTAACATAGATATTAGATTATAGAAAAGAAAGGTCATTGAGGCACTTATACAGTTATACTCGTTACTCGCTATTCAAGGCAAATGATCTTGCGGATCATACATAATTATGCGGTATGAAAATTGGAGAAAATCGAATTCACCAAGACCAGGGGTGATCCAAGAAGATATTAATTCAAGATAGAAGAGGTAAATGGGACGGACAATACAAAAATTTATTAAATCCTCCCTGTTGTGGTTTTCATTTTTCACTGATGGTGTGATAGTGTGATTTGTGAGTGAAACCAAAAAGTCACCAACACTTAGGCATATTCTTTGATGCCAAGATTTACAAGGAACTCAACACCAGATTGAGGTTAACAAAAGTTACAAAACTCCATAAGGGAGAGGGAATGAGGGATCAATCAAAAACTCCATGATGATGTTGACAAAACTATAGAAAAAAGATGGCAATTATAGCTTGCTCATCTTCCATAATATTGTATTTGAGTTTGCCTCACTCCAATTATAGATGGAATTTAAAACTTGTTAAAAAATCTACACTTAAAGTATTTCACACCTTTCTTAGAATGGAAGCGTGCTTTTCCATCCTCTCAATTTCATCTTCATCATTTTGTTCCGAATTTGAACTTTCCAATCCTCCCTTCTGAAATTACATCACAAATTAATAAAGTTACAGCACGGAGTAAAACAAAACAAAAAACATGATCCGATACTAAAATCAAGTTCTACGATCTAACCAAACCTGACCTTCAGAGAAGTAGCTATGGATGCAAGAACGGAACGGAGAGAAGAAACTGCTGGCTTATACCGAAGTCTCGCTTCGTCAATAATCTTACCTCCGCCACACATTCCTCCCTCATTAGAAGAAGCTTCAGAGACTGGACGAGAGTTGGAAGGAGTGGCGGTGCACCAGAATGTTGGATTGCAAAGCTCATCATTCATTGATAACAAAATTTGATGTGCCGCTTGGATCATCTCTTCCAAATGCTTCTGTGCTTCCAGTCCTAGTTCCTGCATTGATATTCCCAACTGACAACAATGGCTTTGCTTCTTCGCCAATGAAGAGATCAGGGATTGGAAAATGAAATAAATTAAAGAGAAAACCCAATTAAAAGAATAGCATCAGATAATTATTGATGCTGAAATCTCAACTTTTGATAGGTTTGTAATAAAAAGATTATTTATAGTGGTTATATCCTTTTTTTATTTACTAACCTTATAGGTGGATTTTTCTGAAAATTAATTCCGGCGGCCGGAGACGGGGCGGGGCCTATGTACCTGGTTAGAGCATAATCGATTTACCAATCGAGACCTAATTTAGTGAACAAAAAACAGAATTTTTTGTACAAAGAAGGCTGATTTGAGATTTCATTTTTATCGTATTGTAAGGAATAAGAAAAGTCCGAGACTAACACAAAATCGTTCAAAACTAGAGAAGAAGAAAAGAGAAAATTGATTTACTTGAATCGATGCCGACGCTCTCTCTATGTGAACTCTAACGATATAATACAGCAAGCTCCGGTATCAAGTCCGGCGAACCTACTGCCGCAGAAGATAATAGAAGAAGAGGAAAATGAGAAGATCTGGAGCAGGCAGCGGTGAAAATAACGTAGGGGTTTGGTTCAATTTCTAAATTAAAAAGGCCATAAACGGGTCGAATTTCAAAGATCCGATTTACTCCAAGTTCTGGTTGGTAGTTAGTTATGGGACACACGTCTAACAAATGTGAGCACATAAAAATATCAAAACACCACTGTTCCTTTCTTCCTATTTTTATGGCGGTGCAACCACCATTCCAATCACCTTCGGCGTCGTCGGCACCCCATTCTACTCCACCTCCTGGTGTCCACGTCAACCAAGGCGTCGTGGTCAACGATGCCGCGGAAAGTGGGGGGGCTGATACGCATGTGGAAAGAGATAGAATCCGATCCTGATGCGATGATCATACCAAATAAAAGCCATTGCGTGGTTAGATCGCAGTCGTCTCCGGTGGGGGTTATGGGATGGGATTCGGGTGTGACGACGGCAAGTTCTGGTGCTGGAACTGGAACGGGTCGGGATGGATTTGGAAGGGGGATGATGGCGATGATAGGGAATGTGTTGACTAATGGATCTGAAGGTAAAGGATTAGGCCAGAGGAGGTTGAGGATTACAGGAAGGCAGGATGAGCAGACATTGATTCAGAGGTTTGTGAATGAGAGGATGAAGGAGGTTGAGCTGCTGAAGGAACGACGCGCTGTGTCGGAGTTTGTGCATCGGAAGAAGATTCAGGTCAAAATTCTCTTCTTCTTTATCGTCGTCGTCGTCCACCTTCTCCTCATTCTTATGCAGCGATTGAGCATTTAGAACCCTAGTTCTAAAATTGCCGTTTTCGTTATTTCTTGCAATTTTGCAGAACTTTCTTATATTCAAATCTTCACAGAAGCTGCCATTTAGTGATCACCGTCCTCAATCAACTGCAGAAGAAATAAATCAATTAAATCGTGGAATCGCTATTTTTTATCTAAGGTAATTAATTGCTTATAATTCCTTTGGGAGTTTGAACAAAACATGAAACCCTGTAATTCATTAAGGCTTCTAGCTAGATAGGAAATTCGTTATGCTTTCTGTAACATGTAACTTTGAAAATGAGTATTAATTAACGATTCTTCTTAAAAAGGTTTCTTCATGATTAAGCAAAGTGAGAATATGTTATGTATTTTATATTACCCTATTCATCTATTCTGTATGAAACTCTTTTTTGCAAAAACACATCTATATTGCTACTAGTATGGGACTGTCTGGAATTGGAATATCTGATCTAACCTTTTTTAAATATAGGCGACAGTTCAGTCCTAGGGCACACCGGAGTGGAACACCAATACCTAGTGTTGAGAAGAAAAGTCTATTTTCAACGCATTTATCAAACCAAACATCATCGGATTCAAAGAGTTGTGAAATCAGAGGAAATATCAGTCACAGGACACGCCATATTTGTACATCCTCACCGATTGTTCAGAATAAAAGTATGGTGGATCAACTGAATTTACCGAAAAATTCATTGGATTCGGAAAATTCTGAAATCAGAGAAAGTATCATTACCAAGACACATCAAAGTTGTATACCATTGGCAACTGTTGAAAAGAAAAGTATGTTTCCAATCCATTCGTCAAAAAATTCATTAGCTTCAGAGAGTTGTGAAATCAAAGAACAATTCAGTCCCAGGACACAACAGATTGGTAAATCATCGCCAATTTCTGAGAAAAAAGGTTTGCTTCCAGTGCATTTACCAAATAATCTATTAGATACAGAGAGTTCTGAAAAGAAAAGAAAATTCAGTTCAAGGAGGGTACTTGAAAGTTACACACCAGCGCCTATTGAAAACAAAAGTACGTTTCCAACCCATTTATCAAACCATACATCAGCAAATTCAAAGACTTTCGAAATCAAAAGACAATTCAGTTCCATGGCACACCAAAGTTACATACCATCATCAACTGTCGAGAATAAGAGTATGTTTCGAATTAATGTATCAAAAGAAACATTAGATTCAAAGAATTGTGAAATAGAACAATTCAGTGCCAGGGCTCAGCGGAGTTGTGCTTCAACCCCAACTGTTGAGAAGAAAAGTATGTTTAAACTAAATTTATTGAAAAAAACATTTGATTCAAAAAGTTGTGGATCTAGACAACAATTCAGTCCCAAGAAACAACAAACTTGCACATCAACACCAACTATTGAAGACAGCAAAGTGCTGCACACCCCATTATCTGATAGTCATTTATACTCAAACTTTCATAAAATCAGACAGCAATTCAGTCCCCGTCCAGTAAGAACCACCGAGAAAGATGTAGAGGCTATTCGACGATATTTAGATGACGTAATACAACCAGAAAAAGATGAGTTTGTGAATTCTAGAAAAGAAGATTTTCAAGAAAACAGCAGTCAACACTCAGATCTTGCTTGGGAGGAGAGGGAAAAGTCCGATGATTCCTCTAGTTTACATAGTGAGCAAGATGAAATAGACGTTGATCACAATCATCAATTTGGAGAATCTGATAGGATGTGTTTCCCTGGTGGTTTTTCTTCCCAAAGAAATAATGAAGACCATAGAGAAGCAACCTTAGATGGTGGATTTTCTGAAACACATTCTGTTAGTTCAGAAATCGACGAACTTAAGACAAGGTAAAACATCATGCATTTATTCTCACGTATTTATTGAACCATCCAGAACTCAACAAATGAATATATCAAATTATCAATTGTTCAGTACTTCGATGTAAAGTTCAAGACTGTCGAATCAACTTTAGAAAACTCAAAACTGTTTTTCCGGTGATATTTTTTGCTCAATTTGTAAAAAATGGGTCATCAACCATTAAAAGTTTAAACAAAAGTATGTAGCGAAAGATAACAGAGGATCCCTTTCTCTTAGAAATTAAAAGTTAAAACATGTGATCATATTTAAGTAATTTAACAGTGCTTCACTCCACTTGTTGCCATATTTGTTAACACCAATTCATCATATGGATATGATGGTTATTGGGTTCACCCCAATGATTAATATATTTCAATACCATTTGAAAGATAGGTGATCTATTAAAACTTGAACAGAGTGAAGGAAAACCCTTAATAAAAGTATTGTATACTTGTATATACTTATCTTCTTCGTATCTACTTCTTCTATTTGAACTAAATTCCATGCTCTTTAAATACTTGTATTTTACAGACAGAAGGTAACAACCATTTCAAATGATTTCCGAGAGGAATTGAACAAAGTTATTTTAAGTTCTTTGCAAAAGCAATGGAGGAACGAAGAAAACTATGTATTAAACGATGAGTGTCAGCCTTTGGAAAGTCACGGCCGGAAACACTCTACAAATGATGATCAAAGTATCGTGAGTTAAATCCATACCATTAATAAACATTTTCCCCTTTTTACCAATATGAATTTTTTTCTAATGTGATTTTTAATATTTTCAGAAAATGGAGGCTATATTTGATATGAGAACTGATATTGCAAATATACAAAATGAAATAAGTGATCTGCGAAAGCTACTTACAAGTTACGTGCAAAGGAACATAGTTGAGCATTCTTCTCAGCAGGATGATGCAACTGCTACTGCTCCATATTCAGGTGAGTGCGAAATTCAAGATTTCCCTTTCATGTAGTCCATAATGATCTTTCATCTTTTTCCTTACCTTAATTCTCTCACAACTACAGTTTCAATGGGAAGTCCATCTGTTTCTTCTGAATGGGAACCTTTAAATAAAGGCAACTGTAGTATTTGCTATGAAAACCAAATTGACTCACTCCTTTACAGGTACACTATCAGTTCATTACTAAATTTGTAGAAGAATGCTCGTGTTTTGGTCATCGTTTAACTAGCATATTGAATTTTGCAATGAACTAGGGTTATAAAATGAGATCATGAGATTTCAAGTTCCATCTTAATTAGGCATTTAGGCCCTAACAATTCAAGAAAATACAAACATAGATCAAGTGATCAATAATGAACATAGCATATTTACCCACATAGGCTTATGCAATCAATGAATTGATCCGCAACCCCTTAGTTAAGCATTGAAACAATCATTATTGGTACATTGCAATGATTGCACGTGATCAGTTTGTTTTTATCATCCTATCGTCGTCTCATTACAAGGATAGTAGGGGACTAAGGGGATCCCTTGGCTGATATAGTATGTGAGATTGTTTCATTGATCATTTTTTGCATATCATGGAATATTTTTTTATTTATCTTCTTTGACACATTTATACGATTAAATAAAGATGTTAACCATTGATGATGTCTGATCCGAGAGGGATCAAGACACCATAATGAGTCAGTTGTAGTTATTTGCAGAAAAATGGATGATAAATCTATAGATTAGGTTCAAACGAGTGTTTGAGGGTGAACTGTCTGTCTATTTGACATCGCTTTAAATTACAACTTCATTGCTTGGGGGACAAAGAACTATGGCCGGATCAAAATACAATGCAGGTGAATCGTTCATCTGTCAAATGCTCTAATCTAGATCTTGTAATCTGATCTAAATACAATGCTGGGGATTCGTCTACTTGTTGAGCTCAAATCAATTAGAAAGTATGAGTCATGTAAATGAGTGATCTTGTGAAAATGAATTAATCTAGCATTTTCTATCAGTATCTTTTTTTTAAGAAGTAAATATTTCATTAATTAAAATGAGGGCAGTGTCCTAGATACAATATAGACGAAATTTTCAAGATAAATGGGGGAGATTGAGCTGGGCCCAATCGATATTCTCCTATATAGTTGTAGTACTTACTCTATTTAGTGATATATTAACTAAGTACGTTGCCTCAAAAGGTTGGCCTCCTACCCTTGCATGGTGTTTTCCTCCAATTGTGACAGCAGTTCCTCCCATAGTTCTCAGGTCTAAAAGACAGGCTGCGGTCCTCTAATGATATCTCTGATCAGTGTTTCTGGCGGACTCAAAGTGTGCTGCCTAAGTCTCCTGTTTCTTTCTGACTATAGGTGGTGGTGAGTGAGCTTTTGGCATGCCTCGGTCATATCCCCTAATCTGATATCTGGATGAGTGAGGGTTGAGGTAAGTCTGTTTGAACTTTTCCAGATTGCATTGTTTAGGAATTGATGAGGTCGATTCGATGGATCGATCCAGTCAAAACGAAGCAAACGAAATGCAAAAGATTCTTTATTACAAACTTCTTAAAACAGTATTTATTCTACAATTACAAGATTAATATTCGATGAAATATACATTAACCAACAACTACAAATTACAGTAAGGAAGGATGTGAGAGGAACGAACTGGAATCCACCAGTACCCAATCTGGAATCCACCAGAAGATATAAGAAGAAAGTAGAAAGAAATATAAGGCTGTTACGTTGAGTCCTTGACAACTCAATTGAAATAAAAAAACTGCTGATCCTCCTCTTCTTGCCTCTCTTAATATCCTTCTTCCACCTTAAGTCTGGAGTATTCACAGTTGAAAAACAGATGACTAATAGATTCCTCTTCTTTATTTTAAAGGAGGCAAGTAGTCTGAATTTGTACCCCCCAATGCCTTAGGATAGTGAAGGTTTTAAAATCTCTCCATTTGAGCAGGATGGAGTATTTGGTAGGCATCTCAGACCATAGTTCAAAAAGGGCATAGTATCTTATATTTTCCTAAGAGAAATATCTTATATTTACAGTATAGTTCAAAAAAGCAAAAAAACGCCTGTTTCTTTCAGAAAGCGTTTTTTTGCTTTGGGACTTTGGGTGTTTTGTAATTTTACCGATAATTACATTTTGAACCTAAAAATATATTGATGATACCCTCGGTCCACTGGAGTGGCCCAACAGGAATATCAACGGACCAGACCCATCGGGGGGAGTACTATGATACCCCCGACCTACCAGAGCAGCCCCGAAGCATCCCCAGGTCCGCCATAGGCCCAATCTTGGCCCAGCAGAGCAGGCCAGGAACATCCCTAGGTCCGTCGCCGGCCCAATCCCAGCCAGGTCCGACCCTCTTGGGAGTAGCAGAATGTCCATAAATACCGACCTCTTGGGAGGAGGGAGGACACGTTACATTGAATACCTATATTGCACTAAAGAGAGAGAGAGAGACTAAACCCTAATCCGATTGTGTAGGTCCATCTCCGGCCATACATCATCGTATATATATACAATAGTTAAATAGTGAGTAATATCCTCAAAATATAGAAATATATGATAAGAACTAAGAATGGAAGAGACAAATGAGTAAAATAAATGAGGTTCGCCGGTAAACAGCCCAAAATAGGCCGGAATCTGGTGAACCTCGTTTGAGGGCTGTTGGGGCCTTAGTGATGGGGGAAAACGTTCCAAAATTGTTGAGGCCTTAGTGCTGAGAAATTAAGGTTTTGGTGGGTGGTGGCAAGAGAGAGCAGAGAGGTTTAAAATTTTAAAAAGAGGGATAAAATTGGAAAGAATAAAAAACTAAAAAAAATAATATTTTATCAATCTATTACTGATAGAAAAATCAAACGGATTACCGTATAACTAGACTATATAGCTAATGAGAGAGAGTCAATGAGCTTCTTGCTCATTTCTTTTTACTTATGTTTCTATACTCTATGTAAAGTGAACATTGACCTTTTTTTTTAATGAAATTTAAATGCTTCAAAAAAAAAATCATACGGACCCAAACCTGAACCTGCCCCAATAATTAATTGAAGTGTTGGAAAAAGTGCCCACCTAGGGCTATTTTGAAAACTATGTTTAAAGGATTTTCTAGGGTTTAACCTTGGGCTTGGCTTATCTTGCACCTTGTCAATCACTCAATTAGCTTAGTTCAGTCACAAGATCTTAAATAACTTGATCTGAAAGAATATAATAAAAAAGAAGATTTGTATTGCAAGTGACCTGTTTACCATAGGCTCCACTTGGCCATCTCGGGTAAACCAATATGTATTCAAGATTTGACCCTGTTGAAGTTCTACTCATCCATCAATCACCATAACTTTTCATTTTCCTCATCCACTAAAATAAAATCATTAATGTTGTCTCTGAGATTAACATTGATAACTTGAAATATTATAAGAAACAAATGAAATCTAACAGAACTTGAATTCACAATTTTTAGGATTTAAGGGTTTTTTCTTATAAATCTTTTAATTTATTTTCTAGATGTGGGCACTTGTGTACTTGTTATAAATGTGCGACCGAATTGCTATGGAGCAGTGGAAGGTGTCCAGTCTGTAGGATTCCAATCGTTGACGTTGTTCGTGCGTATTCTCATTCCTAAGTCCTAACAATTTTGCTCATCTGATATAATACAAGGTAGCCCAATTGCCCAAGGCTCAAATTCCATAAAATCCATTGTAAAATATGTAAATTTGAATAGAAATAAAATTGATGTTTAACAATCCATTCTTTTCTATTGTATATCTGTATTCCATAATAAAAGCAAAAACTTCAGTCTTTTCATTCTCATATATAATCTATTTTGCTTATCAGACAAAAAACTATAATGTTTGATTTTCTCTATTCTTGTATATATCTTTTGTACAGTTTTACCTAATCAATTCTTTGTTTCACATTAATACGTTTATAATTGTCAGCATATATCATGATGATGATGGAAACATGGAATCCTTTAAAGCACATTTTCTTGTTATAATTGTCAGCATGTGATTCAAAGTCCCAGAGTGGATCAAAGAAATTGCCAAATGACAAAGGTGTTGAACAAAGATCGGTCTCCAAACACCTTTCTATCGTCGTCTTCCTTGGTTGATGAATGATGGGTGGGAAGTTGAAGGAACAAATCTTTTTTCGGCCTCTTCAACTAGAGAGTGTTACAGTTACACCTATGACCTATGTTTGGATTGAAAATATACGTTGTTTGAATTGTTGGAAAAAAATTATGCATTTTACTTTTTGGGCAAATAATGAAATTTCACATGATCATCTTCGATTCTTCATGGTTGCATGTGGTTTGATATCATATTTTATGATTTAAATGTATATCATATCAGAAGTCAGCTCAAAATTAATAGTCTCTATCTATCAATGAGAAAATTTCACTTGGATCTATATATATTTGAATATCAACTATACAGAGTCTCCTCCATGATGATCCAGACGACAATGGCAATTAAATCTATTTTTCAGGTTCTTTTTATTACTACGTGATGTTATTTTATTTTGCTGTTAAACTCTATAAAAAAAAGTCAATTTACTTTTTCATCTGTTCTTTCACATTTGATTATCAACGTTACAATCTTCAGTCAAATACTCAAATCTCATTAAGAAAGACCCGATTTGGGACGGGAACCTAAGATCCGGATCCTGTCGCTAGGTTGAGAATTTTGAAAAATATTATTATTAAATAAAATAATTCAATTAATTGAAAAACATTTAAAGTTTTTTTTAATTTAAAAATAACATTTAAATTTAAATTAAAGTTTTAAACATAATTTATAAAAGTAGATAATCTAAAAAACTCAAATATTCAGTCCTAAATTAATAAATTATTATCAAAATCCAAAATCCAAAATCTAAAATCCAAAAGGTTTAATTGGTCATTGTGCATTATTTGTGCCAACCACGACGGCATTATAATAATTCTAACGAATGAACCACCATCTCTCCGTTCTTCTTACGTTCTAGCTCGTTCTCAATCTGAAAATCTTTTAGATTTCTGTTGCGAGAACGATGGAAGATGTTCCAGATGTTCCAAATGATCCAGCTACTTCTCACCCGATTTACGCACCGACTATGATAATGATGGGGGTGAACCAGTCTACGACAAAAGGATATCCGCATCCTTCCATAAGTAGCCGTACTGCGTTTCAATGGGTTTTGGAGAAGATAGTCAAATCAAATGTCACCGGATTCAAGATCCATATAGTCCATGTCCAGGTCCCTGACGTCAATGGTAATAAACTACTATACCAACTATTTCATTCTCCCATACTCTAATGCTTATCGTTTGCATCTCAGTTAATTACGAGTTTGGCGACGCTGTAATCGTGATATTGTTTTTTTTAGGGTTTATATTGTTTATTTGGATCGATGAAATTTCCATGAAAGAAATAATTAAGAGAAACGCATTTTTTTTTATATAATTCATATATATCCAGAAGTAAGATATTCAATCATAAAGATTAAGGAAGGATAGTATTGTTAATTGAATATTTTTATGAGAATTAGTTTGGTTGGTTGGTATGAAATTTTATTGTTGAGGTATACTAAATGATTTTATTGAAAACCCATAAATTTCTCATTTCGTCTTAAATGTTCTTTTCAATCTTTCTTCAAGCAACTCCATTAGATTCTGATGGAGACCATGGTACTTAACATCAAAGTTTGAGATACCACAGTTCTAAGTTCTAACCCAATAGTATCACTTTTAGTCCCAGTTAGTGTGTCATCTGAAGAAAAAAACATCGATGTCATGTTTGGTTATGTCAATGTATTCCAGAACTCATTATAGCATTTAATATTCATCTCAGATGATGATATCTTGGAGGCAGGATCAATACAAAATAAAGCAGAAATCTTACTGGATTACTTTGGTCACCAATGTAATCAAATTGGGGTAATCAATGATCATTTCCTAACTCAGATATCAGTTGTTTAAATTCTTTTTTCACATTGCCTTCTTTTATGGATATGGACTTGTAGCTTGATTGCGTTACAAAGGTTAAGAAAGGTGACCCTACAGAAGTCCTCTGTAGTGAGGTAAGTAAGCTTCAACCAGATTTTCTGGTTGTTGGATGTCGTGGGCTTACACCGTTCCAAAGGTTAGTATGACCTTCCAAAATCTGAACGCTATTATTATTTGATGATACTTAATACTATTTTGTCAAACAAAATCAATCAAAGATTTACTAGCTTCTTCTACAGTCTGTCAATTTCATTGGTAATTATTCAAAATATTTAAAAATACAATGTTAGTTCATACTTCATAGATCAAATCTTTTCATAAAAGGTTATTTTGAAGCAATCAGACAATTCATTCATTCATGAACTCCAGTGTTGAAAAATCTCACATAGTAATTCATGTATTAATTCATTGGCTATTCTTTTTTCAATGTTTACAGAGTTTTTTTGGGGACTATTAGCGAGTACTGTGTGAAATATGCTGACTGCCCAGTGATTTCAATAAAAAGGAAGCCAGATGAGATTCCTCCTTGTGCAATTGACGATTAAGCAAAAATTGACCTCAATTAGAAGGATGCATGTTATTGTAATTTGTTTTGTTTTGTATTGTTTTTATGACTGTGATTTTACTTTTATACATCAAAATATCAAAAATAAAATCGCAAAGGTTAATTTTTCTTCTTCATATTAATAATCAATATACATATAGTTGAAAACAACTTTTAAATCTTACATGTATCAATATTATTATTATGAGTTTACCTTCTCTGATCAAATCTACCTCTGCTACTCAAATTCAACCACAATCAATCAAGCACAGATCTCAGATGCAATATATTGGAAATTGAGGGTGAAATATAACTGGCATTGCCCTAATTTACAAGATGAATGCCAACTGAAGATTTGAAACTGAGATTGATATGAATGCGAAGAATCAGTGGTTGCGAGAATCTGAGAACTCCAACTTCGAGATATCTCATTTTGCATTTCATTATTATTTTATCGAAATTAGATATCTCATGAGATTTGATTTCGTCCATTTTCCATCTTAAGATGTAATATTGATTTGACCTCGAGATATGGTTTGCACAAAACAAGATATCTCATTTTGAATATCTCACAAGACTAACTATGATTACAATAATTTGTTATCATAACTAAATGTCTAATAATCTCTCACTTACATTATTCTAACTAAATGCTCTTCTTCTTCTTCTTTGTGACTTTGTTTGAATTTTGAATCATTCCATTTAAAACAAAATTTATAATATTATTACCACTATAAACTAAAGATGAATTATGAAATCCCCAAAGATGAAGCTGAATAACTAGGGTCGAAAATGAGATAGGTTTGAGACGAAACAGTGTGGATCCCGATCAAGTATTGAAATTTAAGACCAAGGCTGATATTAGCCCAAACTTTATCCCTGAATCCGAGACATTGTCTTGGGTTCCAAACTTTCAATGAATTAAAAAACGATCACTACCAAAATTTTGAAAAATGAATCTCGAAAAATTATTTGCTGTTGAGAAAAAAAAACAAATTTCCATTGATTTTCACAAGATTTTACCTGAGCCTCCACAAAACAGCACTGGATGAGGGGAAAAAACAGAAAGAGATCGAGTCTTTCTTCATGCCATGTTGGTTTCAAACAATGTGATTGGTGTTATAACAATAACATCCACAATTATTACAACTGTTCCGATTTTTAAAAGAAAATGAAACTGAATTCCTGCAGAATCTCACCAACAGACCTGCCTTTTCTTCTTCTTCTTCTTCAATTAGTTTGGAAATGGAAAGTTTAATCTTCCTCATCTGTCACAAAATCCGAATATTACATAGAAAATAAATAATTACAATAGCATTCACGAATAACATTGACATTATGAAAGATTAATTTCCCTAATGAAAATCAAAGATTAGATGAAATTAAACAGGTGATTTCAATGAATCGATAAGATCATTAAAGACATTAACAGCCAGATGAAAAAAGATAAATAAATCAATCAAGTTTAAAAGATACAAAATTTGCATCAAGAATTTAAAGGTTTTAATGCCATGAGAAAAAACGATTTTAAAAAACAATTAAAAGTAACAGATTTTATTAACTTAAGCAAATTACAAAAGAAAAATAATTTATTTTATTCTATTCAATCACCATATAAAATTAGAATTAATGGAATTACTCTCATGCTTGCAATTGTATTTGTACATCTGCAGTTTAGCATACTTGGTGTGCGTCTATAGACCATAGTCTTCTTTTTCTACACCCCCAATTCTTTTACAAGATAAAGATAGCAGTTTCCAAAAAAAGATAGAGATAGTTTTACTTTTAACACAGACATGCAAGACTTCCTTTTAAATAAAGGAATGGAGAACAATGAACAATCCCTCCACCAAAGTTAGTAACAACAAGACAATGAAGGGGGAAACCCAGCATAAGATAATATCACCATTTACATTCAAAGCATGATCTCCAAAATTCATGTATCGAATAATGATGCTTTATGCATTGAAAGTTTGAAACTTAAACCAAATGGTTGTAGACCGTAAAACACATTCTTATATATTTTGAAACCTTAGTAACTCTAACAATATAACTGCCATTCTAATTTCAAATTATATGAACCATCAAAGACAGAACATAAGTTTGTAATCTGAATTCTAAATCTTCAATTACATATTCAGAAACTATTTTTGTAATACTTATAACTATAATTCTATAAATACAAGATTACAACTTCCCTTTCATTATCCCTTACTCTTAAGATTTAGGAAGATATTTCCTAAGCTCCTACATCTGGAATCTCAATACCTCATTGAGACTGAGAGGCTGCAAAATTCATGAATTATGAACTTAATCCTAATTAGTGTTTAGTTGAATACTCGAATGTTCAAGTTTCAAAAGAACCAAGGCAAAACTCATGAGAAAAAAAAGACATAGTTAAAATAACGATTTTGGGTACATGATCCAAAATCATATATTACAGTTCGAATTTAACATATTGACATAGTTCATAAAATCATATATTGTTTTCACTCAACCGCAGTACAAATAAACAACGTGAATAAAAAGGGGAAGAACACAAATTTATATGATATTTATTAGGATTTCAACGAATAAAGCAAAACAAACGTGTGGAAAGAAATTGGGGAAATATAAATACAATACCGAAGTATCTGCGCTCATTGGCAGCTTTGGACTTATCAATCATAACCTGAAGATCTTCATGAAGCTTTTCATTCCAACTCACCAATTGATTCACAAACACAGCCCCAAGGCCCATCCCCAAAACATGCTCCCAAGGATCTAAGAAGATTC
The DNA here is from genome assembly GCA_001185155.1 of Zostera marina. Lineage (NCBI taxonomy): Eukaryota > Viridiplantae > Streptophyta > Magnoliopsida > Alismatales > Zosteraceae > Zostera > Zostera marina. The sequence goes on along the minus strand of LFYR01001054.1, from coordinate 144,417 downwards.
GTTTCGAATTTACAAAATAAGAGGTCGATAATCACAGATTAAAGACTCCCAAATCTAGAATAGGATAATACGACTTACGCCTCATGAGCGGGAGCTTGCGAAGAGCATTGGAGTACATCTGGGTGGTAAAACCCAGCACCGCCCCGATGAATGTTTCCGTCACTGGCATCTCTGATGTAAAATTGACCTAGAAAGTCCTTCTTCACCCCCTCTTCCCGCCGATCGAGTATATATCGTTGCCGGAATTTGGGTGAGGTAGCTGTGATAAAACAAGTATATTCGTACGTTTTTGTTTTGGGCTTAAAATATTATGGACCAGATAGATTTAGATCAGGCCGGGCTGAAATTCTATAAACAGGGCTGAAATATAGTCTCGTTTAATAAACAAGCCAAGCTCTAATCACCCCAGGCCCGGCTCGACTCGTTTACAACCCTACCTTTAACCAAATTACAATACAATCCCGAATTTGAAAGACTGAAGCCTGATTGCCCCAAGTCATAAAGCAAAAAAAAAGATGAACTAGGGATGCACATGAGTTTTTCACGAGCACATCAGGGTTTTTACATTCCCCATTGTCCAATGCCAACTACGTAAGAACGATGAAACAATGATCGTTCTAAAAAGTATCGAGTCAGTTCCCAAAGGTTGTTGAAGGCCTAAACAATCTTTTTTTTGTTTTGGAATTTATCAGATAGTTTTAATTAAAAAAAAAAAGATTTTCACGGACTAGTGATCAGCCCAAACTCGCATCCTTATACCTTATACATGAGATCAAAAATGAAATATTTTGTGAAATATTAGAATCATATCTTGAGATTGTACTTTAATTTATATTTTAATTTATTCCAAATGAACGACCTAAATTAAGATTTCATAACAAAAAGCACTGTGACTGACATTTTAAATGGTTAAAGCCGCAATTAAAAAAAAATCGAAACATTCTAGAATTCTGCAGTTCACATTCTATTCTGTAATAACACAAATATCTCTTTTGTAATATTTTGTTTCAAAAAACAATGCATTAATCACTACTGATCATTAATCTGGATGTAAGCCGCATCGCACACGAAAGGAATGTCAGCATACATGCCAGAAAGCGCGCATCGTACACATTCAAACACTGTGAAGACAAACCCAAAGAATGTCATGCTCCAGAAATGCATACCAATCTTCCCCCAGTAGATACTGTGTGGCATCCAATGGCTAACATACCCCAAAACCTGAAGGGATATCTCCAGCAGCATACCGGTAGCAACGTGAAACCTGAAGAAATGCGGCCAAATTTTTCTCCTCGCTATACCAAGATACAACAACAGGAAATATGCCGTCATGAACCACGGAGGCTGCATACTAAGGAATTGGTGAAATGGGATCGTCAGTAATTCAAATGTTTTGAGATATGGGTGGAGTTGGTATGCGGTCTCAGCATACATCCAACTTTCATGAAGAGGTATTAGGTATGGAATGCATGAAAGTGTTCGCCAGAACCACTTTGGTTTTTTCGTCATTGGAGGGAATAGAAATTTGGCTAGAGGAACATCTGATTTGGCTTTTGCCATGAATGGATGCTGGATTTTGCTCCTTCTCACAGGTGTTCTTATAGGAAATGATGTGATGCTTTCATATCTTCCTTTAAACGAAGAAGTGACTGAGGTGAAATGTTGGGATACTGATTTTCCTCCTACAAAATATCAGAATGAGAATGTGATGTGATTTATTGATTAATTAATTTATTGGAAATGTCGAAAACAGAATAATTTCCAGTTAAATTACCGCATTAAATTAAATCTTAATGAAATGCAATCGATTTTGGTTTCATAAATGATAGATCTGTTTTTTCCAATCACTCAATTACTGAAAGATATGAAATAAACATGAATCCCTCTATCTTAATGCTTTGAAATTTTTAAATTAACAACATGGCAGCGACGAGTTAAGTGATAGCAAAAAAAAAAGATCATGAAAGTTAACACCACCTAAAATTTAGAACATAAATGATTGGTTTTTAACTTATGCAAACCCTAGACGGACGATGGTATCATCTTTGAAAAAAAAGAGGGAAACCCCCACAGAATCGATTACCTGAGTTCATGCAAACAGTGTAATGCTTCTGAGGAAGCGATTCAGAGAGAAAACGACGAGAAACGCCGCTATCTCCATTGTTTAGAATCAAAGGCCCCGGAAGAGCAAGCAATCTGGTCATATCCAATTAATCTGCAGTATGAAAGTATTGATTTCAATGCGGAAGAAATAACATAAATAACAATAGCATCGGAAAATGAAACATCGGAGATCGCATACCGTCGGCACCCAAGCTGCTAGGGCACAAGATAATAGTGTTCCTTCTTAGTAAGCAAAACCACGATTCCTAAAATCCAAATGGAGTTTTGCAAATTGTACCCATAATAAATACGTATATTGTTGACTACTCCAATATCTCAAAGAAATTTCTTATCCCCTACTATGAAGTTTACAATATTAAACCCTTCAATCCTCAAGTTTGGATCCGGGTCCAGATCATATTTTGGATCCAATAAAACCAAATTTTAATGGTTATTTATAGATTTCACCTCATAGATTTCTACATTTGCCAATACTCATAGTTCTCATCTGTAAAATCGTGGTGGAAATAAATGAAAATTGAAACTAGAATTTTGGATTGAGTTGTTTTAGAGAGAAAATGCAGGGTTATAGACGAAAGTTGAGGTTTGAAAATATAAATAGATTCGAGAAGAATTTAGTTCCGTCGTTTATTCTACAGACACAACTCACATCTGAACTCTCAGAGACTTCCGCCGTGCACGAAGACAGTAGAGATGTCTGCATTGTGGGAGAAGAGCGCGGGATGGAGATGGCTAGTGAGAAAGACACGAGATTCCAAACCCTTCTTCTTCACCTTTGCAGCGCTTTGCGGCATAATCCCTGGTGTCGTCGGTCTCGGTGTGATGACAGCCACGAATTCCCGCAACGAACAACTCGAGTCCGAGCTCCGTCGTAATGCTAGACCCGATTCTATTGTAAGTGAAACGCGAACATATCAATTAGGGTTTGTTCAAAATCAAATTCCCCAATTGTATGATATATAAGAACGTAACCCTAGGAAATTTGAATATTGGGGATCCGATACATGTTCAAGCGATTCTAGCCTGATGTTGTTAAGGATTGGTTAATCTTTCCGTAGATACCAATTTAGTCATAGTGAAATGCTTAATTCATTTATTTATTTTGGTTGAATAGTGGTTAGATTTGAACTCAAATTATTCATATGACTGACCAAATGCTAATTGCAGAGTATGAAATTATAATCCAATTCTTAAATTTGGAATTTCTGTATCAAATTTATTTTTAAGGGATGCTTTTTTGTGTATGAAATTTAAAACACTTTTAATGCTTATGATATATTTGTGCTACCCCTGAAATGGTTTTTCTACTTTTCTCTTTGTATTGGAACAGATGATGGGGAAAGTTAATAGTGAGAGGATTGCAGAATTCCTTGGTGAACTGCAGCGTAAAGAAGACACAAATGATCGTTATGTGGCAGCTTTGAAAGGAGAGACTTTGACAAGAAACCCATACGTCAGAATTCAGCCAATAGTGGCAACAAAGGGGACGGACGAGCCTACTAAGGATGCAGAACAAATTATTACTGACACTCAGGAATCCAAAATAAAACAATGAAGCAATGAAGATTGAGGGGTAAACGGTAAACCCTTGAATTCTTTACTATTTTTCTTTCAAAATCACTCTTCAAATTAGATTTTGCATTTTCAATAACTCAAGTGCTTTACATTTAAATGACTGCATCATCCAGTTTACAAAGATTTGAATTTAAATTTTGACCAATAGGGAGAAAAACAAACCTTGTTCTTTCGATGTATGGATAAATTGATATCTCAGATGATAAGTGAATTCATGTATTTCTTTGCGTATAATTGATACTCTCTTTTTTTACAAAAAACGATCTAAGATGAGGTGCAAACTTTCTTCAGATAATAATATCTAGTGAATATCTACCCTTACTATTGAAGAGAATTATAGAACAATATGAGGACAACAGAGATACCAATTATAACGGGCAAACCTGTTAAAAGGTATAGAGCACTGTAGCCCTGCAAAAGGTAAATTAAAAAGATGATTAAAATATGGAGTGTTTTTCTCACTAACATGAAATGTTTGGAATTGTGTAGAATTGGATGTGAGCTTACAACAACGGGAGGTACTTCGACTTCATCGTTCTCATCTTCTGAATCAATTTCGGCTGCTGTATCCCAATCAATATTAAGTTTCTTGGCAGCAACTTCAGGATCGATACCAGTGTCGGTCGCTTTTGCATAAAGAGATTTTTTGGGTTTGCTCTTTTTTGTTTCAACCTGTTGAGAAAAAAGGAATTGTGTCTGATGAATGATTTCTAATTTTTTGAATAGAAGCAGTTAATATAAAATCAGCTGGTTTCTTAATTCTTATGATGGGTATATCAACCAAAATGAATACGCTCTAAGAAAATTGAATAATTTTGAACTCTGAATGCGTGTTGTAATTTTATGTAGTCAAATGCATGTAAAGCAAAACTATATGGAAAAAATTAAAAGAATGACTTATGTTCGGTCGGAAATGCTTGTGTGGGTTAAGTTACTAAGAGTAAGAGGAGATCGCTTTTTTTAAACTGACCCTATATTAAAAGCAATAATGCGCACCTCTAGATTAGGCCATTGCACCATTTCCTCGGCAAGACATCTGAGCGCAACGCGGTTCTCAGGAATTTTGCCCTCGTGTACCTACAATACAAGGGTAATTTAATCATGGAAAAGTATAAAATTCAAAAATTCAAATTCACAAAACTTTCACGGATTTTTTTTTAAAATAGAAGAAATTGAACCTCTAGATTCTTACTTACTCTAAAATCTAAATGCCACATTGTTTATTCTATTGAGTGGGTCAAATCACAAATGGTAGGTGATAAAGATTGATTTCATGGATCAAATGATTAATTAACTCTACTATTTCAAGGAAGGATTTATATACTAATACTTTCTAAAAATGATTTGCAGATATCTAAAAAAAATATTGCCTGAAGTTCAACATACTTCTTCCAAAGCAGAAACCAGATCATCTCTCGAGACCTCTTCATCGTCTATACCAAGCAGTCGCTTCCTTTCAACATCCCTAAGATCCTCAATCATCATGATCAGTTTTACCTGAAATTCGAAACAAACTAAAAACCTCAATAGCAGCAGACTTTTTTTTACTCAATAATGAAATCTAAAATTTTGAGCATCATTTTTTTAACCTCTCCAAACATCATGTCTCTGTTCTTCCTAAGAAGATCCAACACCTGAGAACAGTCAATAAGAAGAAACCCGATCACGTCACAAAGATTTCAGGATTGAGATGGATTTAGGGACGTACTCGATTGATCTGTGCGATGTGTTCCAGATCATCCGGACTGACAGCATCGTCCTGAATCTGCTCTACAGAGGAATCTTCACTACCAACGAACGTCTTCCATGGACGTCGGTGGATACGGAGTCCCAAGGGCTTCCGCTTCGACAATCTCAAGGAAACGGAAGGAGGAGGAGATCTATGATTACTGGAGCAACAGGGAAGGATCCTTCCACGATCGTACTGTTCGTGTGGGAAAACCAGAGAAGCTGATTCCTTCGTGGAGAAGTAATGTAGTTGCCGCATCCCCATTTCCACCTCAGTCTTCTTCTTCTCAAATTTCCTCTCCTTATCGGAAGACTGAGTCGCGCGGCAAAACTAATACCGGGCCCACGTTATCTTTAAATCTACTGGGAATTTAGTTAGTTACAGATCATAAATAAATTCTGTAATCCCAGCCCTTAAAATTTATCTCAACCGTTGGATTAAAATTAACGGAACAGAGCAGCTTCTATATAACGGCGTTGCTGCATTGGCTGGTTGGACTTGGTTTGCATGGACACAACAGAACAGTACTACCTTGGGAGGGCACTTCTCTCCTTTTCCGACTTCCGGAACCATCGCCATGGATCGTCCATACACTGTCGTCTTCTTAAATCACCGCCGAGATGGTCTGTTCCGTTCTCACTTTTCAACAAACTCCTTAATCTCTATTGCCGATGCGGTGATCAGAGCTCTGCACATAATCTGTTCGACGAAATGTCTGAAAGAGACGCAGTGTCATACAACACAATACTCCCCACCGTCATACATGGTCGGAAGCAGGTGGCTGAAATGTACTGTCAGATGAGAAGTGATGGAGTCTCCCCGAACAACGTTACTCTCTCAGCACTCATCGGAGTTGCTGAATCCCGACGTGTGGTGGAGAAGTTGCATTGCGACGCGGTGAAGATTGGAGGATTGAATGGTGAGGTATTTGTCGGCGCATCTCTTGTTAGTGGTTACGCCAGATTCTCAATGATGAAGTCTTCTATTCGTGCTTTCGAAGAAATCGACTACCCTGATCTTGTCTGTTGGAACGTGATGCTCGATATTTGCGCATCGGAAGGCGATCTTGGGAAATCCGTCAGGTTTCTCCGTCGGATGCGTCTAGAACGCGGCGGCGAAAGTGAACTGGGGTTTGATTACTTTACATTGACAAGTATCGTAAAAACATGCAAATCACTGGCGAATGTAGACCTCGGAAAGCAACTGCACGGATGCTCGATACGATCCGGCTTCTTCAACTCCAACTCCGCCGTCGGAAATGCTCTTCTCACAATGTACTCTACCACCGGTACGTTATCATCGGAGAAGATCTTCTGGGAGCTGTACGATCGTACGATCGTAACATGGACAGCCATGATCTCCGCATTCGCAAACCACAACTTACCAAATCAAGCTCTCTCTTTCTACACAACAATGCTAAAAGCAACCCCAAGAATCTCCGAGAACCAATTCTGTTTTGCCACCATCCTGTCCGCCGTATCCGCCTCCACCAACCACACTCTCGGACTCCAGATCCATGCCCGTGCCCTAAAATCCATATACGGACTAGACGTCGGAGTCCGAAACGCCCTGATCGACATGTACTTCAAATGCGGCAATCCCGAAGACGGCGCGGCCGTCTTCGAACAAACTTCCATACCGGACCGAGTGACCTGGACGACGTTTATCTCCGGACTCGGCCGGCACGGAAAAGGTCACGAGGCGATCGCGTGTCTCGAGCAAATGGTAAAATCGCATGTCCGACCCGACCAAGTCACGTTTCTTGCTGTTCTAACCGCATGTAGCCATGCTGGTTTGGTGGGTGAGGGTGGTCGGGTTTACGATTTGATGATTAGTGTTCATGGGGTTGAGCCAAATGGAAAGCACTACGCCTGCATGGTCGATTTGCTTGGTCGCGCTGGAAAGTTGAAGGAGGCCGAGATTTTGATATCCAAGTGCGAGTCCAGGTCTGACCCTGTTTTCATGAGTTGGGAGACAATGGCTGGTATGTGTGAGTTACATGGTGATTTCGATCTTGGGAGGAGATCGACGGAGAAAGCCATGGAATATGATTGCGGGGCCGGGAAGAACGACAAAATCGGGTCAAGATTTGTCACCTTGGCGAATTTGTACGCTGGGTGCCAGATGTGGAATGAGAAAAAGGCAGTTCGTCATATACTGGATGAGTGTAATTTAAAGAAGATTAGCGGAAGAAGCTGGTCGGCAATCTAACTATTTATTTTTGTAAATTTATTGTTCACCATGAGAGAATACGAGGGATGATGATCTCAGGCGATCACCGGAGAATGAGGAAAAAAAACTAGAAGAAAAAGTGAGAAAGAGATGGGATTGATCTAGGGTTATTTATCATATACCCTTAGACTAGGGTGGATTTATTCCAATAAGGTGAAATTCCTCTACAAATGAACTAATACGCACCATCACATCTGACCAAGTGTTTCCTATCTGACGGTGTTCTCACACATTCAGTTTTACTAATCCTGATGTCTTTTGAAAGCTTGTGTGGATAATGCATTGATGGAATATATGAAACCGTTAGATCATGAGTTGTTATTCATGCCTTGATGAAATATAGTACGATATTCTGTTTCAGTATGGGAGCGAGAAACAATAGCTTGTTTTTTGAGAGACATGACACAGGTTTGGACCCAAATAGAGACAGGAATCAGTAATTGTCGATCATCGAGATCGCTGACCCAATCTGAATCGACGAACATACTTAACGTTATGCTTGTTGAATGTTGAAACTCCAGTCCCTGGTTGATAGTCCCTTATATTTTTTTTTGAAACAATTAAATCTCATTAAAAAAATAAGATCAATGTTCAGTTTACATATAATATAGAAATAGAAACAGAAGTAAAAAGAAATAAACAAGAAACTCATTAATTCGATTTTTTTCATTAACTATATAGTTTAGTTATACAGTAACTAGATACGTTGTCTCAAAATATTGGTCTCTCATACTTCCATCATAGATGTCTTCAAAGGGTGACAACAACTTTTCTTGTAATACTCTGAATCAAAGGAGATACATTTTGGGTAAACGAAATATTCTCTACTGGGTACAGGAATTCAACATTGGATGTACGTTGCAAGTCCCTTGCATATCTGTAATTTTCTATTGGGTCCTACATTCTCCGATCGTGTGCCCACAGTCTTGATGGTAATCACATAATTTCCCGGTGCTGATTCTAGTCTTGTAGGACGGTAAAAAAACGAAAGTATCCGATTTCTCGTCGAATGGATTGGAAATCACACTAGAATTGTGAAAAGAGAATTGGGAAAGAACAGTTTAATAAATTTTTAAAAATTGATTGAAACTTCTTTCACTTAAAGAATATTTTTTTATTGTTATTACATAGACTGTTTATAGAAAATAAACTAACCTAATAACTAACTAAATAATTTATTTTCTTTAGTCTATTTTCTGAAATGAGTTCTTTTGCCTTTGCATACCTGTAAAATATAATATTATAAACATCCAAAATAATAGCAAAGATTATTACTAATACAGTTCCAATGAGTAACATTATATTGATTCTATTAGACGGGAGACAAGAAACCTACATTCCTGTATTCTTGAGGGTCATATATAGATAGTGGAGGCTCATTCATTAGTATGTTACCTTTCGTTACTTGGGATCGTTACTCAGTCGAAATATTCAAGCTTGGTCAATTTTCGTTGTTGACTGAGCCGACGCTTGTCTCGGACTAGGCTTGATGAGAGTTAAATCCATCGTCTGAGAGTATTTATAAATAGATTGGGAATACACAAAGTAGTCAGATGTCATCGGTCCCCCCGTAATGTTCGTCCGTCTAAATGCAAAAAAATCACCCTTGATGATACAAGAAATGTCACATTGATGATTTAATTTTCATCAATATCAATTTTTAATATTGTATTTGACTTTAATATTTTTCATTAAATTTATAATACAAATTGATCATAATTTTTATTACAACATTATATTTTTCAACAATATAAATAATAGACGTGGATCAAATGAAAAATGACATACCAAATAAAAAGTATAAATTTTGAAATACTATATTGTACTTTTTTTTGAATAAGTTGCTTAATATATTAACAGAAAAAAAAATTAAGGTTCAACACACAAAAACAATTGATTTAAATATAGTTATACTTACTTTCTACTCTCTCTATCTAAGGAGACGGGTTTGCCAGTTAGTTAATCAATCTTAACTTCCTCCTTCTACCCTGTTGTGGATCAGCAACTGAAGAGCATCCCATTGGTGCAATGCCCTTATTTCCGCGTTCCTCTTATGTGACTTTTTGAATTTTTCTTCCTTAAAATCGATTTCTGTCGATCTGATGTATTTCCTTATGATCATTTCCTGCGAGGTTGAGATTCTTCTATGGTGACGTTGGTTTCGCTCCTTTCATATGTGAAACAGTATGAAACCAAGTATTGTCCAATGTAATCCTCAGCACTTTGATCCAGGAGTGATTTTCTCAATTTCATGAGTCATGGTTTCAAAATCTTATATTCACCAATCCACCCGCTGCATCAAAGCCCTCATTTAGCATCCATCTCACGAACCTGCATTTGAAGAAAACATGCGATATCGTCTCAGGTTCTTCACCACATAATACACAATCTTCTGTCACATTCATTCCTCTGCGTCTCAGTCCATCCCTTGTTGCTATGGTGCCCCTCCGTATTCTCCACATGTTCAAGGAGATTTTGTGTACATCTGATGACCATATACCTATCGGTAGATCATCCTTCGGGTTTGTCTCTTTTAACGTATATACTGCATTTGCTAATGATGACCGGCTACCATTCCCCTTCCACTGAATTGTTCGGTCTGATGTACAATCTATGAAAAATGAAAAAGTACACCAAAAAATTGTACTTTTAACTAAAAATGAAAAAGTACATCAATAAATTTTGAAATACAATGTTGTACTTTGATTAGAGAAGTACATCAATACAATTTTATAATATTATATTATAATTTTCTATATTTTTAGATACAAAATATGTCAAGATTGATAATATGATTTTATTTAATATCAAATTTTAATTTTAAATTAAAGCTAATATCAATTAATATTGATAATATAATTTTCATTCATATCAATTTTTAATAATGTATTTGACTTTAATATTTTTCGATAAATTTATAATATAAATTGATCATAATTTTTATTACAACATTATATTTTTCAACAATATAAATAAGAGACGTGGATCTAATGAAAAATGACATAGCAAATGAAACGTATAAACTTTGAAATAATATATTGTACTTTTAATTAAAAATGAAAAAGTACACTAATAAATTTTGAAGTACAGTGTTATACTTTTGATTGGAGAAGTATATCAATATAATTTTATAATATTATGGGTCAGCTTCTAGAGAGAACTATAAAAATGAATACTATATGAGAATTTTGCACGTTGACCCTTACATCTAAATCTAATGGTGATTTATATTGTTTATTATTTAAATCATTTAGTGGTGAAGATCCTCATGTAGACATTTCAACGGTCATGATCTGGTTCTCACAGAGTTTTCACATACCCGGTTCTTACTAGAAATCTAGAATCGTTCTCATAATATTATATTATAATTTTCAATATTTTTAGATACAAAATATGTCAACATTGATAATATAATTTTATTTAATATCAAATTTTAATTTTAAAGCTAATATCAATTAATATTGATAATTGCTTCAAAATAAAATATTGATAATATGATTTTCATTCATATCAATTTTAAATATTGTATTTGACTATAATATTTTTCAATAAATTTATAATACAAATTGATCATAATTTTTATTACAACATTATATTTTTCAACAATATAAATAATAGACGTAGATCAAATGAAAAATGACATACCAAATGAAACGTATAAATTTAGAAATACTATATTGTACTTTTAACTAAAAATGAAAAAGTACACCAATAAATTTTGAAGTACAATGTTGGACTTTTGATTAGAGAAGTACATCAATACAATTTTATAATATTATGGGTAGCTTTTAGTGAAAACCATAAAAATAAAAACTATATGAGAATTTTACATCTTGGTCCTTACATCTAAATTTAATGGTGATTTATATTGTTTATTATTTAAATCATTTAGTGGTGAAGATCCTCATATAGACATTTCAACGATTATGATCTGGTTCTCACAGAGTTTTCACATAGAATCGTTCTCATAATATTATATTATAATTTTCTAAATTTTTAGATACAAAATATGTCAACATTGATAATATAATTTTATTTAATATCAAATTTTAATTTTAAAGCTAATATCAATTAATATTGATAATATAATTTTCATTAATATCAATTTTTAATATTATATTTAACTATAATATTTTTCAATAAATTTATAATACAAATTAATCATAATTTTTTTACAACATTATATTTTTCAACAATATAAATAATAGACGTAGATCAAATGAAAATTGAAATACCAAATAAACGTATAAATTTTGAAATATTATATTATACTTTTAACTAAAAATAAGAAAGTACACCAATAAATTTTGAAGTACAATGTTGTACTTTTGATTAGAGAAGTACATAATACAATTTTATAATATTATGGGTCAGCTTCTAGTGAAAACCATAAAAATGAAAACTATATGAAAATTTTGCATCTTAACCCTTACATCTAAATCTGGTGATTTATATTGTTTATTATTTAAATCATTTAGTGGTGAAGATCTTCATATAGACATTTTAACGGTCATGATCTGGTTCTCACATAGAATCGTTCTCATAATATTATATTATAATTTTCTATATTTTTAGATACAAAATATGTCAACATTGATAATATGATTTTATTTATATCAAATTTTAATTTTAAAGCTAATATCAATTAATATTGATAATTGCTTCAAAAAAAATATATTGATAATATGATTTTCATTCATATCAATTTTTAATATTGTATTTGACTTTAATATTTTTCAATAAATTTATAATAAAAATTGATCATAATTTTTATTACAACATTATATTTTTAACAATATAAATAAGAGACGTGGAACAAATGAAAAATGACATAACAAATGAAACCTATAAATTTTGAAATACTATATTGTACTTTTAACTAAAAATGAAAAAGTACACCAATAGATTTTGAAGTACAATGTTGTACTTTTGATTAGAGAAGTACATCAATACAACAATTTATAAAATAATATTATAGTTTTTCTATATTTTTAGATACAAAATATGTCAACATTGATGATATGATTTTCATTAATATCGATTTTTAATATTGTATTTGACTTTAATATTTTTCAATAAATTTATAATATAAATTGATCATAATTTTTATTACAACATTATATTTTTCAACAATATAAATAAGTGACGTAGATCAAATGAAAAATGAAATATCAAATGAAACGTATAAATTTTGAAATACAAAATTGTAGTTTTAACTAAAAATGATAAAATATACCAATAAATTTTGAAGTACAATATTGTATTTTTTATTAGAGAAGTACATCAATACAATTTTATAACATAATGTTATAGTTTTTCTATATTTTTAGATACAAAATATGTCAATATTGATGATATGATTTTCATTAATATCGATATTTAATATTGTATTTGACTTTAATATTTTTCAATAAATTTATAATATAAATTAATCATAATTTTTATTACAACATTATATTTTTCAACAATATAAATAATTGACGTAGATCAAATGAAAATGAAATATCAAATGAAACATATAAATTTTGAAATACAAAATTGTACTTTTAACTAAAAATGAAAAATTACACCAATAAATTTTGAAGTACAATGTTGTACTTTTGATTAGAGAAGTACATTAATACAACAATTTATAACATAATATTATAGTTTTCTATATTTTTAGATACAAAATATGTCAACATTGATGATATAATTTTAATTAATATCGATTTTTAATATTTTTCAATAAATTTATAATATAAATTGATCATAATTTTTATTACAACATTATATTTTTCAACAATATAAATAAGTGACGTAGATCAAATGAAAAATGAAACATCAAATAAAACGTATAAATTTTGAAATACAAAATTGTACTTTTAACTAAAAATGAAAAAGTACACCAATAAATTTTGAAGTACAATGTTGTACTTTTGATTAGAGAAGTACATCAATACAATTTTATAATATTATGGGTCAGCTTCTAGTGAAAACCATAAAAATGAAAACTATATGAGAATTTTACATCTTGGTCCTTACATCTAAATTTAATGGTGATTTATATTGTTTATTATTTAAATCATTTAGTGGTGAAGATCCTCATATAGACATTTCAACGATTATGATCTGGTTCTCACAGAGTTTTCACATAGAATCGTTCTCATAATATTATATTATAATTTTTTAAATTTTTAGATACAAAATATGTCAACATTGATAATATGATTTTATTTAATATCAAATTTTAATTTTAAAGCTAATATCAATTAACATTGATAATATGATTTTCATTAATATCAATTTTTAATATTATATTTATTAAAGCGACGTGTAGCTTGAGTTGGAGAATCGGCCGGCGTCTTACCGGGAAGTTCCTCCAGCAGAGCCGCCATGAGGAGAAGAAAGGGGAAAATCCGATTTGAAAATAAATCGGAAGTTAACTAAGCTGAACCGGTGGTTAAACGAGCCGGTTCAGGAAGAGGAGAATTAGGGAGGAAATCTGTATTAACTTGATTAATGATCAATGTTTATTACACTTAGTTATATAGGAAATTACTAACTTATTACATAACTAATTTCTTAACTAACTAATTTATTCTAATCATTAATTATTAATCTGTCGCAGCCCATAGTTGAATTCGGCCCAGTTGTAATTGGCCCATCTATTTAATTGAAACTATTGCTGCTTAGCCCTCCATATTCTTTTATATTGAATCCTTGAGTGTTGGGAAATTTACCTGTACTACAAAAACTTAACCAAAAATATTAACAAGTACTAAACATAATATAATGTCAGTTTAGTCCTTATGTTTAGTTTAATGTTATTCCATTGATTTGGTTTAATTATTGTTTCAGATTTATTAATCCTTTACCCCCCTTCAAGCCTTGGAATATAAATTCATTATTCCAAGCTTGGACTGAGCAGTACTTATTTCTTTATCTCCCAATGCCTTTGTTAAAAAATTTGCAAGTTGGAATTTAGTTCCAACTTGTTTTATCAATATTTTTCCTTGAGTTATCAATTCTCTTATAAAATGACAATCGATCTCTATGTGTTTAGTTCTTTCATGAAAAACTGGATTATTAGCTAGGTATATGGCAGATTTATTGTCACAATATAGAATTGATGGTTTCCTCACTTTTATTTTTAGCTCATCCATTAATTGATGAATCCAAGTCACTTCACATGTGGTTTGAGCTATGGCTCTATATTCAGCCTCACATGAAGATCTAGCCACTGTTACTTGTTTCTTGGATTTCCAAGAGATAAGTGACTCTCCTAGCATTATACAGAACCCTGTTAAAGATTTTCTGCTTATTTGACAAGATGCCCAATCAGCATCACAATATCCTTGAATAACCATATTTCCAACTCTGTTATATAAGAGTCCCTGTCCAGGTGCATTTTTGATGTATCTTATTAGTTTAAAAAGCACTTGAAGATGAATTTCTTTTGGTTCATTCATAAACTGACTCAACCAATTCACTGGAAAGCTTAGATCTGGTCGGGTTATGTTTAGATAGATAAGCTTTCCAACTATCTTTCTATAGAAGGTTGGATCTTCAATTTTTAGAGATTTGTCATTTTTGAGGTCTATATGTCTCTCCATTGGTATTTTTGAGGGTTTAGCTCCTGAGAGCCCACAATCCTCTATTATGCCTAATGCATATTTCCTTTGGGAAAGATATATTCCTTTGTTGGAATATGATACCTCAATACCTAGAAAATAGTTTAGTCTTCCTAAGTCTTTTAGTTTAAATTTTTCCTCTAATTGGACTTTGATTATTCCAATTTCTAATTCATTACTCCCAGTTATGATAATATCATCTACATATACTATGAGATATAATATGTTTTGATTTTTTTCTCTTATGAAAAGGGAGTAATCAGACTTGGCTTGAATAAAACCCATATCTAAGAGGACCCCTCTTAATTTCTCAAACCAGCTCCTTGAAGCTTGTTTTAGCCCATAGAGTGACTTGTTTAATTTACACACTCTTTTATCTCCTTCACTTAGAAGACCTTGTGGTGGTCTTAGGTAAACTTCTTCATGTAGTTCACCATGAAGGAAGGCATTATTTACATCTAATTGATATAAATTCCATCTTTTCATAGCTGCCACAGCTATTATTGTTTTGATTGTGACCATTTTAACCACTGGTGCAAAGGTTTCAAAGAAATCAAAACCTTCTTTTTGGGTAAAGCCTTTGGCTACTAGCCTTGCTTTATACCTCTCTATATCCCCATTTGGTTTGTATTTTATTTTATAAATCCATTTAGACCCAATTGATCTTCTATCTTTTGGAAGATCAGTTAATGTCCATGTATTGTTTTCATTTAGAGCATTCATTTCTTTTTTCATTGCTTCCACCCAATTTTGGTCTTTTGAAGCTTCATTGAAAGAATTTGGCTCATCATGAATGGTAATTTGTTTTAAATATTGTTTATGATTTTTATTTATCCTATTATAGGATACATGGTTGCTCATAGGATATTTTGATCCATGGAAGTATTCTTTTTCATTTTCAAGATAATACTCTTGAAAATGTTTTGGTTTGATAATCTTCCTACCACATAGACTGGTTTTATTTTGTAAAGTTTCTACCTTGTTGTTTGTGACTCTTTGTTGTGAAGTATCTTCTGATTGATTTAATTCTAGACTAGTGGTTTCTGCAATTTCAGCAGATTTTTCTTCTGAATTACTTTCTGAATTTTCAGGATTATTATTTGATTGACTTGTGTTATCAATCATGATGTGTCTATCTGGAAAACCAGATGACTTTTTGAAGTTTGTTTCTGTATGTTCTAAAATGTCCAGAATGTTTTTGTTATGTGAATTGGGCAGATTTCTTGAGTTATTATTTGATCTACTCAAGTTGTTTTCCAAAACATTTCTGCCTGAAATTTCAGAAATATTCTCTGAATTAGGGCTTGATTGATTCAGATCAGTTTCAATGTCATCATTCCTATATTTAGATGGTATTTCTGGTCTGTTTTCTGATTGTTTCAAAACAGCTCTTAAGCTGTTACTATTTTCAAATTCAGGTGTTTTTTCTGAATTGTTTTATGACTGATATGAATTAGTTTCCATATTGATTTCATTCCTATTTTCAGGATTTATATCTAATGTATCATTTTGTTGATCTGAAAAATATTCCAGAGCATCTTTTTCTGTAGAAGTTCCTTCTGGACCATGACTACTTCTTATGAATTCTATATTATTTGAATTAGCTTCTGTATGACTCATTCTAGATTTAATGCCAATGTCTGTTTGGTTTTTAGGTTGTGAATTTGATTCATGCTTTTCATAGTTTTGCAGTGAATCTTCTCTTAATGAGTTTTTTCTTTTGTTTTTAAATTTTTCTTTTGTTTTAGAGTTTAGATGAGTTATTTCTTCATCTTTTTCAGGTATTACTGAATTTATATTACTAGGATCCAATATCTTTGAATTTTCAGATATTTGAGATTCTAGCTTTTTGTTTTGAAAATTGTTATTTTCAGAATTTTTTGAGATTCTATAATCATTTTCATTTTTAGAATCATAATGTTTATATATAATTCTATTATATATTTCCTCATGTATGATATTTTGTTTTTTTTCTTGTTGATTATAAATGTCATCCTTAAAAGGAAAAACATTTTCTCTAAAAAGTACATTTCTAGAAATATGAAATTTCTTGGTTTCTATATCTAGTATTAGATACCCTTTTATATTAGAAGGATATCCCATAAAAATGCCTTTGAATGTTCTTGGAGAAAATTTATGTTCTCTAATATTGGTTGTTGCATAACATAGACAACCAAATATTTTCATGGATTCATAGCTTGGTGCCTTGTTATTTAGTATTTCATATGGGGTTTTGTTTTTGAGAACTTTAGAAGGAATTCTATTTATTATGTGGGTGGCTGTTAGAACACATTCACCCCAATATATTAAAGGGATTCCTCCTTGGAAATGTAGAGACCTAGCCACTTCTAATAAGTGCCTATGCTTCCTCTCTACTATAGCATTTTGTTGAGGTGTATATGGGCATGTAAGTTGATGAGTTATCCCATATGCCTCTAATAATTTTGTGAATTGATGTGAGGTAAACTCTCCTCCATTATCACTTCTAATGACCTTGATATTGCTATTATAAAGATTTTTAACTTTTATTATAAAGTTTTTAACGCATTCTAGGGCTATGCTCTTGGATTTTAATAAAAAAGTCCAAGTAGTTCTACTATAATCCTCAACTATAGTTAGGAAGAAATTGAAACCATCATGTGTTGTGATTGGGAATCTTCTCCAAATATCAATATGAACAATATCAAATATTGATTTTGATTTTGATGTACTGTTTTTATATTTTAATTTTGTTTGTTTTGCAAGAGGGCAAATATCACAACTATCTTTTAATTTTGATAGATTTTTATTTATTTTTGCGGAAAAATTATTCAAAATAGTATCATCACTACATTGTTTAGAATTTTCAGAATTTAAGCATTTATTTCTAATATCTAGATCTCCATTGTTGATGAGCATCTTCATCTTCTCTGTTGATATATGGCCAAGTCTTTTGTGCCAATTCTGAAATTCTATAGATGTGTATGCAAATTCAGGAAATCTTGACTTTAGTATGTAAATACCATCCTTAGGCTCACCCTGCCCAATCACTTTCCCTGATTTGCTTACCTGAAATTCACATCCATTTTTCTTTGAAAAAATTAAATTCAGATCTGAATGATTTATCAATCTATTTACTGAAATTAGATTGACTCTAAATTCTGGAATATATAACACATTCTTTAAAATTAGATCTTTTGATAGTGTTATATTTCCAGTATATTTAACTTTGCATTTTTCTCCACTAGGAATGGTCACATAGTGATCTAATTCCTCTTTTGGAGTATCATCAAAATAATGAAAATTCCCAGTCATATGCTGAGAAGCTCCACTATCAACTATCCAAATATTTTCATAATTCAAAAAATTGTATGAAAAAGACATACCAGTGGATTTGCTCGACAAATCCTTAAGTAGTAGTAATTCTTCATTGTTTAGGTTGGGTAGATTTGTTGTGGTGGAAGTCTGATTAGCAGTATCTCTAGACTTCTTGTAGCCATCTTTTTTATTCTTGTTTGGGAAGCCCACTATGTGATAGCAATTTTCCCTAATATGCCCAAAAAATTTACAATTATCGCAGTAATACTTTGTATCTAGTTTCTTACCACTTTTGCTGTATAAGCCTTTCTTCTTTGGTTCTTCTTTATTTTCTTCCTTGCCATTCTTCTTTGCAAACATGGCTGTTGAGCTAACTTTTTCTTTAAAATTCATTTTTTGTTTCTCTTCTTGAATGACCAAAGAGAAAACTTGATTCATTGTGGGTAGCTCTGAATATGCTAGGATTTGGCTCCTTATAGTCATAAAATCTTCATTTAGACCTAGGAGGAACTGATTAGTTCTATCCTTTTCCATTTTTTTAGAGTAGATAGGTGCACAAGTTGTGCAAAACCTACACTCGGGTTTTTCTATCTCCATATATTGATCCCATAGGGATTTAAATTTATCAAAATATACAGAGATACTATCAGTAGATTGACTTAAAGTATTAATCTCATACCTCAGTTGGCTTGTCTTGGGTGCATTTTTTTGTTTATATCTTTCTTGAAGCTCTACCCAAGCTTCATATGTTGTTTCTGTGTGAATTAAAGTTGATGCGATTTGTGGACTAACTCCATTCACAATCCAAGACAGCACTAAGCCATTTGCTGCTTCCCAATCTTCATATTCTTCACTTGACTCATCAATGGGCTTCTTGATCTTTCCATTTACAAAAGTTGTTTTTCTTCTTGAAAGTAAGGAGAGCTTCATTGAATTAGCCCAAGAAACGTAATTTCCTTCTCCTGTCAATTTATCAGACACCATAAGTGCGCCTGGATGATCCCCTGCAGAAAGAAAGTATGGTGACTTTCTTGGAATGCTTCTTCTTTTGCTGTGGGATCTTTTCTTTTTGCTTGTTTTCTTCCTTCCTGTTCTTCTGAAAAAATTATCAGTCCCCTCCGAGCTGGAAGACATCGTTGCTTCTTTGGAATCTGTTGAGGAGTAAATGAGTTCCTCATTGTTCTGCTTCGAGTGCAGCAGTGCGGAAGCGTCAGGATCAATGTTGACATCGTTCCCAACCGATGATACCATATTAAAGCGACGTGTAGCTTGAGTTGGGGAATCGGCCGGCGTCTTACCGGGAAGTTCTTCCAGCAGAGCCGCCATGAGAAGAAGAAAGGGGAAAATCCGATTTGAAAATAAACCGAAGGTTAACTAAGCTGAACCGGTGGTTAAACGAGCCGGTTCGGGAAGAGGAGAATTAGGAGGGAAAACTGTATTAACTTGATTAATGATCAATGTTTATTACACTTAGTTATATAAGAAATCACTAACTTATTACATAACTAATTTCTTAACTAACTAATTTATTCTAATCATTAATTATTAATCTGTCGCAGCCCATAGTTGAATTCGGCCCAGTTGTAATTGGCCCATCTATTTAATTGAAACTATTGCTGCTTAGCCCTCCATATTCTTTTATATTGAATCCTTGAGTGTTGGGAAATTTACCTGTACTACAAAAACTTAACCAAAAATATTAACAAGTACTAAACATAATATAATGTCAGTTTAGTCCTTATGTTTAGTTTAATGTTATTCCATTGATTTAGTTTAATTATTGTTTCAGATTTATTAATCCTTTATAAGAAACACTCATGATCATTGGTTGAGAAAGATACACATAAGTTATACACGTATCATGTTCTCATTGGTAGAGAGAAGTGTATTTGGATTGATGATGTTGTGGCTTAATCTAATTTATGTTTCTTTTAGTCGGATTGGTTTGATTTTGATGATGCATGTGTCATCTATAAGAATACATCGAAATCTAAGGTAAAATAGAAGTTTTACCACAACACTGAATTCAGGACTTAAGTGGAATAAAGATAACCCTGTGGTTATGACAAAACAGAATAAACTGTTTTGTTTATAACTAAAAAGAGATTATCTACAAATATTTTAATAAATAGTTATTTTGACTCAAGTGAAATATCAAAAGAAATAAAAGGTTATTACAAAAGAAGTTATATAACTGAAATAATTCAATATATGAATCAAATTAGAAATAACCTAGTTATTTAGTAAGTCTTTGGTACCTAAGAAATACGATATTAATTCAAGGACTACTAAATAAATATCACAAACAAAAATCGATGACTCATTTGTTATTACTGATAAGTTTGTATATTTGTGCAACAATTATTACAACTAATAACTAAACACTCCAATCGGATCCGGATCAAGGTCTGATTAAGACTAGCCGGAGACCCGACTAAATTAGTTTCAATTACTTGTTAGTTTATTGTAATAGTTAGTTGTTAATTGTGTATAAATAATCAAGGTTTAACATTAATTAAAATAACATGTTTTACACAAGTTAATCAAAGTTTAAAGATTAACAAAAGTTGCAATTCCCCCCTTTCTTCTCGTGATACCACCGGCCGTTAATACAGTTTTCCCCCAATACTACTGAGCGGAAAACCCTAGAGGATAATCAGCCAGCGAACTCTGTCAAAGACTCTCCGGACTTCGAAAGATCCCACATTGCCACCGGCGCTCCTTCCCGACCAGAAAATAACATCATCTTCTCATTGGTTGACTTTGATGATGTATCGATCATTGATTGTTGACTTTGACAATTAAAGTTCGACGATGTGGTAACTCGTAGATATCATCCATGAGATATCATTATTTTAACGTTGATTTTTTATCCTACAGTTTAAACCATTATAAAAAAAAATTATCTTTTGCAGACCACATCTCGAAATTAGATCAGTATCACATCTCGAGGAGAACAGACATGAGATTTAAACATCTCACAATATCTTTTTTTTAATATCCCACTACTTGAAACTAGTTCTATTTATAGTTTATTTGATAGTTTAATATCAAGTGCTTAGAGTTTTAATGAAGTATATGATATGATTTATGTTTAATTACGAAAAATATCAAATGAGATTGAATCTTAATGAGACCGTCTTCAACCATCACCACCTGATGGCTGATGGTGTGTCACCATATGAGAAATTTGGGCATTTGAAAAAATTATCAGGACATATACAGATATAAAAATATACAGTAATTTTCAGTGCGCCGTACGTCGGTGCGTCAAAATGCGTTGTTCGCATCCTGTCTATTAATTTTTAATCCAATAACTAAAATAATGTACTGTACAAGACACTAACACATGTACGACGAAAAAAAATATACAACAAAATACATTAACTCATGTACAACGAAATGTCGATCCAACGGTCAGCACTACAAGAAAACTGGGAAACAGCCACGGCCAAGTTCACTGGCTAAATGGCAAAATCCGTGGCTAAATTGATTTAGCCACGGGAATTAGCCACGGGAGCTGTCGTGGCTGTAAGTCTGGTGGCTACTCTTTTTTGGCCACGGAAATGGTTTTCCGTGGCTAAATATTAGCCACGGCCATTTATTTTAGCCACGGTCAAAATCCATGGCTAATGTTAAAAAATTAGCCACGACATAATTCAGTGGCTAATGTTAAAAAAATTAGCCACGGCATAATTCAGTGGCTAATTTTATTTTGCCGCCACGGATTTTGGCCGTGGCTAATCCTTAATTGGCCGTGGTTAAATCCTTGAAACAGAGTGGAAAGTGAAGGGCTACGGCCAAAATCCGTGGTTAATCCTTAACGGGCCGTGGCTAAATCCTTGAAACAGAGTGGAAAGTGAAGGCCACGGCCAAAATCCGTGGCTAATCCTTAACTGGCCGTGACTAAATCCTTGAAACAGAGTTGAAAGTGAAGGGCCACGGCCAAAATCCGTGGCTAAATGCCAAAAGGCCGTAGCTAATTTCTAAAATAATTATAGGAAATATTTACATTTTAGAAGACGCCTAATGAAGGTCTTACACATTCATATAACCTGAAAAAATCAATGAAACATATATTTACATTCATATTCCATTCATACACATTCCATTCATACACAAATATCTCTCAAAATTATCCAAAACATTCATTACATTTATATTCCATACCTATAACCAAATATACCATTCCAAAACATTTAATAACCAATAAAACATATCATTCCATTCCAAAACGTACCATTCAATTAATAAGCAACAAAACATACCATTCATACAATTCATGTTATTCAAAACTAAACCAAAAGATAAAAGAAGAGGAACCTATTTATTGGTGTTTGTCACGCTATTCGTCGCACTTTTACTCGGACTCTTGCCAATATTTTCGACATTTGAATATCTTGTAATAGGTGTGATTATGGTGTTGTGTCCTTGGCTCGACTGACCCTAATGTAAAAAAAATTGAAATTACAAAGAAAATATGAATATTGATTTATATATAAATGCTAATTACCTCAATCGTCTCTCGACGTAAGTCTTCCCTTAGTTCCTTTAGTATATCCGGCATCTGTTTTCTAATGGCCTTTTGAACTGCCCGATCAAAGTCTTCTTTACTTTTTTGTTGTTGAATTTCTATAAAATTCGTCGTTGTATTCTGTGAAGTCGCCATATTATCAGGAATTGGTAATGGCATTGGATCACTTGCTCTGGTTCCAAGCACACGAGCCTTCTTTTTTCCGTCAGTAGCTTTGACCCATAATTCTAAATTATCAAAGAGTGTGTGTGATCCATTTGATGAGTTGATCTCAGAATTTTCTGCTTCCATAGCATTTTTTTGAAGCTCATTATAGTCAGCCTATAAAAATGAAAATCAATAATAAATAAAAAATAAAAAATATGACTTAAATATCTTAAAACGAAGCATTTCTAACGAACTTTCTTACAATGAAGCATCCTCCCTTTGGATGGACCCAGTCGTTTGTCTTAGCCAAACTATGTGTTTTCTTATAAACCTCATAGTAACCGACTTCATAACCAGCTTCTTCATTCGGAGATGCCATTGCCAAATTCCACCGTTAGATGACCCTTTGAATCTTGCCGGTTATACATCCAAGTTCGATCATCATCGGTCATTCTAAAAATTTAAACCAATACAATTAGTTTTTAAACCAATACAATTTTAAAGCTAAGGATTTTCCCATGGGATTAATAAAATATCCAATAAAAGTATGTACATGTCAGAATATCTATTATATCTATTATAAGATTTCCAAATAACAGAGAAATCTTTGGGGAAGATATGTACATGTGCTATTTGAGAAACAACTCATCAAATAGACAAGAAAAATGAAGTAGGCAAGATACTTCAAATGCATATAGATTATATTATAAAGACATATTGAAACTTGAAACTAAAATTTATTTACAAATTATCTCGATATGAAACTCTTGAAATACCTATCATTAAATGGGGAAAAATAGGCGCAAAGAAAATATCCTTATCTCACCTTTTGCAGATTTGATTTGATTAAGAAGATATTCTCTTTCTTGCGGATCAAGTAGCAACTGCTGGGCCTTTGCCAATGCTGCCATTGTCAATATGATTAATGAGCTACATCATATTTATTTATAAATAATTATTTCTAAACAAAGAAGTTAACATAACACAATTACATCATATAATAATCATTTTTTTATTGTGGTGTAATACAAACATAACTACATAAGTGATAATGGAATCTAGTATAGGTCTATTATGGAATCTAGTATATTTCTATTCTTTAATCTTTAAAGTTCGTACTGTTAAGTATTTTTAATCTCTAAGGGAAGGGGAAACCCCTTTAGTGGTAACATTTCCTGATTCATCCTTAGTGCTTCTCCCCAAGAGTCTGAATTCAAGCCACTTTGATAAACATATCAAATCAAATGAAATGAATTTTCTAAGTAATTTTTCATTAAAAGTAGGACAAGAAAAATCCAGTCAATTATCCACTTTGATAGAAAACAAAACACAGATTCTAGTTTTGAGGATTTGGAATTACACTTCTCAATTATCCAGTCAGAACCTCTTTCATTCCCAATTACAGGGTTTCACGACTTAACTTAATTTCTAGTCACCTAGTCCCGACATATTCAGTATTTTTTTTGCATAAATAAAATCCTATATGATAGTAATAATAACTCCAAAAGCTTCTTGTGCTTGTGTAAGAGAAATTTAGATGCTCAAAAGGATTCAACTTGAATGTATTCTGCAGGATACATGGTTCTTAATTCGATGAAAAAAGATGAATTGCATATTACATAACTAATTACCTGCAAACAGTAATCAAATACAAACTAAAACAAGTACATATATGTAATGATGTAATCACTAATCTCATTTACCATTCAATCTTCAATCATTTCGATTCATATATTATTTTGAAATGGAGAGCTCTACTAATTATGAAGTTATAGATAAAGTTGCAGCTAGAGACATGAATCATTACTGAAAGGAAAACAGAACGAGCTAAATTTAAACGATCTGTCTCAACAACAAAAACTCAGTAAAATATCTACACGATCAAATAGGGGATAAAGAGAAAACTCCCAGATTCACCATTACTACCGTGACATTAACAATTTAACATTTAGGAAAACGTGAAATCTAATGTGATCCGACAACAATATCGAACTGAAATGAACAGTGGATACCTTCCCCTTGAAGACTAGATCCACTTTCTTGTTCCCAAACAAACTCGCGGTCTTTACACATTCAACAGAAACTTCAAATGGGTCTGTCGGAAATGGGGAATGGGTTTGACGGAAATGGGGAATCGGCCGGTCGGAAATGAAGAATGGGTCGGTTGGAAATGGAGAATGACTGTCGGAAACTCACCTCGTTTGTCGTCGGAAGTTTCCACTGGTTCGGCTATTCTCGTCGGAAGTTTCCACTCACCTCGTTGCTCCCTCTGCTCGTCGGATTTTAGTATTGTCTGCTCGTCGGATTTTAGGTTCCACTCACCTCGTCGGATTTTTTTAATTTTAGTTTATAACTTTCATTTAGTTATAATTTAGGTTCCATTTAAAAGATCCATTTAAAATATTCATTTAAACTTAGTTTATAACTTATCAATTAAAGTTAGTTTGTTTGATATCAAAAATAACTTTAATTAAAAATAAATTAGTTAATTTTTACCTTTAAAATTTAAAATATCAAAAATATCTTTAATTTATAACTTTAATTTATTTTTTAATTTAAAATAAACTTATTTTATAACTTTTAAAATATCTAATTTATTAAATTGAATTTTAGAATTTAAAAATT
Source organism: Zostera marina (assembly GCA_001185155.1). Taxonomy (NCBI): domain Eukaryota; kingdom Viridiplantae; phylum Streptophyta; class Magnoliopsida; order Alismatales; family Zosteraceae; genus Zostera; species Zostera marina. The sequence goes on along the minus strand of LFYR01001054.1, from coordinate 118,541 downwards.
AATATTTATTAAATTAGACTAACCCTAACCTACTAAAGTTAATATTAGAAATTGATATTTTTATAATTTTTATAATTTAAATAAACTACTAACCCTAACCCTAACTCTAACCTACTTAATTTTATAATTTAAAATAACTTGATATTAAATTTAAATTGATATTTATAATTTAAAAATATTAGAAATTGATATTTTTATATTAGAAATTTAAATTGATATTAAATTAGACTAACTCTAACCCTAACCTACTTTTATAATTTAAAATAACTTTTATAATACTTGAATTTGTAACATTAAAAATTAAAATACCTTCTTTTATAAATTTATTTTTTAACTTTAAAATTTAAAATATCTAAAATAACTTCAATTTATAATTTTTATAATTTAAATTTTTATAATTATCTAATTATAATCTAAATTTAAATTTTTTATAATTTATAATATCTAAAAAACTATAATCTTACTTCTTCTAACCCTAACTTCTACTTCTAACTCTTACTTTTAACCCTAATTTCTAACCCTAACACTATCTAAATATATATATATACTTATTTTTACTAATTTTTGTTAGTTTCTATTAATCTTAATCCTAATCCTAACCCTAACCCTAATTATTTACATTAACCCTAACCCTAATTATTTACATTTACATTAACCCTAACCCTATTATCATTATTAGTCAGGGCTAAATGCCGTGACTAATAGATAGAAATATCAGTGGCTAATTTATTTGTCACTAAATTAGCCACGGCTCCTAAATCCGTGGCCAAATTCGTGGCCAAATTTCAGTGGAAAATTGGAGGGAAATTTGCCGGAAATTTTAGCCACGGATTTTAACAGCCGTGGCTAAATATTCAATGAAAAATTGGAGGGAATTTTGCCGGAAAAATTAGCCACGGATTTTTTTCATCCGTGGCTAAATATAAAGATTAGCCACGGGCTTAGCCACGGCTAAAAAAGCCGTGGTTAATTGTTAGAAATTAGCCACGGCTTCTACTGGCCGTGGCTAATCCCGTGGGCGTAGTCCAGTTTTCTTGTAGTGCAGGACTTTTTGCGTATTTATATTATATTATATACAGGATTCCACGATTCCGATTTTTAGTTACCGATGCATAATCATAGGATGGACCTATCCGAGTTTGTTTTGATGAACGAGACATATCTTGGGTCGTTGTGACATGAGGCATTTCGAGATTTCCACGGGACATATCTTGGGTTTGGCATATTGAAATTCGCGTACAGGAAATCTGCCCTAAAAATATAAATATTTAGATTTTTTTCATTTCTGCTCAGAACAGATATACACATATGACATATAGTTTGAAAACTCTCGACGTAATTTGCACGAATATTTTTATTTGATCACCGAAGTCTGAGATATCATCGTTTTATTGATTTTTTTTAATGAAAATATGGTGACAGAGAGAAAATAATTTAAATTCAAAAATTCAATTTTTAAAAGAATCAATTTAATTTAAAATCCAGTTAACCACATCATCGTTAGCTGCATTTACCCACCTATTTTTTTGGTCGTTAATACCTCTATGATTGTTTGACATTTACGAAATTAATGGTCATCTAATTTTCACCCAATGGGTTGTTCTACGCTAACTCATAGGTAAAATGAACCCAAACACATGGAGAAAGTGCCGGCGGAGCGAAGAAAAGGGATATCGATATATCGAGCTGCAGATTTCCTGAAAATGAAGAAAAGGAAACTTCTCCAACGATTTGGGTATCGAGCATTAAGTTTATTGTTTGAGACGATCGATTCTCGAAATCTTTCCTTGGAAACCATTCCCTTACAAGAACAGACCAGCGGAGATTGCGTCACGGGTCACCGAGATGAACGACCAATAATCCAATCTCATGGTAATGGTAAATACGGCCCGGATCAGCTACGAATGGTTCGTATGCGAACCTTTGTTGATCCGGGCCGTCTATTTGATTAAATGAAAATGGATGGTAGGTAAAAATCAATTTCGTTGGGTGTTAATTTTTGGAAACCGGTGTTACGGGACAAATTTTTTTGCAACCTGTTAATAGACTAGTAGTAGACTAGGAGAAATTTCAAAAGTAGGTATACGAGTGTCACCTCATACATTCTGCAATTTATCAGTCAAATCATATATTTTTCTAACATTACCCAATAGTTTGAGTATCACCGAAAACAACTAATTTCCCCCCACCCGATTTACTTTCGACGAAAAAATCCAGCGAAACCCTAGCGGCGTTTTCGGCGTCGATTCACTCTGGTAGTCGCGTCTATTCGGTTGGTTTTATAATTTTTTTCCTCTATTTCGAAATTTGTTTTTGGGTGTAGTTGAAGGCTTGCGATCGACATTGTTGGGTTTGAGGAAGAAGTTGTTTTGTGTCTAAAATAAGGTACATTTGGTTGCTTGTATTTCTTGATGTGTTAGCGGTTATTTGTACTAAGCAAACAGTAATTTTTATCTTCTATATGTGATGAAATGCACAGTGTGAGGAGGTTCCGATCTGTCCTGTTTCATTTTTTACGTTTTGTTTTGGGCAAAGTAAGATACATTTTCTTCCTTTTTTTTAGTTCATACAAGAGCTAAAAATCGGATAGTTCTAGACTATCGAGCGGTAAATCGTACAATCTCCAATATGTCATAGTTCTAAACTATCGAGCGGTAAATCGGATAGTACTAGTACTTTAAACACGGCGGACAAATATGTCGAGAAATTCCGAATAGCAAGAAAAAGTAAGAAAGTTCGATTTGCTAATGATAAATCAGTGGTTAAGGTAAATTTTTGTTTCTAAATTTGAACTGGATTATTACTAGAGTTTTTTGTTTAGGGTAAAAGTTTTGAAATTGTTGATGCAGGCCTAGAAAAAATTGCTGAGAAAAAAACTTCAGATGATGGGAAAGAAGAAAAAGATGCTGCTAATGAAGAAGCAGATGGGATTAAATCAACTGATAATTTACATAATGCTGCTGGTCATAATGTTATACATAATGCAGATGATGTACATAATGTTGATGATGTAAATAATGTTGATGATGTACATAATGTTGATGATGTACATAATGAAGATGATGTACATAATGATGATGGTGCTAATGACACATAATAGCATTACAAACAGTCGTAGTAGTATCTCGACCTTTCCTTTTCAACATTACCAAATAATAATAGCATTAGTAAGTAGGTTACTAGCATTAAGGATACCTTGACTCATGTTCATTGACCACACACATAATAGCATTACAAACAGTCGTAGTAGCATCCCGGCATTTCATTTTCACATTACCATGTAATAATAGCATTAGTAGATAGGTTACTAGCATTAAGGATACCTTGGCACATGTTTATTGACCACACACATAATAGTATTACAAACATTCGTAGTAGCATCCGGGCCTTCCATTTTTAACATTACCAAGTAGTAATAGCATTAGTAGGTAGGTTACTACCATTAAGGATACTTTGACCTATGTTTCATTGAGCACACATATAATAGCATTACAAACAGCTGTATTAGCATCCCGGCCTTTCTTTTTCAACATTACCAAGTACTAATAGCATTAGTAGGTAAGTTACTTGCATTAAGGATACCCTTGACCTATGTTTCATTGAGCACACACATAATAGCATTACAAACAGTCGTAGTAGCATCCCGGCATTTCATTTTCAACATTATCAAGTGCTAATAGCATTAGTAGGTAAGTTACTAACATTAAGAATACCTTGACCTATGTTTCATTTATCACACATAATAACATTACAAACAGTCGTAGTAGCATCCTGACCTTTCATTTTAAAAATTACCAAGTAGTAATAGCATTAGTAGGTAGGTTACTAGCATTAAGGATACCCTTGACCTATGTGTCATTGAGCATACACATATATAATAGCATTACAAACAGTTGTAGTAGCATCCCGACCTTTCATTTTCAACATTACCAAGTAGTAATAGCATTAGTAGGTAGGTTACTAGCATTAAAGATACTTTGACCTATGTTTCATTGAACACACATAATAGCATTACAAACAGTCGTAGTAGCATCCCGGCCTTTCAGTTTCAACATTACCAAGTAATAATAACATTAGTAGATAGGTTACAAGCAGTGAGGATACATTGGACTATGTTCATTGAGCACACACATAATAGCATTACAAACAGTCGTAGTAGCCAAAAGGTGTCTTTATGATCGTCTAGATTCTCAGTCTCTCGGATTGAATTTATCATATTGTCATAAAGACGAACAAATAGAAAAAGTAAATTTTTGGCAGTAACCCTAGTTTTGAGAAATGAATTCATACCCTCACTCCTTTGGGTTGAATGTATACCAGTGAAGAAATGCTCGCACATCAAACATGGAACCCAAGACTTTCGAATATCATATAAACTCTTCAACCAAACGTTCGACATCAGGTGATTGTTGGTCAGCCATAAAGCCCAAGCTTCCTCAAAATCATCGGGAGTTTCAGAATATTTGATAAAATAAATTCAAGGCATTGGTATCGCGACAAACAGTGGACACTTTAGTAGACAACTTATTCGTGATATGCCATCAGCAAAGTCGAAGAAATGTTGAAGGAAAAACAATTACGATCGCACCCTTCATAGCAAGATTTTGATCAGTAATTATAGATTTCGGAGCAGTCCCTATGCACTCAACGAAGATTTTAAACAACCAGGTGAACACATCGACGTTCTCGTTACTGATATAAAGAGAACATGTGGTTATTCATTTGGATATAAAAACATACATTAGGATATAAGAAAATAGCATTCATAGGTCGACAATAACCATTAACAAAATGATATGTTACCTCAGGAATGCATTTCCGAAAATGACAGTCTTTCTATGATGATTGACTTTACAAAACATTCCAAATATCAAATAATAAACATTCGTCTTATAAGTGGTGTCAAATGTAACTGCATCTCTGAATAACATAAAATGTTGAATCATTATGGAATCAGCCCAAAACACATGCTTAAGTTTACTACTAGAATCCTTGACAATAGAATAAAAGAAATCCGGTTGTACAAACTTCTTCATTTCGAATTCCTTGACCAATAAATCAACGTCATAATTCTTCAGATCGACACGATCGTCACGACACATATTCGATATATCCAATTGCGTACATCCCATATGTTCGATTCCACCAACTTGAGTTGAAAAATAAGCAATTTTCTGCGAAACGGGTACATTGACTTCACTAAGAGATTGGAAAAGTAATATGGAGGTAGAGGATATCGAACGATTTATGGGAAGGAACCGTACTTTTGATGGTGTGGTGAGAGGATGATTGTGCTCAAGAACAATATGTTTAACAATCCATACTAAGTTCAGACATACCTTCTCTCTTTATTTTAATGCTTGCACAACAACCACACCTTGAAATTGCATTCTTACGTCGCTTACCTAATTTAGGAGGATGTAATAGGTCAACTGTCCCTTCTTTTGAACACAACAATCGTCTCATAATTAAATTTTTTTTACCATCATCCTTACTGGTTTTATAGTTCGTAGAACCCAAACGAACGGAGAAACCCATTTTCGACGCATAACAATAATATTGATCAAGAGCATCAGAATATGAGGAATAAAATTGCCAAAAGTGGGTGGTGAATTCAATTTAACATTGTCTGAAGAAGAATTGGTATCAGTGGGTTGTTTGGGAACGAAAAAACTAGGAGAAGCATTGACGGAAGAAGTAATAGCATTAGGTTGTCCAGTTAAATCATTATTCTCAGAAGAAATAGGAGTACGCAGATTGTTTAATGGAGTGTCATGGTTTTGATGAGAAATATAATTAGCATTAGGAATAAGTGTGAAATCATTGATTCTTGAACATTGTACATTACCATGGGTTTCATTAGGATTAGAATCAGATGGTTTTTCGGTTTGGATAGAGTAAAAATCGAGACTAACATTACACTGAGGTCTAGAACGCTGTGTGGGTGGAATCAATGGTTGAGCTTGGAGTGGACGATATGGGGGTAGTGTGATATATATAGAGGAGGAATTAGGAGAAAAATGAATGGTATTTTGGGGCTCAATGTTAGGTTGTTGTAAGGGTGATGATTGATTAATAACATTTAATGAATTTAGAGACATACCTTGATGTTATGAATAGATATGACCAAAAAAGAAGAAGACCAAAAACCGATTCTTAGATTGAAGGGAGAAAATGAGACGAAGATGTAATGCTCTGTGAAGAACTTCAGATGGAAGAAGGTTGAAGATGGGTAAAAAATGAAATGAAAAAAGATGTAAGATAAGAAGATAGAAGCCTAACACGATTTGACATTTTTTTAAAATTTTAGCATTAACGATAAACAAGCAAACATTACATGACTAGGGTATTAACACGTTGACACAAAAAATCAACAATAGTATGATGGAGACATAAATGTGGTAGTAGATGGTTGATGGATGTCAAAGTCATTTAATGGTGAAAAGATGGAAAGAAAAAAACAACAGAATAAGACAAAACAAAAAGAAGAATAGAAGGTAGGTGGAAGAAGAAAAAAAGAAAAGGAGTACACGTGGGTTGCAATCTGACGCAACCCACGTGAATGGAAAAAAAATTTCACCGGTTATCAACCGGCGAAAAACGAGGGGCGCAGATTTCTTGCGCAAAAATTAACGGCTGGAATGCCTTCGCACTGTCAGAGAATGCGAAGGCATTCGCAGCTGATTTATTTTGATGGTAAATAATATTTAAAAAAATTCCCAATGTTAGGGGTGGCCTTGGGTCGGGTCAAATTCGAACCAAAATATGTCGGGTCCGGGTGGATATTAGGATTATTAGATTTACTTTTTGTTTTTATTTTTAAGAATTAGGGTAAAAAGTTTACCCATTTTAAATTTTAGACTTATTTTTTATAATTCTTATTTTTAAAATTTTTTATTTATAATTCTAGGCGGGTCGTTCGGATCCGCCCTGTTCCGTGCCTCGGTCACCTGGTCTGAGACAAGGGATCAGGGTACTTGACACCTCCCGTTCCGTGCCCCGTTCTGACAGAACAAGACATATATCAGAGCAAGACCGTCCCGTCCGCAACCCGCTCCGTTTTTACCCCTAATACTATCTCACTTACATTTTAATGTTACTTTTATAACCAATGATTTTAAAATGAATGAATTTAATAGTTTGATTAAAAAATTATAATCTTTTTTATAATTATCCATCAAATATAATTATAGTTTTGGTAAGACATGCTTGATTACGTCAGTCACTCCCAGCAACGTCTTTCAACAAGGACTAGGGTTCCGTCGCTTTATGCCGGACCCCCGGAGAGCTCCACGGTTGCCGGCAAGTGTCTACGTCAAGTACTCAAGTCAACACTGGGAATCGATGACTGAGACTACCAAGTCGTCGATTCCAGAGGTGAGCCATCGATTCCGGACCAAGTTAGTCAGTTCTGGTAGACTGACAACCTGACTCCCGAGAAGTCAATGACTCCACCCTGAATCGACGACTCCCATACCTGAGTCGCCGATTCCCAGACGTTACTTGACTTGGCCCACGTCATTATGACACCATTAAACGGGCGCCATAATGGCGTGGGCTCCAAGAACATTGAATAAGAAACGCCCCAAGGACCCTATAAAAGGGGCCCTTGGAGGGTCCTCATTCTCATCTTCCACTCCCCACTCTCACTTGACACACACTCCAATCAGAGCACACCTAGGAGCCCGAATCGCCGACTCCCACATTGAGTCATCGATTCCCCTCCTATCTGCAAGTATTTGACGTAGAGCGCGCGTCGTGGACTCCAAAGCCTCCGGCCCTCCTCGCAACCCCGCGAGCCCCCTGGTAGCAAATTACGTGTTTCATCAAATTTGATAAAATTCTAGTCACTATAGGAATAGTAGTTGTTCCATCTCAAGCGTCCAATAATCTAAAAATAGTCACTATCCTCCATCTTAACATAACCCTAACCTTATCGTTACACAAATGTACTGATGTCAAGTTGGACTACTTAATTTCTAATTTTTATTATAACGGATGATATCTTTCTATAAGTAGAAAAATCTACCTTCAGATGATATACCAGAACCTCATAAAGTCATAATACATCACCGGCCAGTTATATCATAATGTAAATTAAATAAAAATTACGTACACAGCAAGACTAAAATCCTAGATCATTAACAACCTTCCTTAATAGTTACCGTCACCAATTGAGTTAATCTCTTTGTGTTTGTGTGGATTGCTTGCTTTCTAGTTATGATTCTTTTGGTAGACTCATAATTTTGAAAGCGTTGTTTTAAACACACTTAAAACACTTTTTTAGAGTGGATAATCGGACGGGTAAAGATTCGTCCATTCCAAATCACACATACCCTTCTATTCTAACTTAAATTAAAAACTTTTACCCCACTTTCAGATTTTAGTTAGATTTATTTGTAGTTGTATGAATTAAATATTTAATGTTATATTGCAATATTACATGTGATTTTATAAGGTATTTTTAATTTTCTATAGATTTTGTCTTTATATAAAATTATATGTATTTTTACAGAATATTATTAAAATACCCCTGACGCTTTAAGCGTTTTAAAGCGTGTTTAAACCATTCAGAGCGAAAAAGCTCTACCTGAAAAGTGGAAGCGCTTTTCGCTTTTTTGAACTATGCTTGGATCTAAGTAGGCCTGTTAGTGATACAGTATCTCGAACTTGGTCACAACGCACCAGCAACTGAAGGTTCCCATAGCCCAATATGAATTGAGACACCTACTTCAGGTTTGGGGAGGTCCCAAGTCAACTCCTGAGAAGATCGACTTTCCCAGAGGTCGAACTCTGGAAAAGTCGAACCTTGAGAAAGTCGACTTGGGACCAGATCAAGTCAGTTATGCGGTTTGGCGGTTACGACCCAAATGACCAGATTGTCCCATAAAAATTCCTATAAATAGGGAGCACCTCTCACTCATTTGGGCAGGTCATTCAGAGTGGAGAAGTCCCAGCGAAGCAGAGCTTTGAGCAACTGAGTCCCGGTCTGATTTCCCCGCGGAGTTCACCGCCTGACGCTTGTTCGAAGCGTCGTCGATCACTGGTTAAGTTCCACTCTCGTCACCTGTATATCGGTCGGATTCGGCTGGGTATCCAAATCCGAATCCGTTTGAATAATATATGGATAGGAAAATCCGAATCCGGATAACTTTTTATAAAAATCTTAAAATAAAAGTATAAAAGTATAAAATCACACTTAATAAAGGTAATTAATAGTCAATTAATTATCCTAAAATTCAGATATCCGGAAGTCAATTTATATTTATTCGGATATCCGGATATCCGAATCCGAAATTATCACCGAATTTGAATTTTAACGACGAATATTGAAGATATCTGAATCCGTCCGGGTAATTTTCGGATATCATTTTTGGTATCCGTATCGAGATCCGAATCCGAAAATTCGAATATGGATTTCGGTATACCATTTACAAAATCCGAATACTAGTACATTTTATGTCGACATAATCCCCACACACATTACTCGACCGACTACTAGAAAATAGTTGAAGTCTCTATTCCGCATCAATTTGTGGCCAAGCCGAAGAGGAAGTTGCCGGATTATTTGACAAGAGGAGGTTCATTGGTTTTTTCTACATACTATTTAAGCCTGTATATCGGTCGAATTCAGATCGGATATGCAGGTATCTGAATCCGAATAATCCGAATAAATTATCCGGATTTTCGGATAATCCGAATCCGGATAACTTTAGGGTTAGGGTTAAAGGTTTAAGACTTTAAATGTTTAATGATTTATAATATAAATATAATAATATTAATTTATTTTATATTTAAAATCTGGATTTCAATTTAGGTATCTGAATCCGGATAGTCATATTCGGATTCGAATACGAATTCCGGTATACCATTTACAGGCTTAACACTATTGTAGTAAACTTAGTCAAAAATTTGAAATAACACAAGGTTTTTCAAATAGGTTTCAAGGACTCAATGAAAAGTTGAAATATTTTGAGGGAGTACTTTGCAAAAGTCACGATATATTACGTAAAATCGAAATTCCCAAAAATCTTATCGCTAGATCCAAAGATGGCGGTCGCATCTACGATGTTTTCACTGTCATTGCCGTCCTTCGACAATGACGCCGTCCATGTACGACGAGCAGCGGAGATAGCTGATGCATCGGCGGGGATGTCGTCACCGCATCCTAACTACGGGTGTGTAATTGCGAGAGGGAAGGAAGTTGTGGGGGAAGGATATCTTTACGCAGAGGGAACCAAATGTGCGGAACTCCAAGCTGTTGAGATGGCGAGGGACAAAGCTCGTGGAGCTATTGCATTTCTTAATCTTGAACCTGGGGATTCCTATGGGAATAACAAGTCTGTGGTGTCTCTCATTCAGGTTTGCTTTCCATTTCTTTTAATTTTCATGGTTTGATTTTTGTTATATGTTTTTCTCCACAACTCTGTGCTGTTTAGATACTTTAATTTAAAATTAAGTAGGTCAAGTTCAATATTAATAATCAAAATAAAATAGTTCAACACTTCAGCCACAAAATAAATCAGTTCAGGCCTTCAGGGTATCTATAGCAATGGAGGCTCTAGCTAATTTATCCAGGAAATAGACCAGACCCAACTGGTGGAACTTCTTTTAATTTATCCAGGAAATAAACTTAATAGGACTTTTGTCAATGGATTATTGTTAGAGAAATGACTAAAGTCAGAACTGAACTGTATAGAGGTTTGATCAGCGATCAGATTTACCACTTTGGAGGCTGGATGCAAAGTGCAAACCTTTTAGGATCTATGATTCTTGGTTGAAGAACCCAGAATTTGCAGCTATTGTGAGCTTGGTTCGGATTCTTTGGAATGCGCCTCTGCGCCAGTAGCATATTTGTAATTATTTAAAAGGGAAAACCCATATATTTTTATATATCAATCCTTAGATTACTTCAGAAAACATAGAAATAAAATAGTCAAATATAAAATAGACAGTCTCATAGATATTCAACAATCGAAATACAAAGTACTTATAGGATCGTCGAAGGTTGGGGCCGGATTCTTTGACCGACAGGAGAGGAAACCAGAGACCCTAGTGTGATTTAATTAATTAAATCAGGCCGGATCCCTAGGGTGAGGTACCATCACCCTTATAGGGCGCATCGTACGTGCTTTTGCGTGCGCTTTCGAATCCTGGATTGTGAGACAGGGATAAGTACTGCTGTGTGTGGATACTCTCTATTCAGGCTACAATTGAAACTTAAGGAGGTGAAGGGTCTGGTTAAGATATGATTTAGGAAGTAGGGAAGCTCATCCAAAAAGGTGGAGGAGGTTAAAGCCAAGTTGGACAGTGGAGCAGCTAAGCTGACTCAGAGTTTCGAAAAGGCTAGATTGATGGAGATTGTGAAGGCAGCAGAGAAGTAAAGTGAATTGGCTTCACGGTTTTAAACAAGGTTCCAAATGCGCGCGTGGTGAGACATGCCTGATTACACCAGTCACTACCCATCAACGCCTCTCAACAAGGACTAGGGCTCCGTCGCTAAGGCAGGACTCCCGGAGAGCTCCCACGGTGCGGAACATCGTTCTTCGTCCAGATCGCCGAGTTAGCCCGTAAAGTCGCCCGATTGGACTACCAAGTCGCCGACATACAGGATAACTCGTCGAGTTAAGGCAAGATCGGCAGTATGGTAGACTGTACGACTTGGCCCTAGAAACTCGCCGAGTTAGCCCTTAACTAGGCGACTTCCATACCTGAATCGGCGACTTACGACCGTTACTCGGCGGCAGCCAACGTCATAATGTTATCATATATGGCCATAGGCGCGATCTCCGCCGCTGAGTGCGCCCTCCGAGACCCTATAAAAGGGGTCCCAAGGGGACACTCAAAGGCACGATTCAAGTTCCCCTCTCACACCAGAGCAAACACCACGAAACTCGCCGATTCTCACTAGAATCGCCTAGTTTCACTTGCAGGTATTTTGACGTAGAGCGTGCGTCGTGGACTCCAAAGCCTCCGGCATCAACCTCGCACCACCGCGAGCCCTGGTAGCAGATTCAGTGCTTCATCAGCTGGCGCCGTCTGTGGGACTACCGAACCACCGGTATCCCGTCGTAATCGCGATTTTTTAAAAATCCGGCTCGAGCTCTCCCAAGAGTTCGCCGAGTTTGTCAAAAAATCGCCGATATAGATCGTCCTATTCTCGGTTAACGTCCGATTTAGCCTTAAATCGCCGACTTATCCTTGAGAATCGCCCGATCCGGAATATCGTCTGCTAGCTAAGAGTGCTGTCCACGACCTTGTTCGGGAAAACACCTAACTCGCCGACTTAGCCTCCGTTTTTCCAACAGCCTCGGTCAGGTACCTCTCTGCTTTGGTACTTCTTCGCTTCCGCTTTCATGGCAATCATTGAAAAGCAGAAGCACCCTTACGCAACAAGGAGTAAGGGAAAAATGCCAGCAACTGAGCTGGAACAGGGTGAGCAATCCCGACCTAAGGGACCCAATGCTCACCCTGTGGAAACAAACTCGGTTCCTCCTCCTGTCGAGGAACATATTGTAGCCAAGGCTCCACCCACCTTGGAAGAAAGGTTGTTCAGCTTCATGGACAACATCGAAAGAAGGATGACTAACCTCGAACAAGCGAGGAGTCATAGGACCACTACCATCCGTGAAAGAGCGGATGAATCTGGGTCCATCTATTCTCCATCTGGGGAGAAAAAACAGAGTTCCCGTCCCAAGACGGGACCCAGTAAGAGTCGCTCCGAGAGGACTCTTACTACTCGGTTCGTAGAGGACCTTCGGCGGAAGTTGGCCACCGACCCGGCTGTCGGCAACCCGCACGAAGTCCTGAGGGTTAAAAGTGCTCCTCTTAGCGAGGACCTTTTAAAGGGAGTTTTCCCACCCAACTGGCGGGTACCAAGGATCGAGGCCTACGACGGTTCAAGTGATCCAGAGGATCACGTGAACCTCTACCTCAACATTTTGGAACCGCAAACCATCGATGATGGGCTGCTGTGTCGGGCATTCCCCGGCACTCTCAAGGGCAGCGCTTATCGATGGTTCTCTGGTCTGCCAGCTGGCTCAGTCACCAGCTTCGCAGACCTCTCATCCAAATTCATCGCCCAACACGTGGGGATGATAAGGATAAAGCATAGTGCCAACGCACTCCTGACACTGAGACAGGACAAACTGTCTCTGAGGGATTACACGGTCAAGTTCACCACTATGATGACAGAGGTGAACGACCTAATCCCGAGTGTGGCCATAGCAGGATATATTAGAGGATTAGTCCCCTACTCCCCTTTGGCCCAAAATCTGACTCTCTACAAGGTGAGTTCTCTGCCCGACCTTTTCCAACGCGCTCAATTGTACATTGAGGTGGAAGAGAAGGATGAGAACAAGCTAGCTGAACTTGGGACTCCTAGCTATAAAAAGCCTAAGTATGAGAGGAAGGGGTTTAGCGGAAACAACAATTTCCGCGACACCCCCAACAGGTATACCAGCAACAAGGCCGAGCCTTCCAAAAAAGAATGGAAGCCTAGGCATGATAACAAGGTATACCAGACCTCAACCAGCAAACCGTCTAAGGGCGCAGTTCCACTATGGAAAAGGAACACCCCGCTTATAATAAGCAAAGGCAAGCTGTTTGAGAAACTAAAGGGTCGAGCGGACCTACCTGTCCCTCGCTCTTTAGACCCTGCAGGCAAAGAGGGCCGCACGCAATCTGGGAAATACTGTGAATTTCACAAAGACTGCGGCCACTTGACAGACCACTGTAGGGAGTTCTCGACCTTTGTCGAGCAGCTGATCTCTAAGGGTGAACTTGGCAACTTCGTCAAGAAATCCCGAGGAAGGGATAACTGCAAATCTGACCCGAAGGGGAAGCGTCCACGCTCTCCTTCGCCAGATAGCGACAACAGCGAGAACCGCCAGCGGAAGACCATCAATATGATATTTGGTGGTGGGTCCGTTGGCCAGAATAGGGGGTACTCCCGAAAGGTGCTGATGTCACAATCAACACCTCGAGACAACGGAAAGAGGGTCCGCGAGGAGAAGTCAATATACTTCTTCGAAGAGGACCTGGACGATGTCCTGCAACCTCACGATGTCACAATCTGTATCCCATTTGATCTATACAAATTACAAATGATGTGCTTATTTTTGCCAAGGTCAACCATAAATCTCGGAGGAATATTGATGAAGCATGGAATATGCTACCAGGGCTCGCGGTGGTGCGAGGTGATGCCGGAAGCTCTGGAGTCCACGACGCGCGCTCTACGTCAAGTCTTCCGGGAGAAATCGGCGATTAGATGTGTATAATTGGCGATTTGCTCCGTGTTTCCTGCTCTAGAATGGATGGAACTGATGCTTTGGATGGTGCCCGGAGGACCCCTTTTAAAGGGGCATTCGGGCGCAATCCGCGACGGTGATTGCGCCTGGCATTAATGACATGCCATTAAGGACGCGAGCTGGCGTTGAGTAACGGTCATGAAGTCGGCGATTTGGGGGGAGAATCGCCGATTTAGTGGCAGGGTCGGAGAGTTCAAAGGGGCGAGATCGGCAGCCTGCCAGTGCTGGCGATCTCGGCCTCAAATCGACGATTTAGCAGCCCAAGTCGGCGATTCACTAGTTCAACTCGGCGACTTGACGAAGACCATTGTTCCGCAATCGTGGGAGCCTTCCGGGGGTTCCGGCATATAGCGAACGGAACCCAAGTCCCTGTTGAGGGGCGTCGATGGGAGTGACTGACGTTCAGTCATGTATCAGCAAATATCAAGGAGGTCCTTGAAGTTTTCTCAACCTTCTCAGCTTTAGAAATTAATGCAAAAAAGAGTAGTGCATATTTTTCCAATTCTGCCTCAAAATTATTCCACATCCATGCAGTTCTGGGATTGCCTATCTCTGATAAAAGAAAATATAGGGCAATGTTATAAATTACCGCAACGAATGGATTGGGCATCAATGTCTACTGGTTCAAGATTTACTTTATAGAATCAATGTCTCTGGGTTCTGCCCAATACTTATACCAAATCTGTGTGTAATCTGAGAAATTGCTCAAACTTTCTTTATTAAGTTTTATGAAAAATTAATGCATCAAAGAAATATTAAGGAGTAAGGACCTTCTCAAAATTTTCTGATTTAGAGGTAAACTAAAAAAAAAGCTCAGCTAATTACTCAAAAATTTGATCAGAGGACCAAGCACCAAGGTTCTGGGTGCGCACGCATATGCGATGATGCGCCCCCAGAGGGAGATGCGCCAGGCGCATCTCCCTTAGCCGGATCCGGGTCGGATCCGGGTAAAATCCGACCCGGATCCAGGCCTGTTTTAAGTTATTTAAATAACTTAAAACAGTGTTTTGTTTTTATTTTAAAAAAAAGGCCAATTTTTATTTTATTTTAAGACCTTATAAATTTTTAGCATAAAAATTTATACATTGGTCCATGAAAAGAGCTATATTATTTTTAATATAAGCTCCTCCCACTCTTTAGACTTCACATTTGTTTTAGACAAAATGAATCTTTATTTATACACCAACCTTCTTTGTGTTTTTTGAATTCTATCGATGTGGGACTAAAAAAGTGTGGTTAAATAAATTATTATTATAGAGTATTTTTTATGTTATAGATGTATTAAAGAAGGCCCAGCCCAGCCCATTACGTTATTATTTTTTAAAAGCCTCTTGGGTTATTTATTATTTTCTTTTTATAAAAGCCTCTCTTTTATAAGTTTAAAGAAACCCTAGCCATTTATAGAGCTATATTATTACGAAAATACCCCTAAATGGTTAACCGGTTTTTAAACCTTGGTGTTATAATGAATTATAGGGTGTTATAATAATTAATAAATATATGTATTATAATAATTTTTCTATCCAATATATTTTTAACTAAAAAATTTAATTAATATAATTTAGATATTTAAAAAAATATTAATTTCCTATAGTTTTATAAATATTTACGAAAATGCCACTGGCGCATCTGAGCGCATATGCTCAGATGCTCCAGGTGGTGGCGCATCGCGCAGAGGCGCATCCGGAACCTTGCCAAGCACTGCATGAAATCTTCAACTTCTCTATTAAGGATCTTCTAATAAGCTATCTAGGATTATCTATAACTGGGAGGAAGAAAACCCACTCAGTGTGCTGGAAATTAATAGAACCTATTGAGCAAATGCTTGCAAAGTGGAAAGGCAAGTGCCTCTCATATGCGAGGACACAAGTTTGTGAATTGGACCCTCCTTGGGAAATTCCAATACTGGGCCAATGGCACTATTCTTCCCATATCAATCTTAAAAAAGATCCAGAGTCTTGCTTACGACTTCATCTGGGACTGTAGGAGGAACAGTAGGAGGAATAAAATGGCACTCCCTAAGAAGGAAGTGGGTATAGGGGTGAGAGACTTTTTTGCAACCAACAATACAACAATAGTAAAAAAGCAGAGAAATGTTGGAATCCCAACGACTCAATTTTTGTTGAATGGATGAAAATTTGATTTGTTAAAGGATTGCATATAAATCACATCACTATAATACCCATTCACATATATGGAAAACAATACTTGACATTACTGCTTCAAAAAAAAAAACTTTACACCAAGGAAACAATCAATTCTTGTGTTGAATATCTCAGTAACAATAGAACCATCATACTAAATATACTTCCATACTCGGAGGTCATTAGACCTAAAGGTATAGCACCTATTTTTAACTGCCCATACTCTAGACTACTACCGTTGGACTTTGGATGGGTTGACCTTTCCTGTGATATTTAATTATTTACGCTTATGTTATTATGGCTTTGTATTTACCAAGCCTCTCCTAGAGAACCTGTTCTACTCTCGAGTAGGATTTTCTGCGAAGGGGATTACTTTTTCTATATATATTTGTAAAACTGGGCAAGGCCCACTTCATGTCTTGTGAAAAATTACATTTATCAAAAAACACTCTAGACACCTCCTTCTGGAGGTCTCAAACAACCTAAAGAATATTGCATGGACAAAAAAGGGGTAATCCCCTTTGTATTCTCTATTTTCCAAATTAATAGTGCTATGGTTAGAAAAAAGAGAGGATAGCGCGAACGGAAAAAATGGACACTGATCTGGGTCGCAGCCCGGATCAATAAGGGTCTCTTTGAAGATGTGACGAACGATCTCAATCAATCCAATCTCAAATCTCTACTACTAATTGAAACAAAAACATTATTATTTGGTAAGACGACTCCATTTCTTGGGGGTGGGCACCATGATTGATATTAGGATTGGGTGTTGTTGGGGCACACTGGTTAACACTAGGCTCATTAACTTGGCACATTTGGGACGAAAGAAACAGAAGATTAAAACAACACACACTTAGATCCCCAAAAATAGTACCACAGAAATACTGAGGGATGTGAGTACTGCTTATGGTGCTATACGTTACGAAAAAATCAATCTTCATCAGATTGAATTGCAGCCCATATCGTTATGGGAGTACAACCTCTTGAGGCATCAATCTATGGCTACATTGCCGGTGACATAGCTATATAAGAGAGTGACAATGCAACTACATGTTTTTATGTTCTCATTCTATGTTTTCATTTATTTATGTTTTACATTTCCTTACATTGTAATCGGGCAATGCCTACCATCACTTTTTCAGTGAATAAATATTTAAATCCTCAAAAAAAAAGTTTTATGAAAAATTTAATTCTTAAAAAAATTTATTTTTCTTTGCAAACACTACTTAATGTTTGCCTTAATACCTTTACCAAATAAAAGGAAGTTTATTTTTTGGTCTGGTGGTTATTATCTTCTATTCATATTTAATGAATTCATAGTTTGTGTTGCTGTTTTGTTCATGGAAATATATTCTGTCTAAATTTTCATTGAGATGGATTTTATTTATTGAAAATTTGAACTAGTTTAAGTCACTTGAAGCACACTTCAGTAATAACTGATTAACTGTAAGTAAAACTTGAAAACAATACGATCGAACTATCCATTTTTCTTTTAACTTTTTATCATCCAGTATTTGTATATTCACCATCCACATATCACTCATACTGTCATTTCTCTCTATTGTTTATTTTAGCTTCGTGGTTGGTCATTGTGTTTACATTGCATATTTTTACATTGTAAATCTTTATGTTTCTTTGTGTTGTTGTTTTTTTCTTTCTTTCTAGTTGATGAACATATCTTGCCTGACATCGCTGATCATCTTGCTATTTAGGCAGGAATTGAAAGAGTTGTCATAGGTCTAAGACACCCATTACAACATCTCAGAGGGAAGGCTATAAATATATTACAAAGTCAAGGCATGCAGGTTAATGTCATTGGAGATGATTTACAAATGAATTCAATACAATCATATGAGGTATGAAATTGCATAAATTTGATTATGATATCGATATTAAATTATTTATATCATGCATGCCATAGTTTTCGAAGTGTTATTTCTTAATACATGCCATGGTTTTTGGAGTGGCTAGGAGATTAGAATGGCTGCATGGCTGCTTTGTGGTGTCTAGGCGATGCTTAGGGGCCTCATGTTTTTTTGGTATATTTTATTATTTTGTATAGATACCTAAAATAACTATAGAAAATCAGTAGATATTTTTGGTAATTGGTATGACAGATATGATATAAATTTATTATTCAAAATTAAGAAAATAAACAACTAAACACCCAAAGTCTTCAAAGTTTATTATTTAAATTTCAAAGTTCAACATAAAACAAATTCAAAGTTCAAGCTTCAAAGTTCTTAATAGTAAATCCTACTATCCTAGTAACAAGGTTTAAAATACGCCTAGACATCATGCGTTAGAGACCTACACATTGACGCCTAGGCATGTCTAAGCGCACCTATTGCGCCACATACAATTTGAAAAAATACTAAAAATATACATTATAGACATGTAGTTTATTAATATATATCTGAAATTCAGAATATTAGAGATGTAAGTAAGTGGGAGAGATACTCGATTCCTTTTCATTCTCAATGAGTATCATATATATACAACTTAATACTACAATAACATATATCATATCACTAATTAGTATCGTATCATATCATATCATATCATATCATATGATATGATTAATACTACAATAACATATATCATATCACTAATTAGTATCGTATCATATCATATATATGACATGATATCATATATATGTATCATATCACTAATATTCCCCCCTCAAGTCTGATGATGTGAACAAATCAGCTTGTCCTTGAGATCTTTGAAGAGTTTGGGCTTCAATGCTTCAGTGAGAATATCTGCTTGTTGTAGAACATTCGGTATGTGTTGCACAACAAGAGTTTTGTCCTCCATTCTTTCTCGAACAAACCGATACCATATTAGAGATGTAAGTAAGTGGGAGAGATACTCGATCCCTTTTCATTCCCAATGAGTATCATATATATACAACTTAATACTACAATAACATATATGATATCACTAATTAGTATCGTATCATATCATATCATACCATATATATGATATGATTAATACTACAATAACATATATCATATCACTAATTAGTATCGTATCATATCATATATATGTATATGATATGATATCATATATATGTATCATATCACTAATGCAGAAAGTATTAGTATTATCGTTATAAAGGTGTAATATGTAATTAGCTAGTTATTACTCTTACTAATGTAATTAGCTAGCTAAGTAGTTTAATTCTAGAACATTCTAATGGATAAGCCTTAACAGAATCTGTTAGTACAATTCTGTTAAGATTTAATCCCTCCTAATTGTATATATATTCATTAATGACATTTTAGGAGGGATCGATCATTTGATCTCCCCCATTTCCCATATACTTTCTACTGTTTCACTAATATGGTATCAGAGCCTCTGTTTGATCCTGGGAATTGAGATCAAAGTCGAGTTCCCCCCCCTCCATTTCAAGATCTCGACAGTAATTGATTTCCGCTGCTCAGCCATGTACATCTGAAATTAATGCACATCTTCAAAGTGTTGCTATAGCTGGAGAAAAATTAGAAGATTCAGATGTGGTGATATTGGTGCTGGCTGGATTAGGAGATGACTTTGAATCACTGATCCAAAATTTGTCATCTCAGAGGGATAAAGTGACCTATCATGAACTGAAGGGAATGCTGATAGACATAGAAATCAGGAGAGCATGCACAAATATAGTGTCTCCCATCAGTGCAAATGTGGTTGAATCTGAGAAGGGAGGAAAAGCTGTTGGAAAGATTAATCTTAAATCTGTCCCATGCCAAATCTGTTCGGGAAAGGGACATGGAACACTAAACTGTTACAATAGGATTAATCTGATCAAGTCTCCACCTACACATAACAGAACATTATCCCCAACTGGTCCAATAGGGAAAATGTCCGCAAATGCAGCTTACAAAGGAAATTCAAAGCCCAATTCAGTATGGTATCCAGAGACAGGAACAATTGATGATATGTCAGTGAATGTTGCTTGCACAGAGGAGTCTACAGCCTGGTATTTTGATTCAGATGCGACAAATCATGTCACTAAAAATAGAGGCAACATTCAAGACTGTTTTAAGTATGATAAATCGATCAACACTGCTGATGGTCGACCTATGCAGATTACACATTATGGTAATTCGATTTTTTCAATTAATAATCGAATTTTTAGTATGAATCAACTCCTATATGTTCCCACTGCCTCTAAGAATCTAATTTCAGTTAAAAGATTCTGTTTTGACCAAGGTTTTTTAGGCGACCATGTGGTCATGCGATGGCCATGACCGCATGGCCGCCTAGGCGCTTCAGGCGATGCCTAGGCGGTCGCCTGAAAATAGGGTAAATTTCCTGAACTTATATATATTTGCTAAAAAATATGGGTAAATTCAGAAATATTTAAAAAAATATATACATAAATTTTAAAATCTGAAATTACTAATACAAAGTAACAGACTATTAATCTAAAATTTAAAATGTAAATACATAGATTATAAGACTTCTATGAATTTAGGGTTAGAAAGGTGCAAGAAACAAGAAAGAAAAGAGGTTAGGGTTTTTTAAAACCCTCAACCTCTTATTTAAATGACTTAAGTCATTTAAATGGGCCTTAAATGGGTGGTTGGGCCTTATATTTAAATTAAAAAAAAAACTAAAAAAAAACAGACCTATTGGGTTAGGCGGGTTCAGATCCGACCCGGACCCGCTTAACCCGCTCCAGCGCATGAAGGCAAACGCCTACATGCGCTGGACGCCTAGGCGTCGCATGAAAAAGCTTGGTTTTGACAACAAAGTGTCCATGGAATTTAATTCACAGAAAGTAGTGGTGAAAGACATGGAAACTAAAGAGGTTCTATTTCATGGAACAAAAGGAGACGGACTCTATGAGCTGCCCATCGATATGAGGAATAAAGAAATGCAGGCTAACCAAGTTGAGATTGGGATGAAGGCTATAGCTAGGGTTTGGCACCTAAGGCTTGGACATCTACATTCCAAAGCTATAGAAGAATTGAATAAAAATAAATTAGTGGTGGTTACTGATGTTAAATCAATTCATGAGTCATGTGAAAATTGTTGCATAGCAAAATCCAAGAAATTGAAACATGTTAAAAGAACCTACTTATTCTCATCCTCTAGAGTTAATATTTGCTGATGTATGGGGGCCTGCACCATGTGAAGCCTCAGAAGGATACAAGTATTATATCAATTTCGTTGATGCTTATACAAGTTTTAATTGGCTATTTTTAATGAAAAAGAAATCTGAGGTGGAGGACGTTTTTATCAATTTCAGAGATTGGTTGAAAGGCAATATGACAGAAAAATCAAAGCATTTTAGAGCGACAATGCAAAGGAATTTCTAAAATTGTTAACTAATCTAAGAAAGAATGGAATAGTGCACCGTCTGAGCTGTCTACACACTCATCCTCAGATGGGGAAAGTGGAGAGAAGGCATCGACATATTGTCGATACAGGGCTGGCTATGCTGAATCATACAGGTATTGAGCAACATTTTTGGGATTACTCCTTCATGACTGCAGTGTTTTAGGTGGAATTTCCCCTTATGAGGCACTGCATCATAGAGCACCCGAGTATTTTAAATTAAGGGTGTTTGGGTCCAAGTGTTATCCTAATTTGAGACCTTATAGAGAAAACAAGTTGAGTGATAAATCAGCTCCGTACACATTTATGGGATACCCAGCCAATTGTGATGGGTATATTTGTATGAATATGGAGGATGTAAGAACTTTAATCTCAAGAGATGTAGTGTTCCAAGAAGGAGTTCACAATGTTAAACAGAATGAGGATAAAGAAAATTCAGCACAAGTTGATCAGAATTCAGAGAGTGACTCTGAGCATGAACAAGTGAAGGCCTCAACAATTGTTCAAACATATGCGAGAAGGATACATAATCCAGCTCCACAGTTGCAAATTGAGACAAATTCTGCCTCAAATAATTCAGTCTCACCAGAACAGGAAAAATTACAGAATTCTGACATTTCAGAGCCTGAAAATGTAGATATAGCTTCAGACAGTTCAGGAGACATTTACCAGCCAGAATCTGATGATGAAGGGCATGTGCAGCATATTCCAGTTACAAGGAGAGCAACCAGAGGGACAGTAGCAAAATATGCATTGTCCATTACCCCCACTCAAAAGCAAGCTCTTAAATCTGTGAAAATCGCATTAAATGACCCTGAATGGAAATTGGCCATGCAGGATGAGTATGATGCTTTAATGAGAAATGAGACATGGGAACTCATTCCTAGATGTGAAACTGATAATGTAATTAACAATATCTGGCTGTTCAAGGTGAAGGAGAGGTCTGATGGCACAGTGGAGAGGTTGAAAACTAGGTTGGTAGCAAATGGAACCAACCAAGTGGAAGGCAAGGATTATAGTGAAACTTTTAGCCCTGTGGTAAAACCAAAATCTATAAGAATTGTTCTCACGATTGCAGTTTCTAGAGTATGGGCATTGCAACATATTGATATTAATAATGCATTTCTACATGGGCAGTTGGAGGAAAGAATTGTTATGAGGCAGCCTATAGGATTTCTTGATGAATCCAAACCTAAACATGTGTGCCTATTAAAAAAAAGCACTGTATGGGTTGAAGCAGGCTTCGAGGATGTGGTTTAGGAGGTTAAAGCAATTCTTGAATAATATGGGTTAAAGGCATGCCAATCGGATGATTCTTTGTTTGTTAGAATCAATGATGATGATGATATAATTTACATACTTGTGTATGTAGATGATATGGCGGTCACTGGATCAAGTCCAGCAAAGGTAGAGGAATGTTTGGACACACTAAAGTCTGAATTTGCAGTTAGAATGTGTGGAGAACTTGAATATTTCTTGGGGATTAGGGTGAGGAAGCATGTTGAAGGGCTGTTTCTGGATCAACAATTGTACCTTGTTAATCTTTTGAGCAAACATGGCTTTGACAACCTAAAACCCGTATCTACTCCAATGCAGTCAAATCAGCAGTTCTGTTATGAGGATGAGGTGATAGAAAGAGCCACTGATTATAGAAA
This sequence comes from Zostera marina, assembly GCA_001185155.1. Taxonomy (NCBI): domain Eukaryota; kingdom Viridiplantae; phylum Streptophyta; class Magnoliopsida; order Alismatales; family Zosteraceae; genus Zostera; species Zostera marina. The sequence continues at coordinate 95,090 of LFYR01001054.1, read as the reverse complement.
AATAATTGGTTCTTTGCAGTATCTTATAATGTCAAGGCCTGACATTGCCTATGCAGTGAACAAACTGGCTCAGTTCATGGAAAAACCTAAAGAAATTCACTGGAATATGATGAAAAAGGTGTTGAGATACCTGTCTGGAACATAATGTATGGGAATTGTACTCAGAAAAAGCAAGGAATTCAGCATTTCAGCATTCAGTGATGCAGATTGGGTTTCAGATGAGACTGACAGTGTAATAACCTGAATTTTCTTAATTTAAATAGGGTTATTCCCAAATTTAATTAAACATACAATCAAGATCCATATGCCCGAATGGGCGTACACAACAAAATCAAAGTACTAGCGGAAACCAAATAGACTCTTTATTTAACTAATATCCTAGGATTCCATTTATGTGTGAAACCCTCTGTCCAGTCCATTCCAAGCCGTCCCTTATTCTGCAATAAAATTGTCATTTACATGGGTAAGTTTCAAAAACTTAGTACGTGAATATATAATCAATCTTATAGTTCATGAATTTCTTTTAGGGCATATCAGCCCTCCTTGGTTACCAATAGAGGTTCTTATGAACCCCCCTTTTCCTTTACATGGGTCATCGAGCAAACCCTCGCCATGCCGTCAAACTCCGTCGGGTCATGTAGCCTCGTCAGGCCCGTTAAGTTCCGTTCATTTCATGTGTCGTCAAATCCCTAAGGATCCGTAATTTCGTATGATTGGGCATGAGTGAGGAGAGATTGAGTGTTCCACTCAATCCAAATCTTGGTCCGTAACCTTGGTGGATCTTCGGTGAATAGAGAGGAGGTTAGATTGAGTGTCACCCCGGGGACTTGCTCGATCTTCTCCTTTCGTCGTTCACCTCTAAATCCCTAACTTCAAGGCTTGGGTTCCTTTAGGATTTAACCCGATGGTGGATGGGAATAGTTCGGGTCAAGTACCATTCCAAGAACTGGCTTGACCCGCCCCTTTTGTCCATTCCTAAATTCATTGGTTAGGGTTCCTTAGGTCTCGTTGATTTCCCTTTTACACTTTTCGTTATTAGATCCAAAGAAAACATAACGTTGAAATAAAACCCGAAATGTCATTTAAATCCTCGAGTAATGAAACGGTTTGCATTAGTAAAAAAAATCAAACTTTTAAATCGACTAGGTTTTAGTTTAATTTACCTCTCGTTCGTTAACTCAAACTTTGAAAACGAAACGCAGACCTTTAAATTTACTCGACCACCACCCTGGAATAGGCGGTAGGTCTATAGAGTTGAGGCTTAACCTCAACAACCAACCCAATTATTCAGACCCATCTCTTGATTTCATTGATTAAAATCAACCATGTGGGTGTCTCATTTGGGTGTCTAAGGCTTAAGCGTGAGCTTCTAGCCCTAGGGCAGCGCAAATCCTGAACTTAGAGACCTCGTGGAGCCCAGTCCACGATTATAGTCCCGTGTTCATAAGGATTTTTTTTGCTGTCCAGTAAATTAATTTATAGAACAAAACTCAGAAACCAAAACTCCAGAGATTATCTAGCAATGATACTGAAATATCAGGCAGAAAATCAGAAGACAAAATCAGAAAATCAGAAGAAGAAAAAAGAAAAACAGGAAACAGGAAAAACAGAAAAAAAACGGAAAAAAGAAAAGAAAAACAAAAAAACAGAAAAAGAAAACAGAAAACAAACCGAAGAAAGAAAAGAAGAAAACTTTAACTTCCCTTGAACCAAAAAAAACAATCGAACAACTTTGTTGTACGAAAACAGGCCTCAAATCCTCCAATGGAGATACAATCCTAAAACCAAAAATCATTTATATCCTTACATAATTTCATTTCATTTTTAATAACAATACTTCATACTAAAATTATTCTAGTAGAAGGATTGAATATATCCACGTACCTTGATCTCCTCTTAGTTTTTCTTCTAACACTTGTTAGCCCTAGCTGAGTCTTCCCACTTCCTTCAAATTTCCGTCCCCCCCTCTTTTCTATTTTTAACAACTCCTATTTAAAGATTTAACTCCCTCCTCAATTTCGTCTAAATCTTTCCTTTATCTTTTCCTCAATCAATTAAGAATATTCTCTTCAATTGATTCTTTTGACCCATTTGCCCCTATTTTAAAAATGTTTCCTTCCTTTAATTTTATCGACTAATTTAACCTTAAATTGAAATCAATTAAGAATATTCTTTTGACCTTATTGCTCTTATATTTAAAAAAAACGTTTTCTTAATCTAATTGACTAATTTACCCTTACGTTGAAATCTTATTTATTTTCTTATTTAATTAAACCATTTAGATTCAGCCCAATTCGAATAGGTCCACTAGATTTTATTTACTTAAGTTCAGACCCACTTAGGCCTCGCCCATACTTGACTAACCTAATTACTTATTAACTTTAATTAGGCCTAGCCTAATTGACCTTAACCCAATCGGTTAGGCTGAGTTGCTCTAGTTCTGTCCTATTTTAGCTAAAATTTCCCAATTCTGCTCCTGTAATTAGGGTTTTCTTTTACTATTAAGACCCCTAATTTTTCCGGAATATTACAGACAGAAGAAGTCAGACTGGAATACTGGATACTTAGTGTATATGGGGCAGTCCTTGGTTATGTGGTGCTCACAGAAACAAGGTACTATGTCAAGACCAAGCACTGAAGCAGAGTTTAGAGCTATCACCTCAGCAACAGCAGAATTGGATTAGGTAGCGAATTTATTGTATGAAATGGACATAAAGATTGACAGACCATATAAGTTGTGGAGTGACAAATTGGGAGCAACACAATTGGCTGCTAATCCTGTATTCCACACAAAGATAAAGCATGCTGCGATAGACTTCAACTTTGTGAGAGAAAGAGTTGAGAAGGTCTTAGAAGTAATACACATTCTAAACACCAAGCAGAGGGCTGATGTTCTGACCAAAGCACTAAGGCCTAGTGGCCTACTCCATTTATGAACATCAAAATCAATCTCATCGATGATCATAGATGATCTTGTGGAGGGCTATTAGTATTATCGTTATAAAGGTGTAATACGTAATTAGCTAGTTATTACTCTTACTAATGTAATTAGCTAGCTAAGTAGTTTAATTCTAGAACATTCTAATGGATAAGCCTTAACAGAATCTGTTAGTACAATTCTGTTAAGATCTAATCCCTTCTAATTGTATATATATTCATTAATGACATTTTAGGAGGGATCGATCATTTGATCTCCCCCATTTCCCATTTCCCATTTCCCATTTCCCATATACTTTCTACTGTTTCACTAATAGAAAGTAAATATATAAATTTTGATATAAAGAATTAATTCAAATAGAAATTAGCAATTTAGCATACTAGATATTGTCTGGTGGAACACCCTGATAAGAAAAACAACACGTTCTTTTCTTCCTATTTCTAATTTTTAAATTAATTATAGGCGGGTTATTGGGTAGATCTAGACCCAGATCCGATCGGATACTCGTAGTTGAGGCGAGCCCAGATACGTCGTATTTTAAATCTTAATACATTTTTCCATCCATCTTTTCAAATAAAGGATTGAATTTTGTTTAATTTTATAAATAGACTCACAAATGAAATTAAAATACTATAATCATTGATTTGTTTGAGTGAGCGTCCGAGCTGTAGATGTCTCTCATATCGGGAGGAGGCAGTTCAGTTTGTTAATTGGAATATAGCAGCGAGCAAGGTTTTACAAGCATTCATGCGTTCATGGCTTCATGCTATGGAATTGGATGTATGATCGCTTGTGTTATGAAAGCGGCACCTAACAAAGTGCCTTAAGACCCAATGCTTGGAGGTGCTGCCCCGCATGTCCGCCTAGGCGAGCGCATCTAAAAGTTTGAAATTGAATTAAATCAAAAGGAAGATCTTGGAGGACATCTGGAGTGAGAGGAACAAGAGGCTCAAGCAATACTAGTCATTTCAAATGAACGATTTCGGTGGATATCCTTATATTCGAATTTGTTTGGTATTCAAATTTGGATACATTCGAAATAGAATTTATTTGTAGTGGCAAATTCTTTGTGTGGCAAAATATTTGTGTGGCAAAATTCTTCTACAACGCCGGCATCCCTTTCAATGCAAGAGATTGTTTTCATTTTCACGTTATGTGTGAAGCAATTGGATTACGTGGCTCTCTTTTGGAAGGTTTGGTTTTTGAAATTGATGAAATGAAGAAAATTTACGAAAAATCTTGGGGTCTAGCTGGTTGTTCTCTGATGTCTGATGGCTGTACGGATAAAAGGGGAAGATCGATTATAAACTTTATAGTGAATTCAACCAAGGGTTCATTTTATTTATACTCACTCTATTGATGCTTCAGTCGAAACGAAGACTGCCGATTACATTGTATCTACTTTAGACAAAACGATGAAAAGGATAGGAGTCGAAAAAGTTGTTCAAATTTGTACAGATAATCATGGTTCCGGATGCGCATGCATATGCGACCTCTCCGGATCCGGGTCGGATCATCCGGTCCTGAATTAAAAAAAAAAACAGGCCAAAAAAAAAATTATTTAAAAAAAAACTCTCGCATATGCGACCCAATATGCGACGTTTTTTTTAATGTATTTTTTTACCTTTTTTCAATATACCCTCTGTATTTTCTATATTTTATATAATTCCCTGATATTATAAGTAATAATAAAAATCATAATCAAAATAATTAAAATCATAATAGAGGTAGCTCATTGGTAGTAGATTGCAAGCTGCCTAAAATTTCCCAGAGGTCTCTTCTTTCTTCCCTCAGGTTGTTAGCATATATAATGGTAGCTAGCAATTCCAATCCCCCTTGATTGTTGATTTTTACATGTATAACTTGTTTGTTCAGTAGTATAGGCTGAATTGTCCACTGGTCCTTTTTGTAAACAGAGCCCTAGCCCTGATCGCCTCTCTCTCACTCACAGAAACCCTAGCAGAAACCCTAATCGCCCCTCTCAATTCTCTCACTCACCCTTCTCTCATCACATGACCATTATACTCAATATATATGATTATAAATTCATTTTTACTTACAGTATTTCTTACATTTTTAATGTTTGAATTAAATTAATTAATAAGTTGTGGCATTCTTCCTCTTAATTGTCTAATGTTGTTTTCATCAAATTGGTTCAGGAAGCCTTAAAATCTTGCCTCCTTGTCAATGCTCCTTTACTGTATGGTACTGCCTTTGGTGTTCCGTACTCTGTTACCAAGTATGCCATGACTTTAGATGGTGAGCTTCATCCGACCTGCTTTGTAGATTTATACCAAAAATTGCTTGATTTCTCTAGTTTTTTTCCTTCCTGGAGGGCATTCATGTTCATATGGATATGACTACAAATTAGATGTTTATTTTTTGTTCATTGTTATGTTATGGATTTTCAGGAAAAATTGCGTGCACCAGTGGACATTCTTCCTGGATAAGCAGCAAACTATCTCGAAATAAGGTGTTTGATTTAAGAGGAAGAAGTGATGCTGTTATTGTTGGAGGAAATACTGTACGTCTTGATGGTATTGCACTATTGTTCTTGATGGATTATTTACTATTGCATTGTTACATAAATGATTACATATTGATTTATATGGGAGTTCAACATCTTGAGGGATCAGTCCATAGCTAACTTGTTAATCAAACGACGACTTGATTACCTTCAAGATTGACACTTCCTCACAATGTGGTGGCATTCGATTTGTTTAGGTAGACGATTAGGAAAATAAATAAGAAAAGAACACAGATTTATAGAGGTTCCACTCAAAATGGTGTACGTCTTCTCTCTTTTACCGTGGTGATGACTTTGTATTAATCAAATGATCAAATCACAAAATTAGGGTTACAATGTAATATAATTATCAGTATATATAATGTGATATTAATTGGGTTGGTCTCAAATTCTCAATTAATTACTTAATAATTGGCCCAATAAGGATTGCAATTATTCTTCCATGCGCCTAGACATGCTCCACATCTATAACTTTCAAATTATCAATATACCCCCAACATAACTAGTCAGGGTCATGTTGGTCTATTCACAAAGAATATATCTGATCTCTGAAGATTAAGTTCTCTCTTTCTCTCAGAAAATGGTGGCTCTCGCTCTCAATATTCTGATTTGATTTTTATCAGGGTGGGGTAGGTTGTTTCTACTGAAGAGGTTTTTGAAATAATTCATACTGTTTGCTTTCATATCTGTCCTTGTCATATTTTGATTACCATTTCTATTTAGTACTTTAAGTGTAGAATTTTTTGCCTTAGTTTGGTGGCTATATAAAAAACACATGTGTTCTTGTCCCTTTCCTTAAATCAGGTTACCTTCTCTTGGCAGTAGGGATTTCAATTTATTTTCTTAGATCTACATTTTTAATTTGCAGTTGGATTGAGGATGGGTTAGTTTCTACTTTCTAGGGTTATTGCTGAGGAGTCTAAACTCATCCTAGTCTCCTATACCAGCTTGGCTGTGTTGGCTATAATTCTGTAAAAGAAACTTGCTATCCCCACCCAGATCTGATTCATCACACACTAATCTCAATCTTCAGATGTGAAACGATGCAATGCTGAATTGCTCACTCTCTCTGATCTAGATCAATACTCACATTATCGATAGTAATTTGTAGAGAAAAGGAAGTTTGAGCTTAACGAGCTTGAGCTTTAGGCTTGGGCTCGGTTCGTTGGGCTCACGAGCCCGAGCCGAGCCCATCGAGCCGAGCTTTACTTGACACCCTAAATACCATACTTAACTAAAGAGTAGTGATTAGGGTTAGGGGAGATATGAGGAGAAATAGGGAGAAATCGTGAATATAGAAGAGAAATGGGGAGAAATAGGGCTACTACTCATAGCGCGGGTAGATAGCGCCGGCTATCTGCGCTATGGGGTATATAGTACGCTATAGCGCGCGCAACTTAAACCATAGTTTTTCATGCGTTAGGCGCGCGCTGGCTACCCGCGCTAGGCGTCGCATATGTGGTTATGCGCTCCAGCGCATGTAGGCATTTGCCTTCATGCTCATTTAAGGCCTAACCCAATAGCTCATTTAAGGCCCATTTAAATGACTTAAGTCATTTAAATAAGAGAGTGAGGGTTTTAAAAACCCTAATTCCTCTTTTCTTTCTTGTTTCTTCCCTTCCCTCCCACCTTTGAACCCTAAAACCTTAGATTTTCAGATCATCTCCCACACCCATTTTCTCCGGCCATCTTCAAGGGAAACTACGGTCACCACAAATGAACACTCCGGTGACCACAAAGCACACTCCGGCGACCTGCAGGGCGTGCTCCGACGACCTTCAGGCAGCTCCGGCCATCGTCGACCTAGGTTTTTTTTTGTCCCAATTTTTTTCTTTCTATTTTTCCTATCTGTCCAGACCTATATCTCATTCCGGACATCCATAAATCGCACTCCGGCCATACGTATTTATGCAAATATGTATAACTTCAGGGTAAATTCTGCAAAAAACCCAATATTTTTAGGCGAGCGCCTAGGCGGCCATGCGATCATGGCCATCGCATGACCGCATGAACGCCTAAAAAAGCTTGACTCAAACTATGAATGGAACACAGGGGAGAGCTCTCCTCACTACCCTCTTTCCCTTAGTTTTTGTTTGGGTGTTTTTCTTCCTAGCATTTTTTTTGAAGTTGTTAAATGTTTCCATTTAATGAAAAATGAAGGACATTTCCCTGAAAATACAATGGGAATAAGCATAAAATATAAATATTGTGACACTTTTCACACAACCATATTGCCTAAAGAAAACTCAAGACTATCTGCCTCCAGAAAACTCCAAAGGTTGGTCTCCCATATCTGCATTGTGTTAGTCTCAAGGGATAACAACAACATTTCTTGAAGCATTCAGGACTAAAGGATATGTTGATGTCCTTGGTTACCTTTTTTAGCACTGTTTCTGGTGGCCTGAGAGTATGTTGTTTCTATCTGCGATTTCTTCCTTCCCATACAAGGTTTTTGATTTGTCACATATGCGACCAGGCGCAATCCCCCCATCGCATATTTGGGGGGTCGCATATTTATGGGGCTTAGCCGGATCCGGCTTAACCCGACCCATTTACCCAAGTAAAAAATTAAAAAATTGTAATGAATAATATTATTTTGTAACAACTTAAGGACCTTAAAAAAAATACTCAATTAAATAAAAAATAACAAATCCTATATATAAGTAAAAAAACCCTAAATCTGAAAATCTAACTGTTGCCACCCTCCCCCTTGCCAAAAAACGGAAATCCATTTCTTCCTCCTCTCTTCTCACCTCGCCGGAGCTCCTGTGACCTCGCCGGACCTCTCCTTTAAGCTCGCCGGAGGTTTTTACCAACTACTTTAAGGGTTTTTTTCACTTTTTTGTAAGTAAAAAAATTTAAAAAAATGTCACATATTGGGTAGCATATCCGACCCCAGGCATCGCCTGGTCGCCTGAAAAAGCTTGTTCCCATATGTGTCATCTTAAGGATCCAGTCATATCTGAACATATTGCTGTAAGTTTCCTAATTGGGTTTCCATTCTTCCAGAGGATTCAGGATTGTATAATTGGTCCTACATTCAACTAGTGCAGTAGCTTTGGGGCTATCTTTCATTATATATTTTCAGAAATGGGATTCAATGGTGCTCCTGATATGGATGCTTGTAAGGGCCCTTCCTTTTATGTATCTCTCTTGGATCCATATGTTTAAGATTGAGTCTGATTTTGTCCAGAATTTTGCAATTCTTTTGATATTTTGTGTAGAAGCTCTCCTTACTACCCTCTTTCCCTTGGTTTTTGTATGGTTGTTTTTCTTCCTAGCATATTTTTTTTGAAGCTGTTAAATGTTTCCGTTTAATGAAAAATGAAGGGCATTGCCTTGAAAATACAATAGAAATAAGCATAAAATATAAATATTGATATTGTGACACTTTGCACACAACCATATTGCCTAAAGAAAACTCTAGACTATCTGTTATTGGGGGTATGTGGTAATTTGGGAGTTATATATGGAACATGTCTAAACGTATATAATTATAGAGGATAGTCTTACTGTTTGGGAGATTTGTTGCAGACTGTCTACTATATTTGTTTTTTCTCTCTTTCTTCCTAGCGATTTTTCTCATTTCGTTTCTTTTCTATTTTGTCGTTTACAATGCGTGCTTTTTAGTTGCGGCAGGGGTAGCAGGTGTATAGACCTGTATAAACTTGAAGGGCGGACAAATTTATAACACATTTGCAGCACTTTGTCGGAATGCAATCGTATTGCACTTCTAGATTTAAAATCGACCGCTCCACGATTCCATCTCCTTCATTAATAATCAGTAAAATATTTCATTTGTAATTTCTGGTAGACTCTGCCTGGAAAACCACTTTCAGACTGTGGGTGTGGGATGTATTGATGAACTCCGCCACAATGGAGGGGTCCTAGCACACTTAGGATTGAGTCTATGACCGGTTTTGAGAACATCTTATTGGACTGGTTGAGAAATAAGTTAGTTATCTAGGGCTGATCGATAATCATTAAGGTTCGACTCCCTAAATAACCACTATGTATAAGTATTTCTTTGGTCTCTTGTAATCGTGAACTCGAATTTTCTTTGATCACTAAGGGTAGGAGCAACCCAATCACCCCTGAGGAGTAGGCACTAGACATGGCTAAGCCCCGTTTACAAAATATCATTTTTTATCTTGTATGTGCATTTAATATTATCCTTTTACAATAGAAGCTAATCTACAGAGATTAAAACTGTTTTTAGTGAACATACAAATAGTTCAAACTTCAAAAATGAAAAGAAATGTAATTGCTTCAAAAAAAATGAAAAGAAGCGATCGTCATTCTTAAAGCAATCATAAAATTTTATATGGTTTTAATTTTTAAATAACAACAATCCAAGAACATTTTAGGTAATAGCTCAGTGTCTCAACTTAAAAATACATCCTCATATGCAAACTGGATAATATAATACAAATGAGGCAAACGTAAAATAAACTAATCTGATTAGTTTATTTTACGTTTGTTTCATTTGTATTATTGGGGGTTTACACTTGGACAAATAACTCCCCTGGACCAAATTTCATATAGTCCAAAACTCCAAATTAGATAGAGCCTTTATAAACCAGTCTTGGATAAATAAGTGGCCAGAAGCTAGGACAGAATTCCACAGTGGCACAAGTGACCACAAAGCCATAATTATTATCTTATCACAGGTAGAGAAAGGGGCAAAACCATTCAGGATATATAATTCTTGGCTAGAGGATGAGGCTGGATGAGGCTTTCTTTGAGATAGTGAAGGAAGAACTAAAGAAATCTACCAGAGGAACATGCCTATTTAGGCTGCAATATAGGCTAAAGGAAGCAAAAACGAGAATTAAGCAATGGGTTGCTGAAAAAGGAAACTCTGCAAAGCTAGTAAAGGAAACAAGAAGGAATTTAGACAAGACTATCACAACCTTGGAAAGAGACCTAAACTCACTTCAACTACAATCCAAAAGTCTGAAGCTGAGGAAAGATCTGAAAACCCTGCTCCTCAGGGAGGAATCAGACCTAAAGCAAAGGAGCAAAGACTCCTGGCTAAAGGAACAGGGCAAAAACACTAGGTTCTTCAGCATAGCCACAAAACAAAAAAAAGCAAAAAACTCCACACTTAAAGTACTAAACAGGGAGGGGAACCAAAATGTCTCAAGATCCCAACTAGAAATAAACATTATGACCTATTTCAAAAATCTATTCAAGAAAGGAAACTCCCCACACCCAGTCATACCAACAATATTCCCAAGGATAGTAATCCCAGGGATGAATGAGTGGATAATACAACAACTACTTGAGGAAGAAGTAAAAGAGGTACTATTTACCTTCAACACAAACAAGTCACCAGGTCCGGATGGTTTCACCTCAATTCTGGGAGGAACTAAAAATTAACATAATGGACTGTTTGATTCAATTATTAAAAGGAAAACTTCTCCTAAGGGCCTCCAATCACACCTTCCTCACCCTCATTCCCAAAACAAACACTGCAGCTGAAATGGGTTATTTCAGGCCAATATCTTGTGTGAACCTAATATACAAATTAATGATGAAAATCCTCACAAACAGAACAAACAAGGTCCTGCCACAACCTATATCACCTAACCAGACTACTTTCATCAATGGCATGCTAATATCAGACAACACTTTATTGGCAGATGAAATGCTACATGGGTATGGTAGGAAAAGGACACCAAAAAGATGTTGCCTAAACATTGACCTAAGGAAGGCATTTGACACAGTCAAATGGGAGGCTATAATTGACACACTAAAAGCATATGGCTTCTCCACCCACCTCTGCAAAATGATATAGAATTGTATCACAACAACATCATTTTCAGTACTAGTAGAAGGCACCCCCACTCCACCATTCAAAAATCAAAGAGGAATAAGACAGGGAGATCCCCTTTCCCCAATATTATTCGATATAGTCATGGATGTCCTAAGTAGATTACTAGAAAGAGAAGTAGAAGCCAAGAAAATAGACACATAAAGTCAATGAGGCAACATCCATATCTCGTCTAATCTATGCAGATGATATACTAATTTTCTCCAAAGCAAATAATAAATCTCTAAATGCAATTAAGAGAACCCTAGCAAAGTTCTTCTCCTTCTCTGGGCTAGAAATTAATGCTACAAAAAGCTCAATGACATTATCCAAGGTCTGTGCTGAAGATCAAACACTACAAGCCATTCTTGGCTTCCCCATCAAAGCCCTCCCTCTCACATACCTAGGCCTACTAATAACAGGGAAGAAAAAATCCTATAATCAGTGCTGGAAATTGATACAACCAATAGAGAACATGCTAGCAAAATGAACTGGAAATGTCTCTCATATGGGGGAAGAATCCAGCTAGTAAACTGGATTCTTGCAGGGAAATACACCTATTGGGCCCAAGCCCCAAGGCACAACTTTGCCTGAACCTATAACAAAAAAGTTAAGGAAACTAGCATATAACTTCATATGGGATATGAGAAAAAGAATACCTTGGAAACAAATGATCCTACCTAAAGCAGAAGGAGGATTAGGGGTAAGAAACCTAGACGTCATAGTACCTGCCATAAACATCAAAAGAATTGAAAACTTTTGGGAAAAATCAGACTCAATACTAGAGGGAGATACATAAAGGGAAGGGCCCTTTCAAGCATTTAGATAAAAAACACTACAGACTCCCATTTCTGAAAATTTGGGAGATAGTCCCAAAGCAGATGCACTAATTGAGTGTGGTCAAATTATATAATCCTGTGGAAAAATGGAACCTCAAACAAGAAACTTGCAAAAATAGCCGAGATAATTAGGGATAAAAGCCATAGAGACAATCTAGCGAGGGAATATGGTCAAACAAACCCACAAAATTCTCCATACTCCTCTGGAAAATAAAATGGGGACATATAAACCTATGTTTGAGTATCGCGCGAGATAGCGCGCTATATCGCCCATAGCACGGGTAGCTGGTGATATCTACCCGCGCTATGTATTAGTGATATGATACATATATATCATATCATATATATTTTTTTTTTGGAGAAATTAAAACTTTCATTACTGAAAAAGAGGTTGGGCAAAGCCCAAGATTACAGAATAATATAGGGAAATGCAAGTACAGTAAATGTAAAAACATTGTCTATCTCTTATGCAACTATTACCCTGACTAACTGGCCAAGGATTGAAGCCTCAAGAGGTTGGACTCCCATGAGCATATAGCTTGTATTTCAATCTGTGAAAGATTGTGCTTCTTATAGGATGTAGAATCATATGCAATGCTCACATCCTTTATAATTTATAATTTCTCTGCTGACAATTCATATATATCATATCATATATATGATACGATATTAATTAGTGATATGACATATGTTATTTGTAGTATTAATCATATCATATATATGATACGATACGATACGATACTAATTAGTGATATGATATATGTTATTGTAGTATTAAGTTATATATATATGATACTCATTGTGAATGAAAAGGGATCGAATATCTCTCTCACTTATTTACATCTCTAATATAGTATCAGTTTGTTAGAAAGAGAGCTTCCTCGATCCTGGATTTTCTCCTCAACAATCCTTCATTTTCTTGAATTCCGCTGCAATGGAGGACGGCATTGTTGATAGGAGTGGAGTCGCAAATTCAGATGCTTCCAAGATAGTTTTCATCAAGCATCTGAAGATTGTGACGCTGGACCGCTCAAACTACTTTGCTTGGCGCACACAATTTGTCGTCATCTTGTGAGGACATGAGCTGCTGGATTTGATCCAAGGATGGCTAATTATATCTATATGTATCATATCACTAATTTCTTCAGATTCAAGCTCTAGAGATGAGTTCTCAATTTCAAAATCAGTAAAATTAACTGATTATGAGAGGCGCCCCTTCACTAGAGGAGCTGCAGGGATTAAGAAGCCTAATCCTAGGTATGCACTGTCTATATTAGCTTCTGAAATTTCAGTTTCATCTTCAGTCAAGCAAGCTTTGAAGAATGAAGGATGGAAATCAGCTATGAAGAAAGAATATGATGCGCTCGTTAATAATGGCACATGGGAGTTGGTACCAAGGATGCCAACAGACAATGTGATTAATTTTATATGGCTGTTTAAAGTCAGAGAAAAATCAGATGGCAGTGTGGACAGATTGAAGGCAAGGCTAGTGGCAAATGGGAGTGATCAGATTGAAGGCAGAGATTACAATGTGACATTCAGTCCAGTTATAAAATCTGTATCTATTTGTGCAGTATTAACTATTGCAGTCTCAAGAGGTTGGAAACTTAATCAAATTGACATAGGTAATGCATTTTTACATGGTTAATTGGAAGAGAGGATTTTAATGCGTCAACCTAGAGGCTTTATGGATGAATCATGTCCAAATCACGTCTGCCTATTGAAGAAAGCTATCTATGGTCTCAAACAATCTTCAAGGATGTGGTTTCGCAGACTAAAAATGGTGTTGAATTTAATGGGTTTTATATCAAGTCAATCCAAGGTTCCGGGTGCGCGCGCATATGCGATGATGCGCCCCTATAGGGAGATGCGCCTTAGCCGGATCCGGGTAAAATCCGACCCGGATCCAGGCCTGTTTTAAGTTATTTAAATAACTTAAAACAGTGTTTTGTTTTTATTTTTAAAAAAATGCCAAATTTTATTTTATTTTAAGACCTTATAAATTTTTAGCATAAAAATTTATACATTGGTCCATGAAAAGAGCTATATTATTTTTAATATAAGCTCCTCCCACTCTTTAGACTTCATATTTGTTTTAGTCAAAATGAATCTTTATTTATAGACCAACCTTCTTTGTGTTTTTTGAATTCTATCCAAGGTTTTTTAGGCGACCATGCGGTCATCCGATGGCCATGACCGCATGGCCGCCTAGGCGCTTCAGGCGACGCCTAGGCGGTCGCCTGAAAATAGGGTAAATTTTGCAAATTTACCCTGAACTTATATACATTTGCTAAAAAATATGGGTAATTTTAAAAAAATATATACATAAATTTTAAAACCTGAAATTACTAATACAAAGTAATAGCCCTATTAATCTAAAATTTAAAATGTAAATACATAGATTATATGACTTCTATGAATTTAGGGTTAAAAAGATGCAAGAAACAAGAAAGAAAAGAGGTTAGGGTTTTTTAAAACCCTCAACCTCTTATTTAAATGGGTGGTTGGGCCTTATATTTAAATTAAAAAAAAAATAAAAAAAAAATAAAAAAAATAATAAAACAGACCTATTGGGTTAGGCGAGTCCAGGTCAGATCCGACCCGGACCCGCCTAACCCGCTCCAGCGCATGAAGGCAAACGCCTACATGTGCTGGAGCGCATGAAGGCAAACGCCTACATGTGCTGGAGCGCATGAAGGCAAACGCCTACATGTGCTGGAGCGCATGGTCGCATATGCGACGCCTAGGCGTCGCATGAACAAGCTTGATTCTATCGATGTGGGACTAAAAAAGTGTGGTTAAATAAATGATTATTATAGAGTATTTTTTATGTTGTAGATGTATTAAAGAAAGCCCAGCCCATTACATTATTATTTTTTAAAAGTCTCTTGGGTTATTTATTATTTTCTTTTTATAAAAGCCTCTCTTTTATAAGTTTAAAGAAACCCTAGCCATTTATAGAGCTATATTATTACGAAAATACCCCTAAATGGTTAACCGGTTTTTAAACCTTGGTGTTTTTTTTTAAACCTTGGTGTTACAATGAATTATAGAGTGTTATAATAATTAATAAATATATGTATTATAATAATTTTTCTATCCAATATAATTTATATAATTTAGATATATAAAAAATATTAATTTCCTATAGTTTTATAAATATTTACGAAAATGCCACTGGCGCATCTGAGTGCATATGCTCAGATGCTCCAGGTGGCGGCGCATCGCGCAGAGGCGCATCCGGAACCTTGCGTCAATCTGATCCTTCATTGTTTGTGCACTTAGGAGCAATTCATTTGACTGCCAATCCGGTTTATCACTCTAAAATCAAACATGCAGCCATGGATTTCAGATTTGTTCAAGAAAGAATGGAGGACAAAACTGTTGTTGTGCAACACATACCGAATGTTCTACAACAAACAAATATTCTCACTAAAGCATTGAAGCCCAAACTCTTCAAAGATCTCAAGGACAAGCTGATTTGTTCACATCATCAGACTTGAGGGGGGTGTATTAGTGATATGATACATATATATCATATCATATATATATAACTTAATACTACAATAACATGTATCATATCACTAATTAGTATACGATACTAATTAGTGATATGATACATGTTATTGTAGTATTAAGTTATATATATATGATACTCATTGTGAATGAAAAGGGATCGAGTATCTCTCCCACTTATTTACATCTCTAATAGAAACAAAAAGAAATGCCCATTCCTATTGTGGATGTTGAAGCCATTCCACAAAAGAAGAAGCGGAAGGTAGAAACCAAAAGTGGCACTCCAATTGGGAAACCCTCTACATCGGGAATTAAAGGTCAAGGTTCAGGATGCGCCTCTGCGCGATGCGGCACCACTTGGAGCACTTGAGCTTTTGCGTGTTTTTGCGCGCAAAAGCGCGCCTTTGCGCCAATGGCATTTTCGTAAATATATATAAAAATAAAGGTTTTCATATATTTTTTATATACCTAAAATATATCTACTTCATAAAATATATCAAAATAGTTAAAGTAGTTCAAAACACATAGACTAGTTCAAACTTGAAATACATAATACGATCTATAGGTGATCCTGTGTCTTCTTTAGCCGTTTATAAAACAAATGATTTACATCTATAGGTTCAGGTTGGAGTTCACCCTCATTGTTTTCATTAAATTCAGCCATTTCAAAAACCCTAAAAAAACAATAAATTAATTAAAAAAACACAACCCTAATCTCTGAAATGAGATGGAGAAAAAGATGAAGGAAGATAAAAAAAAATATATATATATTTTTTTTAAAAAAATCGCATGCTAAGGGAGATGCGCCTGGCGCATCTCTCTTCCAAGGTGCATTCGTGCATATGCGCACGCATCCGGAACTATGATTAAGGTGAAAGGTCCCTTAGGTTTGGAAAGGGGAGTGACACTTCAATCTATTATTCAAAAGCGTGCACAGGAGAAACATATGAAGCAAAGACAAACCACCATAGTTGATCACCCGAAGAAACAAGAGAAGCAGATTTTAGATGACGTTGGAGCTGAGTTCTTCGTGATAGCCGGAATTCCTTTCAATGTCATTAACAATCCAGCACTTCATGCATGGATTGAAGGTATTGGACGATATGGTCCGAACTATCGACCTTTCAGCATGTACATGCTCCGCAACAACTTACTTCAACGCCAAGTCAAAAGCATTGAAGAATTGAAAAAGAAACATGAGATCGCATGGAAGGAGGATGCACGATCATGTCCGACGGTTGGACTGATCGTCGACAGAGAAGTGTCCTTAATTTTTTGGTGAAATCTACTAAGGGAACATTCTATTTGCACTCGATAGATGCCTCTGCCGATAAGAAAACTGCAAATTTTATTGCAAAAGGTCTTGAAGATGCAATAGAGATTGTTGGCAAGGACAATATGGTTCAGGTAAAATGTTTATTATTTGTAGTACTTCATTAATCATTTGTAGATCTTGAAAATGCCTTTCTATCATTTTAGATTTGCATTGACAATGTAAGCAATTATGTGGCGGCCGGAAAGATACTAATGGACAAGTATCATCACCTATTTTGGACTCCATGTGCTGGTTATGTTCTCGACCTCTTACTTGAAGACATTGGAAAGCTACCAATGTACAATGATGTTATTCGCAATGGTCGCAAGATTTCTATGCACGTCTACCAGCATACCACCCTACATTCTGCATGGCTGAAACATAACAACAGAAAAGAGCTTATACGATGCGGAATAACTAGGTTTGCGACAAATTTTCTTACTCTCGAAAGTTTATTTGAAAGCAAATCCAAGTTGAGGAGTTTTGATTGGGAAAAGTGGGCTAGAAAAGGTCATGGGTTAGATGGTTCTGATTTAATAATCAACACCCGTTTTTGGATAACTTTTGAGGATTTGCTTCGAGTTTCACAACCCATTTTGGTTGTTCTGAGGATGGTTGATGGTGACACAAAACCGACTATGCCATATCTAGTTGGTGCATTCGAAGCTGCTAGATGTGCTGTGAAAACCAATTCCGACGATGATGAAAGTAAATATAAACCAATTTAGAATCTGATGGACAAGCGGTAGGCAAAACATTACCAATCACCTCTTGTGAAGGTTGGTGGTTTCCTAAATCCTAGGGTGTTTTACAACTTGCAAAGATATGATTTGCCATATAATTTTCAGAATTGGCCAGCACTTGTCAAGAAGCATTTGAAGATTGTATAGCACACATGATGCTAGATGTGCACCAACGAACTAAGGCAGTGGTAGATTCAAGCCTCTACATCAACAAATTCGGAAGATTTTCTTCCAAAGTGGCTGAACTAGCAATTGAGGATTTAGAGCCTAGCAAGTATCATTTTAGTACATAAAAACTGAAATTCAATCTGAATTTCAATGATCTTATGCGTTTTCTGAATTTAGTTCGATGGTGGGAACATTTTGGATCAAGAACTCCTGAATTGAGGACCTATGCCATGAGGATTATTGGACTTTGTTGTTCCGCATCCAGTTGTGAGAGGAACTGGAATACGTTTGAGCATGCAAGTATTATCCTCATTAGTATGAATTTCTTAAATTCAATTGATCTACAATTCTTAATTTTGTATTCCCCAATTGCAGTTTCATACCAAGAGACGTAATCGATTGAAAATCAAACGACTAGATGATCTGGTGTTTGTGAATTATAATAAAAAGCTTGAGGAACGATTACAAAAAAATATAATGCTTGAGGAAGATGGCAAGGGAAAGTTTGACCCCATCCGTCTAGAAGAATTAAATCTTACAAGTGAATGGATGATAAATATTGAAGGAGAATCTGAGGAGTTTGTATACATTAAGGAAGGTTTGACATGGAGCATGGTAGAGGAAGCAGTCGGAGCAGGAGAGCATCCCGGGCCTTCTACGAGGAGTGGTCAAGCAAGACCATTCACTACTCAAGCTCATCTTTCTGATGAAGTTTGTGAAAGATTTCGACGAACCTACCAAAGAAGTAAAAGAAGGATGCAACCTCAAATGCTAGAGGAAATTGAAGAAGAAGAATAGATTTGCATCTATGAGACATTTAGAGTTTTGGACTATCATTTTGACTCCTAAAACTTAATATTTAGGAATATTTTGAATTCTAAAATTAATGATCACACTTGATCACTACTCTTTAGTTAAGTATGATATTCACTATTACTTTATAATATATTGAATATTTAAAAATACACTTGGCGCTATGTAGGCGCTATAGCGCGCTATCTCCCGCTATCTCCCCATAGCGCCAAGTGCCGGCGCTACGCGCTATGGTGCAACTCAAACTTTGATATAAACACTTTCACCAGACTAAATGGGTGGGGCATGCTAAACCAAGCCACCTGCTTATTATGCAACATTGAAGATGAAACGAGAAGTCACCTATTTTTCAACTACACTTACACGAGCCATTCTATTACCCTTAATAGAAAAACTAGACAACATATTCTGGAAAATCATGAACATTCCTACACCCACAACCACACACCCATACATTAGGCTAGGTGACCTTACTGAGGCATGTCAAAAGCTAACACGTCACTCTCCAATTTGGGGTTTATTATGGAACACGACTGGAGCCTTAAGTTGGCACATATGGGCAGAAAGAAACTGGAGATGGTAGCAACACTCACTCAGACCACCCGAAACGGTACTCAACGAGGTCATAAATGACAAGCTTTTCCTTCAATCCTAAGGGCTTCAAGAAAAGCTGTTGTCAATTATCATCCATTGGGGCATAGCACGATACAAATATGGGAGACCAACCTCCAAAGACAGATAACCTAGTACCCAACACTAGGCAGTATGGTTGTGTGGAAAGTGTCAAATGAGTCTGGTACTCTTTACCATATTCTATTTGTTTATGCTTATTTATGCTTATGCTTATCCCCAATGTAATCAAGGCAATATCCTTCATTATGATTAATGAAAAATTGAAAATATTTAACTGTTTCAAAAAAAAACTAATCAAACCAAATCAATTTGTAAATAACTATATATATCCTCATATAAAATATTCCCTATGTTTATTTGTTTTTTTCAGATCCCCACTTAACAGCAAGACATGGAGGGACACATGTTCCTGTAAGAATGGTGATGTCACGGACTCTTAGCCTTCCCAACGAGGCAAATCTCTGGAATGTAGATGATGGATACACTATAGTTCTAACACAAAGGGGTGCTCGAAAGAACTTCCAAGAACTCCTTAGGTCAAAAGGTGTTGAGGTTATAGAATTTGACGTCTTGAACCCGAGAGAGGTTATGGAGTATTGTTACAGTCGTGGCTATTTGTCTGTTTTATGGGAGTGCGGTGGAGAATTAGCAGCATCAGCTATTGGTGCCGGTGTAATCCATAAGGTACATATATATATATATTTATTTTGATGAAAGATCATTTTCATTAGTAAAATAAAGAGGACTTCCATCAGAGCCCTGTCCTGCTTAATCAAGAACAAATGGAATATAAAGTCCATTTTCCAGATCACCAATTTCAGAGAGGTAATGGATTATCTTAGATGCTCTGAGTGGTCGTGGGAAATGCAATGTGACTGGTCATGTCAAACCTACCAGTGAGCTCTGAAGAGTTCTCTGGTGGCTAGAAGGATGCAATTGGATACTACCTGATCGTGACTAGTGTCTCTGATGATAAACAATGTCCACGACTCTTCACCTTCCTGGTTTACCCTTCTATATTGTTTGTCTGAACTTATCTTTTCTTTTATTAAATATTAGTATATTATTATTTTCTAAATTTTATGTCAGCTTTTTCCTCTTTAACTATCTTTTTAATTTGCAATGTTTTAAACATAAGAGTTAAGTTTATGTATTGCATCATATTATTTTACTCTTATTCTTCATACATGTAATACAGGTATATGCTTTTGTCTCACCTAAAATAATTGGTGGAAAAAATGCTCCATCTCCAGTCGGTGAACTTGGGATGGTTGAAATGTCTCAAGCACTTAATTTGATGGATGTCTCGTTTGAGCAGGTAACATTCTCAAATTCATGCTGGTTAAATCAATATTCAACTTCAGTTTACAATATTCTAGCTTTCTAGATATTTGGATTGATACTATTGTTGTATTCTATAGTCATAATTGGAAGTTAACACAAGTGAATGTGATTTCAAATAAAGTTTTTGATACGCCCATGGAAGCATGATGCATGCGGCACATGTGTGGCCTATAAAAAACCTTGATTCCAAATACTTTAACATATACTTTTTCTTTTGGTAAAACGTTGTATTATAAAATCATTAGAGTAAAATAAGGATTTATGAGTAAAGTACCTATCCCTATCCTGGTAACAAACCCTCCCTCTTACCCTGGATCATAGAGATTTTTATGCCCTAAATTGTTACACATTTAGAAGAGAACCATCATAGTTTAAATTCAAAACATAGTGAAAAGCGGATGATTCATACACTCGTAACAAAATCAAAGCCTAACGTTAAAAATTATAGACATTTTCTTTATTTTGTGAATGATATGTTATAAAATTGATCATGGACAGATTGGCCGGGACATGCTTATCAGTGGCTTTCTGCAGCCCATACCTGATATGATACCAGTGATCCCCTTTAAAAACGATACTACCTCTATTGATCCAATGGTTACATCTTATGATGCAAACATCATATTCTTCTATAAAACATGGGATTCTTACGGTGTTTTTTCAAATTTCTCTCCACATTCTATACATATGCCTGATAAAAATGGACAAGACTATGAGTGGTCAACTGTGGAGCACTATTATCAGGTCAAAATTTGGGCAATTTTCTTTTATATTATGCACAATCTAATTTAAATTAATAACCTAATTCTAAGTTACACACCTTTAACTTTTCTGCTACTGCAGTCACAAAAGTTTATTGGGCAGACTGATCTTACAACAGTACATGATTTTGTTGAGCAAATAAAGCTTGCAAAGAGCCCTGAAGCAGCAGCTCGTTTGGCAAGGATGTTACAAAAAAAACACAGTAACCTGGTACATTGCAATTAAATTTTCTCAAAATATGAAAAAGTCCACAATTTGAAGTTTTGAACAATTTTTTCTATTGATCTTAACCAGGTACGATCTGATTGGGAATCTGTCAAGATTGACATTATGTATTCAGCTCTAAAATGCAAGTTCTCAACCTACCCTCATTTGAAAGCCTTGTTGTTATCTACCGCAGGATCTGTTCTCGTTGAAGCCTCACCACATGATCTCTTTTGGGGCGGAGGTCGAGATGGTGAAGGATTAAATTATCTTGGAAGATTGTTAATGCAATTGAGAGCAGAATTGTTATCTGGAGACCTATCAACGTGTGAAACATGAAATCCTTCCAATATTGGTTAAAACAATTCGAAATAGTCTGGACTTGAAATCCAATCTTAGAAAACTAATTCGAAAATATTTACCATAAGTATCTAACCATCCTTAGCTACTGCCTACTGGCATGTGTAAGATCCACCAACCCATTTTTTATTTCTTTCTTTTTTGTTAATATTAATGAATTACTGTTGCAGTCGAGAGCAGAATTATTATGAGGAGATCTATAAAAAAAATATGAAGCTGGATACACTGAAATATCATAATCAAGTTGTAGTTTTTGGATTGTGATGATATCCTACCTGTTAAGTTCTCCTATGTGATAAGCTGTATTTTCCCAAGTTGCCCAATAATTGATCTGATTATGGAAACGATATAAAATTAGTAATTATTATAAAATTGTATTTGGAATCAATTAATTCTAGAAGGTTTAAACTACTTTAAACGATCTTTTTCAGTGTGCATCAGCCAGCTTTCAGGTGCAAGTAGTGATACTTTTTAGTTTATTATTTTTTTTTGCTAATAAATATTTTTTTTGTCGACATAACTACTACCTACTAACCCATAATTTTGGATCTATTCTTGAGATGGTCGAAATGTCAGTTATACACACACATCATTGTCAGTCACATGAATCATCATAACATGCTTATCCATTTTACAGAAATTTTAAGTTAAAAATATTAAATGTTTGGATTTATACTTCAGATTTTAGGGACCATGTGCATTTCAAGCTTATCCATTTCGGGAGTTGTAAATTTCTTAACCACCTAATGTTTCACCTGCATCGAATTTGTATATAGATATTAATTTGCTATTGTTTCCGAGTTGTTGTTCTCTCCCTTTCATCACCATCGATTGATTTCTTCCTAATTTTTCTGAGTATTTAAAACAACTCTGTTCAACAGCTGTACTAAAAACAACACACACTGTCCATCCATCGTTAATAATTTGAATTTTTAATTTAAAAAGTCTTTAGACATATTGGGCAAAACAATTGAGCTTATTTTACCACATATTTCATGGTTGATTGTAGACTGTAGACAGCTAATTTTTGTAGGAGTGTGACTGTGTGAGTTACTGTACAGAGATCTGGGTTTCACTGTTACTTATGTTAATGAGATCCAACGGTCAATATCACACTATATGATACCAAACCCATTTGCTAAGATTGTCTTTTATCTTGGTTCAATATTTATTCGTTCTGATTGCAATAATATTTTTTTCCTTGTGACCTCGTAACACGTTTACTAGTTTCCTCGTCGCTTTCTTTTCATATATTATTGAATGAAATTGGCAGCTTTGCTTCCCAACATCTGCTGATTCGAGAAAAAGGTGTTTTGTTTTGATTTAATCTGTATTGAATATAGTACATCTCTCCTCTCTTTTTGTTTGCATTTGAGCTGGCGAGTTGGGTGATAAAAAATTTAGATTGAAATGGTTCTCTTGATTGATTGAGCTCAGACAATCTTCTTTTCAATTCTTCTTGTGGGTAGTATTTAGAAGAGGGAAATCTTGAAGTTTGGTTGTGTTTTTTTAACTTTTGTTGTTGTAGATCGATTTGGATGAATCCTTTCTTACTAGATTGGTTTTGTTCATCATACAAATATGATATCTTTTTTTCATCACTGTTTTCTTTTCCAGAAAAATTGAATGAAAACAAAGATTTCAAGTTTAAAATTGAAGGTTACCATGATTGGGAAAATCTTATATTTTCTTAAATCTCCCAATTTTCATGTTTTTGTTTCTTACAAAGTAAAAAAACTATTTTTATATTTTTATTACCATATTATCAAATTTACTTCACCTCTTAAATCAGGCAGATTAGGTAGGTCAAAAGAAGAATCCCTCTTATGCCCTGGTCAAGTTTTACTCGAAATAATAGAGCAGGTCTGACTTCTCGTTTACATAGACCTACCCCGTACTCATTTCTATGAATATATGTTTTCCATAACAAACATCATATATACTTTTTTAATGGTCTATTAGTATTTGATCAGTGTGCTTTCAAGTTTCAACCTCTGGTATGTAAAAGAATACAGGAGACCTCAACAAATTCTCTGGCAAGCAAAAACAATCATCATGGATTGCCTACTCAGCATTCTTAAGGCACTGCGACTGGGTACCTGTTTAACATTTTTTAACCCAAACCCAGTTGAGCAGCTACCATCCACTTCAAGTTTTAAGAAAGAGTTTGGTGGAAAAATGGTGAGGAATGGATGGAATCATGTTGCTTCCTTGTTTACTCAACAAGGTAATAAAGGGATCAACCAAGATGGCATGGTCATTATAGAGGTTTGTGC
Organism: Zostera marina; assembly: GCA_001185155.1. Taxonomy (NCBI): domain Eukaryota; kingdom Viridiplantae; phylum Streptophyta; class Magnoliopsida; order Alismatales; family Zosteraceae; genus Zostera; species Zostera marina. Next base: position 70,837 of record LFYR01001054.1, on the reverse strand, counting down.
ATGGATTTTTTTTTAACATAATATTAACTCAATTTCAATCACTGCAATTAAGGCAGTTCAACTTGTAATAATAGGATTTTGGGTCAAGGCCGGATACCATTTTTTGCGGAGTATTCGATGGTCATGGACCATCAGGTCATCTGATTGCAAGGAAAGTTAGAGATATACTCCCTTCTAAGCTCAATTCACATTGGGAGGTGATTGATCATGCTAAAGAGAGTAATGCCAATAGAGTAGAAGAACATGAGATCTTCAGGATCCTTAAGGAATCATTTCTAAAGGCATTTGAAGCTACTGATAAAGAATTGAAATTCTGTCCCAACATTGATTGTTTTAATAGTGGCACTACTGCAGTTACATTAGTAAAACAGGTATGTTCAATTTTCAGCCATAGTTCGAAAAAGCGGAAAGCGCTCCCAATTTCCAGGGAGCGCTTTTTTAGCTTTAACCGCTTTAGCGTCGCTTAAAGCGGTTAAAGCGGTTAAAGCTATATAAAGTTTATATAAAGTTTATATAAAGCTAAGATAAATCTTTAGCTGTTTAGCTAAGATAAATCTTTAGCTAAAGCGGTTATGGGCTTATGGCCCATATATAAACAGCTAAAGCGGTTAAGCTATATAAAGTTTATATAGCTTAACCGCTTTAGTTGTAAACAGTTGGACATTTTTAGTTAGTGGTTATAAACCGCTTACATGTTAGTGGTTGTAACCGCTTTTTTAGTGATAGATATACATGTTAGTGGTTAGCCTGTTAGTGGTTAACCGCTTTTTTAGTTGTAAACCACTAGCTAAGATAGTTATCTGGTATATTGGACTAGTATAAAGTTAAGCTAGTTGTTTATAATATTGTGAAAAAAAGCGTTTGGCAAAGCGGTCCAAAAAAACCGCTTTGCCGCTATTTTCGCTTAAAGCGACGCTTAAAATATGTTTTCAGCATATTTTAACAAAGGATCTAGGACTTAAAATTACATTTTAATACACATGTTTCTTAATTTTGACATAAATAACCCTAAAATCTCATTTCATCATTTAGAGTCTGAAGAATAAAGAATGATACTCTATTTTATAATGGTGAAATTTAATTAGCAAAATTGAAAGGGGCCTAGTACGGGTTAGGGTTACAAAAGATTAGGGAAAGAGGTATTTCCCATTGTTACTCAATCAATACCCTGTTTGAACTTTGGAACACACCAATGATACTTTTTTTGATAATGGTGAAATTTAATTACCAAAATTGAAAGAGACCTTGTCCACAGGTTACAAAAGATTAGGGAATGAGGTATTTCCCATGTCACTCTAGGATTTAGCTAAATCTATAACATTATGTAGTCATAGATTGATACCTCAGAAGGTTGGACTCCCATGAGTTAAGTGTATTCTTCTCAATCTTTGTTTGACTGAGGGTTTTTGTAGGAGGTAACAGTTAAAAATGCTCCTGACCACCTTTGGGGGCCTTAATGTACACACCAATGAAACTTGGACAATTCTTAAGAAACCCAAGATTTCAAAAAAAAAAAAGAATATCAAATTAAAGAAAGATAAAAAAAAACTCTACAAATCACAATCTTATTAACTTATACCTTATCATCATCATTCATTCATTGCATAATTGTGTTTCCAGGGGCAATATCTTGTAATTGGAAACATCGGGGATTCAAGAGCTATTCTTGGCAGAAGAGATGATAACAATTATTTAGATGCTATTCAACTATCTGTTGATCTCAAGCCAAATCTTCCAAGTACATGGCATCACATTGTTCTCCTCTCTCACCTCATTTGGTCAATACAATCTTTTTATTAATATCGATAGGTTCAAGCCCCAATCAAATGTTTCTTATAGGAGAATTAAAGAGGATTAAGCAATGCAAGGGAAGGGTATTTTCCCTTCAAAATGAACCAATGATGGCTCGAGTTTGGATGCCACAAGATGATTATCCTGGGCTGGCCATGTCAAGAGCCTTTGGAGACTTTTGTCTTAAAAAATATGGATTGATATCTGTACCTGAAGTGCACTTCAGATGCTTGAGTCAAGGAGATGAATTCATTGTTTTGGCTACAGATGGGGTTGCTGTCTTCTTCTTCTTCTACAATCATCATCCAATTCACTTGTTTTCATTATAAATAATGTATTCATCTTACTTTTCTTTTTCTTTACCATCTTGGTAGATTTGGGACGTTCTTTCAAACAAGGAAGTGGTGAATGTTGTTGGACTGTGTCACACACGTTGTTCTGCAGCACATTCTGTGGTAGAAAAAGCCAAACGAGTATGGAAGTATAAATATCCAACATCCAAAATGGATGATTGTACAGTAGTTTGTCTCTTTCTTAATACTACTTTGCCTCACAATATTTCTTCATATGCTGGTAAAACTTGCAATGGGAATTCCAACCCTTCTAGTATGATCGAAACTTCAGAAGTATCAACATATTGTTGCCAAGAAGACCATGAATAAATGAAAGTAAAGCAAATTGCAAATTGTACACATTCAATCAGGTAGATACTGTAATTATCAAGGTAATCTCCTGAAATCCAACGTTTATTTGAAGAGTAAGGATTGTAAACTCTCTTTGAGAATAATGCTTTGATTGTTGATACTTGATACCACTAAATCTGGATTCAATTTTTTTTTCAAATTTATTAGGAAAAAATTTGAAAAGTAATTTTGAATGCAATATCCTATCCCCATATTGAGAAGTGGTATAGCCCACCCTTTCTACATCCACAATATGTGCACATCCAGATTTTTTGAAGGAATGTAACTATTAATTGTGGCTCCTAGCCATGACATCCCCAGTGAGTTAATGTGAATATTATGAATCCAAGTAAATATCCAAATTCAGATATATTTATGTAAAATTTGTAAAAAAAAATATATATTATTTTTTATGTAAAAATTCGAATAATTTTTTTCTAGTGATTATTGCGAAATGAACTTTGTAATACTTCGAAAAATAGTTTGTTTTATTTATGTTTAACCACTTGGTGAAAAAGTTCATTTTTACGGTTCAAGAGTTTGGATGTTTAAAGTCCATGGTCATCAACAAATATTTACCACTTAAAAAATTATTTAATTAATAAAAAATATTTAAATTAAATTCCGATAAAACTTTCTCTAACATTTGAAAATCATGTGATTTCTGATTAAATAATTCACATTAAAATTTCCAAATGATCATTTTAAGGCTCTAGATGCATGGGTAATATTTTTGTGTAAAAAATGCTTTGTTTTATTAAATTGTTTGTATTAAAAATTTAGAATAAGAGAACTAAGTAGTAGAAGGAAGCCAGAGTTCAATACGATTCCCACCTGATCCGAGGGCAGTATCAGAGATATGAGGTGATCTGACATGAATTATGCATCCATAACTCTCCAATATCTCCCGTGAAATGGTCAAACCAGCTACGAAGTTCCAAGCCATGTTGTCTTCAATTATATTGTCTGAATTGAGATCAGAGCTAAATGGCGTCAAAGAACGCATCTGAGTCTGAAAGCAAGATAATATATGCTTTTTAATATCAATATTCATTAAAGAATTTGAAAAAAAAATACAGATAATTTTGATAAATGCTTATTGTGATAAATTGAAAGGATTTAAATTGTGTTACCATGTAATGCATATCAGGTCCATCATCGTCAATAACAATAAGAGCGCCACCTGAAGGTGCTTTGCTAGCCATAATTTGAACCTTTCCACCAATGTTTGTGCGTAGGAGAGATCCTTCTATTAGGTTGCCGAGAGCTTGTCGAAGAGCAGATTCATCAACAGCCACATGTGGTAATGAGTATTGATGGAATTCTATGATTCGTTTTTGCTTATTAGCAAGTGGAGTGGCTACTCCTACCAAATCTTCCAGAATTTCAGAGACATTGCAGGGTCTTTCTGACAGATACATAATGGTGGTGAGCCAAAATAAAAATAATAATATCAAAGTAGATTTTTCCAAGTTTTTTTCTTCAACATTAGGGAACTCTAAAAGAAAGAAAATCAAACAACAAACCTGATATTTCGTTGCAGGGGAGCAAGAGAAAGAGGAGCAATAGGTGTCTCCATGACATCATTTACAGAATCCATTTTCATGTTTTGTGTGTTCTCTCTTAAATGATGATGATCTGCAACAATTAAGGATCTCAGGTGCTCTAGATGTTCATAAGATGAATCGTCTAACTTCTTCAATGATTCTTCATTATACCGTATGATATTTGCCTAAAAATATTCACCAAAAAGAAGAGAATATTTAAAAATATAACAAATAAATAAATCATTAAAAGAAATGAAAATTTTCGAATATCTTTAGAGATGCTTTTTTTTCATGTTCCTGGAATTCTTGGTCTTTCAACCATGAACCATCTGTTAGATTTAATCGTGTTGAGATTAATTGCAAGGAGATTAATTTTAAATCTGATCTGCCAATATTATCTGTAATCAGCACTCACTGCTAACGGAACAGTGTTCTTCTGATCAGATTCTGCACACACACAAATGGTGGCTACTTAGATAAGAGGAAGAAGAGAAGAGAAAAAACACAAAAATAATGTGGCTCCACCCCTAAAAACAGGTGTACATCAACGAAGATGTATTGGTGGGAATCAAGAGGTTTTTTAAAGATCATAAAATAGTATATAAATAATAGGTTAATTATTTAATGGGTCCAGCCCAATTAACAAACTTCAGACTCACAGATCCGGCACTTATTTAAATAAAAACCCAAAAAATAATCATACATAAAAAATTATTTTAATTAAGGGTAAGGGTTAGATATTTTATACATTGTGCCATGAAAAGAGCTATATTATTTTTAATATAAATTCCTCTCTTAAGAATTCATTTTTGTTTTAGACAAAATGAATCTTTATGTATAGACCAACCTTCTTTGTGCTTTTTGTGCTTTTTTGAATTCTATCGATATGGGACTAAAAAAGTGTAGTTAAATAAATTATATAGTATTCTTTGTACTTGTTGAAATCTATTTATGTGGGACCAAATAAAGTGTCCATGTATTGAATAAATTCCTCTAAATAAATTATAATGTATTCTTTGTACTTTTTGAATTCTATCAATGACTAAATAAAGTATATATGTGTTGAATAAATTATAGAGTGTTACAATGAATTATAGGATGTTATCATGTTATAATAAATATATGTATAATAATAATTTTTCTATCTAATATATTTTTAACTAAAAAAATTATTTGATTATTTTATTGTTAGGGATAGATATAAGGTATTATAATTATTTATTTAATAATTTTATAGGGATTGATATATAGGGGTGAGAATGGGGCCCGCCCCGTTTCGCGCCCCGGTGGTAACCGGGGGCAGGAAAATTTATTACATTTTTGAGCTTAAGTCTAAGCTCTTATCTTAAACCTTATGTCCATTTTAGACTTACTTTTTGTTTTTACTTTTAAAAATTACCATTTTAAATTTTAGGTTTACTTTTTTTTATAATTCCAGGTGTGCCCCGGTCACCGGGTCCGGGGCAAGAACCGGGCAAGGGGATCAGGGTACCTGACCCGCCCCGTTCTGGCAAAACTGGGTGGATATCGGGGCAGGGCCGCCCCACCCTCTCACCCTTATTGATATATATAAAATACATAAATTTTCCTTATTTTAAAAATATTTACAAAAATGACACTGCCGCAAAAGTGCACAAAAGCTCCATGTCATGGCACATCCCAAACCATGCCATATATAACTTCTAAATTATTTGCAAAAAAAAACTCCTAAATTACCAACATATTCCTAATAATATGATCCGTCTAGCCTATAGGAGCCGGCATTAATATTGTTAATTGACGGGCCAGACTGGCGATAGATATGGCTATCTATCGTGGGAATTGGTTGACTCCACATTAGTTTCCTCTATGGTATTATCCTCGCAACTATGATTTAACGACTTGTCACTGTCATGTTGGGCAGTGTGTTGGGACATATTGTTTGTACGAATAAATCTCTCAGATTTTGTTGTAGAATGTTCTCCATGCTACTAAGAGGTACCCACATGGTGTTATTGTCCTCCAAGCTTGACAGAGTTCATATTTACACTTCTGGATAGTTTTTCCGTTTTTGAAAAAAATAAAGTTTTTCTAAAAAAATGATATGTTTTGTGTTTTCATGAGTAAAAGTGTAAAACTACCTTGGTAAATTGAACTGCATCCTGTAGTTGTTCAAGAGTGTCTTTTATTTGATCACCTTGCATAAGCATGTCCTCAATTATGTCATATGAGATCTGCATGAGTGAATAGCAAGTTTTCTACTTAAAACCCCACAAAAAAACTACTAAGAACGCAAAAAAAATATATCAGGAAAATAATAAAAAAAATAAACCTCATTTTTCTTCACGTGAACAGTCAACATTTTGCTGAATGTCCTCAAGTTTGAAAGAGGAGTATGGATCTATTATCAGAAAGAAAATAGATTGAAAAATGAAAACAAAACAAAATATTAGTATGCATGATTGTGTATAATGGAAGTATAAAGATAATTTGTCAGTAACTAACATACTTGTTGAATTAAATGATTCATTCTTTTTTTGTTTTGCCATGATGATTGTTGCAGTAATATTGCTCTCTGTAAAGGTATATGAACAATTTACATTAGTATCAATTCATATGTATAAATATTAAATATATACATAACATCATCGACTTTAGTCATGACTCATGAGTCCTAAGTTATAACGATAACATCACTAACCATTATCATGTCAGAATTCTTTTTCTTCTTCTTTGATAGTCTCACATTAATTAACTTTATAAAGGAATGATCATTGGTCGATTTTACCCTGACCCAAACCCGACTAGAATCCCTTTGAGATCAGGCCTAACCACCTAAACATGAATACCTCCGAAAACTTAGATCCAAATCCGACCAATTAATATTTGGTAGTGCTTGGGCTGGTTCGGGTTTTAATTTTTAATTAAATGAAAAATATTTTCCTTTTTTTTATAAGATTAAAATTTCATTAGATATGAAGTAGGCCTTGCCCAGTATTACAATAATTAGACAAGCACTGCACAGGGGTGAGCTAGGTTCTCTAGGGGTGTGCAGAAATAAAAACAAGTTCATAAGGATAGGGGCAGAAACCAGAAATAGAAACCAGAGATGACAAAAATTAACTGCTCAACCATTGTAGCATTCTCCTCAGACAAACCTAGATTAGGGCATTTGGCCTTGACCTCAAAACATATTTTGTTGTCTCTTATAACCTCTGTCATAACCACCTCTTCAAATCTAAAGCTTCCAGTTCTCCACCTTCTATTCATCTCCTGCCACACATGCAAGTAATTCCTCCAATTAGCATCCAATGTAGTAATCTTCAACAGTTTGAGCCTACCCTTAGGGATTGGATGCAGTCAAAATGTCTCGTGAAGCTCCGGAGGTTCTCCATGAAGAAAATTTTAAAGCCGTACCTCAATGGGTTTTGATTACCGGAATATGGGAGGTGATGTGGTCGAGAAGTGCTATTTCTGCCATCATCAACACTCTTGGCACGCCATTGGAAGCAGAACACCTCTACTCTCCTTGGGTAAACGCCCTACGCGCTTGTGTCATGCTGGAATTTTCAGAGGTCATCCCCTCTGCGATTCCGGCGATAATTGTGCACGCCATTTTCAGAGGGAATCAGTCCCCCCAGCTTGTGCTGCCTTGTTCTTGTTTTGGTCATGTCGGCCAAAATTGCTACCTTATAAGGAAGTATTTGGATCTCACCGGACCCCCGATGATCGTCAGAAAATTGCATCTCGCTGGAATATGAGGTTTGCCGGAAAAAAATTCCAAGTCACCTGAAGCAGTCAAACGGTAGTGGATCTGTGGATGTGGGAACCAAGATCTCGATTACTGTTCCAATCACCAACCAAATAACTTTGGAACAAATTCCAGAATTTAGCATTAAAGTCGGAGAGTATGTTGTGTCTTCCCAAGGTAGAGGCGCCACAAGCGGTCATTAATGAGGCAAATCATTCCCTAGGCATTGAATTAAATATTGCAGCCTCCCCTTCCTGCCATGCTGCAAATTCGGCTGAGAATATCAACAATTGGAAACTTAATTCCCCAACTGCCTCGAAGTCAAGTAATTCCCCAAGTGTGGACAAAAAGCCCCCCAGCCATTGGGCCACTGGAAAGATGGCATGCAAGTTTTTACCAATCCAAGGATAGACCAATCCAAGTTCTTTTATTAATATGATGATAATTCTCTGATTTTAAATTCAGGTCCTCCACCTAATGCTTCTGACACTCCCCATTCCGACCCGTCTCAAGACCCACCAGACTCGCTTACCTGTACCCAGACTCAACAGACCCAGACCCAACAGACCCGTACCAGGTATCTGTCTTACCTATATTACCTACTCCACCCGACTCATCCAACCCACCAGACCCACATTCTCCTAGTCAGTTCTTAAAAGAAACCCACCGTCGTATCATCTCATCTTCCCAAGTCATACATTTGGAAGAAGTAACTTACATTTCTCCACTCAATTCCCCCTCTCGTACCCCTACCCACCCTAGGAGGAGTCCCTCATCTTTTAAGAGAATTAAGGTTGTTAGCAAGAGGAAAGCTAAGTTCAAACAACCCTCAGTATCTAAGGGTTCCCAACTCCCACCCAAAGATAAGAGATTAGCTAGAGCGTTTGGCCAGCGTAAGTCTTCTAAGCCTAGTAAAGCTAAGGATGCCTTGATGAGACAGGAAAGAAGAGATTAGAGAAATCTCTTCAGAGGGTGGTCTCCTAGTAATTCATCCGATGCAGGCCCAATGGTGATGACTGCATCGGGCTGGCAGTAGGTCTCTTACTTTTCTACAAATTAATGTCATCCCTCCATGTCCCTAATTGTGTGGAATGTAATGGGGTTTATTCACCCATCTAGGCAGATTGAGGTGAAAAAATTATTGTCTAACCTTAAATCTAAAATCTTTGGGCTGCTAGAAACTAAAATTAGGCCTGAAAATTTTAAGGATACTTCGGTGGCCTTAGGTGACGTTTGGACCTGTATCTCTAATTCCTCCTCCCCAGATAATCGTGACTTCATTTGGGTTGGATGGAGGAACGATATATGGAAAGGAGTTGCCATTAGTTCCCATAGACAACTCATCCACCTACTAATGACAAATGAAGGTGATCTCACTTTTTTTCCTCACAGTGCATGGTATATGCTTCTAACAGTAGAGAGGAGAGGAAATTACTCTAGGAGGCCCTGATATTTGTTAGTCCTACTATCCCTAACTCTCCTTGGGTATTTCTAGGTGACTTTAATGAAGTCACATATCTTGAAGAGAGAACCTCCTAGGGCACCTACAGTCATAGAGGACCCTCTGATTTCATTCATACCACCATGACTTCAGAACTAATTGAGTTACCTTCTATGGGTGGTGAGTTTACCTAGACTAACAACTCTTTAGGATCCCAAATTAGACTAAGAAGGTTAGATAGAGCCTTCACAAACCTTCAATGGATTGAAACTTAGCCCCAATCTAAACTTGAGTTCTATAGGGGTAGTTCTACTAACCATGCCTAGGGGTAGTTCTATAGCTAAGAAAGGTAGTAAGCCTTTCAGGCTATATGACTCGTGGCTAAATAATGCTGAATTTGTGGAGATAGCCAAAGTGATCCTATATCCTCCATCCTCTTTAATCTGGTTATGGATTGTGTCTCAGTAGACTGATACTGAAGGGGGTGGAGGATGGAAGAATTGACACATACCAAGTAAATGGGTCTAGGTCCACATCTCATCTAATATATGTTGATGATATCCTCATCTTCTCTAAGGCCAACCCTAAATCTCTTGGTGTCATTAAGAACATACTTTCTGTATTCTCTGCCTTCTCCGGTTTGGATATTAACCATGCAAAAAGTAGTGCTCACTACTCCAAAGTGGTGTACTACAGCCCACATTCTGAAGATTATAGGTTTCTCTCCTAAGGGCCTCCCTCTGACTTACCTGAGGATTCCATCTCTGGAAAAAAAAGAAAAACATCGGACAATACACTGGGTTGATTCAACCACTGGAGAAGACCTTAGCTAGATGGAAGGGTAGATACTTATCTCATGGGGGCAAGATCTAATTAGTTAATTTGATCTTTGCTAGTACGTTCTCCTACTGGGTTAATGACACCACATTGCCTAGCTCAGTGATCACCAAAGTAAGACAATTAGCATATGCATTCATATGGGATGGGATCCTAGTCTTCCCCTTGGGCTAGAATGGTCCTACCCAAGGAACTAGGAGGGTTAGGTGTTAGGAACTTTGAAGTTGTTTAATTGCTTCAAAAAAAAAAAAACTTTGAAGCTGATGTTACTGCCTCTCATATCAAGAGGGCAATCAAATTCTGGTCTAATGGTGATTCTATTCTCTCCTCTTGAGTTTGGGATAGGTACATCAAGGGCAGGAGCTTGGATTCCATCCTGCCCAGTCCCACTAGAGATTTAATTATGTGGAAGTCCATCCTAAAATATAAAAGTGAAATAGGGAGATTGATGGTGTGTAATACAAATTATACTCTTATCTTTACTACGCTAAAACATGGGAGCTCTCTCCAGCAAATTAGTAGTGCACTTGCCCCGTCTAGACATCTTGATCCCCTTGCTAAAGGTATTTGGGCTAGGAAACCCACTAAGCACACGCATTTATAACTATGGGTATGGTGAGTACCATAGTTTTTCATGCGACGCCTAGGCGTCGCCTTGGCGGTCATGCGGTCCAGCGCATGTAGGCGTTTGCCTTCATGCGCTGGAGCGGGTTAGGCGGATCCGGGTCGGATCCGCCTAACCCAATAACCCATTAAGGGTCCATTTAAATGACTTAAGTCATTTAAATAAGAGGTTGGGGGTTTAAAAAAACCCTAACCTCTTTTCTTTCTTGTTTCTTACCCCCTTTCTTCCCTCCTCTCCTACCTTAGAACCCCAAACCCTAAATTTTCAGATTTTTTCCCCACCCATTTTCTCCGGTCATCTTCAAGGGAGACTCCGGTCACCACAAGGGAACACTTCGGCGACCTCTAGGCATGCTTTAGGCGAAGTTCAGGCGTGTTCCAGGCGTGCTCCGGCGACCTCCGGCCATTGTCAACCTCGCCGCCGGCGACCTTCGGCCATCGTCGACCTAGGTATTTTTTTCCTTTTTTTTCCTATGTGCCCCCTATCTGTCCAGACCTATATCTCACTCCGGACAGCCATAAATCGCACTCCGGCAGACTCTTAAAGAACACTCCGGCGAGCTCTTAAAGAACACTCCGGCGATCACTTAAAAAACACTCCGGACAGCAACTAATTCACCTCTGTCCAGCCACATTAAAAGCACTCCGGGCAGTAATTTAATCACTCCGGACAGCAAATTTACATTAGATTTTTGAAGGTAAAAATCTAATATTTAAATTGTAAATTTATTTTACAATTTACATACCTAAAATCTAACTTAGATTATTGGATTGCATTTATTTTTAGAATTTTTAGAAATGTCGGATGATGAAGAATACGTTCCTCCCTCAAACGAAGAACAAGTAGAGGAAAACAAAGTGAAGTGACACCCTTCTTTTTCCGAAGAGACGATTAATAGCAAGGCGAATCGACCGAAATCCGATGATCCCGAATGGAAATACGGTTTCATGGAAGATCGAACAAATCAAAACAATGTTCGATGTTTTCTATGTAACTTTCTTTCCAAGGGTGGAATAGGTCGGTTGAAGGGTCATCTGACGGGAGGAGACAAGAACTGTATCAAATGTCCGAATGCCTCGAGATTTGTCTCAAAGGAGATTGGGGATTATGTCGCCAAGAAAAAATTAGCGGCTAGCAAATGCAAGGGCAAGCTACCATTTATTCCAGAGGTTGATGTCGTCGATTTAGATGACCCTAGCAATGAGCGAACATTGAAGAGGAAGTTGACGGTCTCCGGTTTTGTTTCATCGTCTCCAACCTCCTCCGTACTTGGTCCATTACATTTGAAGAAAGGTGAAACTATTCATGATATCGTCCGGAAAAGGAAGATCGAGAAACAGAAATCCGTCGTCGAAATTGCCAAAAAAGAAGACAAGGAAATGGTCGATCATATCTTCTCAGGTTGGATGTACGCAGTAGCTATGCCATTCAACCAAGCTCAACATATTGAATGCTTAGCGACTTGTGAAGCCATTGGACGATATGGTCCAGCATACCGGCCTCCAAATATGACTCAGTTGCGAGAGTCTTGTCTAGAAAGACATGTGGGTGACATCGATGCGATGAGAGCCAGGCACGAGATAAAGTGGAAGACCAATGGTTGTACTTTATTGTCTGATGGATTGACAGATGCCAGAGGAAGAAACCTAATGAACTTCTTGGTGAATTCGACCGAAGAATCGTTCTATCTTTATTCCATAGACACCACTCATGAAAGAAAGACAACTTCTTACATTGCCAAGGCATCAGATAAAGCTATGCAAGTCATCGGTCCGAGTAGTGTGGTTCAGATATGTACAGATAATGCGGCGAACTATGTCAGTGTCGGTGAAATATTGATGAACAAGTACGACCATTTATTCTGGACACCGTGCGTAGCTCATTGCTTGGATCTGATTTTGGAAGACATTGGGAAACTGCCAAAGTACAAGAAGATGATTTCTGGTGTTCGCAAGATAGCGACCTACATCTATGCCCATGGTGTTCTCCATAGCACTTTCTTGACCATATCAGGTGGGAAAGAGTTGGTGAGATGCGGAGTCACAAGATTCGCAACGTCTTTTCTCACATTACAGAGTTTGAAAGAACAGAGGGAAAATTTGAAGAAGATTGATTGGTTACCATGGGCAAATGTGACTTGTGGAAGTGAAGTGCAAAAATTAGTCTGGACCAACTCTTTCTGGTTGAGCCTATACGAGTGTTTGGCCGTTTCAGAACCTCTAGTGAGGTTGCTGAGATTAGTTGACCAAGATGACAAACCATGCATGGGCAGAGTTCTGAATGACTTAAAGATGGCAAGGAAGCACACTAGAGATATGTTGAAAGACAAGAATCTGCCATTGCTAACTCAAATTGACAAGATCTTCGATAAGCGTTGGGAGAAGTATTTCAGCAAACCTATCTTTGGTGCCGGTGCCTTCCTCAACCCCAACGTTTTCTATCGTCTATCAGAATCTTCTGATGAGTAAGTAATTGATATTCTTAATTTTCAATCTGAATTTTCAATGACTTATTCCTTTTACATTTTAGTGATGAACGAAGTCTAGCGTCGGAATATGAATTAGACTTCCAAACTTGTTTGATGAAGATGGAGTCGGACAAGGATAAGAAATTACTATTGTTGAACGACGCAATATCATATAAGGATAGGTTGGGACACTTTGGAATGCCTTTAGCTGTAAATTCTTCAATGTCAATGAACCCGGGTAAGAATGAAGAAGCAAGACTCATGAGTCATGGTTCGGTCATTTATAATCGCCTAATGATTCATGATATGTTTTTTCAGTTGCTTGGTGGAATTCATTTGGTCTTAGAACCCGTGACCTTACTGTGATAGCGAAGAGGATCTTAAGCCTCTGTGTAACAGCTTCAAGTTGCGAACGAAACTGGAGCACATTCAGTCTCGTAAGTTCTAATTCCATACTTCAATAGTTCAATGACTTATTGTTGAATAACGTTTCTTGATTTTGTTCAATTGTTATTTAGATCCATACAAAGAGACGCATTCGTTTTGAGGTCGAGCGAATGGGAAAGCTCGTCTACATTCACTACAACAAGCGATTGAATGAACGACAATTGCAACCAAGCTTTTTCATGCGACGCCTGGCGTCGCATAGGCGACCATGCGCTCCAGCGCATGTAGGCGTTTGCCTTCATGCGCTGGAGCGGGTTAGGCGGGTCCGGGTCAGATCCGACCCGGACCCGCCTAACCCAATAGGTCTGTTTTATTTTAATTTTAATTTTTATGTTAATTTTTTTTAAAATTTAAATATAAGGCCCAACCACCCATTTAAGGCCCATTTAAATGACTTAAGTCATTTAAATAAGAGGTTGAGGGTTTTAAAAAACCCTAACCTCTTTTCTTTCTTGTTTCTTGCACCTTTCTAACCCTAAATTCATAGAAGTCTAATAATCTATGTATTTACATTTTAAATTTTAGATTAATAGGTCTATTACTTTGTATTAGTAATTTCAGGTTTTAAAATTTATGTATATATATTTTTAAATGTTTCTGAATTTACCCATATTTTTTAGCAAATATATATAAGTCCAGGGTAAATTTTGCATTTGCGGTCGCCTGAAGCGCCTAGGCGGCCATGCGGTCATGGCCATCGCATGACTGCATGGTCGCCTAAAAAACCTTGATTGCAACGCAAGCTAGATTGTCAAGACGACTCCATAGCAGTGGAAGAAATAAACTATAACTCCGAATGGATAACTGGAGAGGAAGGACCGGCCAATGAGTGGGTTTATGGTGACGACGGTCTTACTTGGGTAGCCCTTGAAGATGCAATGGGCGTCAATGAAACAGATGGTCCAACTACTAGACAATATAGTAGAGGAGGACCGTCTCAAACATTTGGACAAGAGGCTGAAGTTTTTGAGGAAGAAGAAGAAGACTATTAGAAGTTTAGATTCTTTAGAACCATCTTATAAACTATGTATTTACATTTTAAATTTTAGACTAATAGTCTATTACTTTGTATTACTAATTTCAGGTTTTAAAATAGATGTATATATTTTTTAAAATATTTCTGAATTTACAGGATTATTTTGCAAATATGTATAAGTTTAGGGTATTTTTTGCAAATTTACCCATATTTTCATGCGACCGCCTAGGCGACCATGCGATCATGACCATCGCATGACCGCATGAAAAAGCTTGGTGAGTACCCATTAATACTAATGAGAACATAGATATTATTGATAGCCAAAGGATCAAAATAGGCATCATGGATGAGGAAAATATATTTATATATCTAAGGACAGATAATTTCCCGAACTTACAAAGAAAATCCCTTGATTCTTTAATATGGAAGATACACTCTTATGCATTGGTTAAAGCAACTCAAATTTTTGGGAATGGAAATCTGGTAAACTCTGTTTAAAATGGCTTATGACAGCTTATAAGGAAAATGCATATCATAAGCGAAAGGTAATGTGGACTGGCGGATGCAAATTTTCTTTCTGTGCTTGGAGTGGAGGTCTAGATGGAAAAGGCTCTCAACAAGGGAGATCATAAACAGATGGGAAAATGATTAAGTCTACTCGTGCATACTGTGTAGCGAGCTAGAGTTTAGACTGTGGATCAACTATTTTTTCCCTGCAATTTTTTCAAGATAATATGGCAACTTAATCGATGATTAAAGCCACAATATGGAATTTCACATGTTACTGGTTGAAAATAGACCCCAATAAAGAGAATTATATGGGGACTACACTAGATGACATTGAAAGTCTCTAATTCTCCATATGGGTATATAAGGGGGGGAGGATGTTGTATATACTGTTTATAATTCTTCTTTTATTGTTAATATAAAAATTTTACCCGTTGCAAAAAAAATGTGTCAAATAATTCTAGGAATCTAGGTAAACTGAAACCACATATACTAGAGTACCACGTTATTTTCTGAAGATATCAGGAGATCCTCTTCTTATAGAGTACAGAATTCATAATATAAAAAAAAACAGAATACTCACCTGATCCAGAACATATGCCATTGCAAGAGAGCGAGCAATCATAACAGCTCTAGACATTTTGTCTGTAGTTAAGTGATGGCCAGCTTCCAATTCCTTCTTGTAAGGTTGTATCTCCCACATTGTTCTATCAGACTTTGGAAGTGATAAAGTTGGAGTTAAATCTGGTTTTTTATCTTGATTCTCTCTATTTGTCATTGTAGTTTCCTTAATTGGAATCTCGGCGACAAGAAACCCGACAATAAATGGATGTTTGACCATTGGCAAAACAATGGCTCCATGATCAGGTAAAACATCAATCTAAAAATCAATCCAAACATCAAAATCAGTACAGAAAATTGAGATTTCTTTTTAAGAATAATATCATCATACTTGTTTGCTCGATAGAGAAGCTTCAATTGCACGCAAGCTTGCCGGAATGCCAAAATTCACAATGATCACAGATTTGCTGGTTTCACTTTCATCTCCATCAACACCAGGATACAATACAACCCTTCGTAACTCCAGCTGGTCCATGACATAACTCCCTGCTGGTCTCACGTAAACCTACCAGCAAAAATTATTTTATCTTTACAATAAACAAAATCACATATTTCTAAAAAAAAATTAATCTTATAAAATAAATGCAAATGGAGGGGACATTGTTGATTAGTGACGGTGGTCAGCGGACCAGATCACCAAAGTTCTTTATTTTAATGATGATAGACAGGTGGGGTCACATATTGGTGTCATCTCCAGTTAATTTTCTTTGGGAAAAAAATGGTTTTAATCTCTATGTGGACTGTCGAGTATGATGATTGGTATCTGGTATGCAGTATGAACTCTGTTTTGGATTCGATTGACTGGTACCTATTTTTTGTTTAAATACAAGATTATAATTATATTAAAAAAAGACAAAAACGACTAAGTCTTAATTACTAACCAAAATGTCTAAAATAATCTCACAAATGACTTATCATTTGAATATTGGAAGTTTCAGATCACAGCTTGGTAGATTTAAAGAGAATGATATTAAAAGATATATGAGAAGAAGAAGATTCATTGACCTGTATAAATTTAAGAAAGATATTATTAGAGTTATTTCCAACCCTAAAAAATTAAAGGAAGGATTGAATTATAAGGAAAAACTTTGGCATTTATTCCTTCGCTGGAGAATTTCACTGCACCCTAGCTAAAAATAATAGTAATCTGCATTATTACTTATGTATAATAATGTCATATAGATATAGAATATTTGGATGGTAATTCAATAATTTAGCTGTTTTGTAATCTACCATTTACTGTAATCTAGTCAAATAAAAAATTCACCTTTTGGCAAAAAAAATTGAATATCTGATCAATACTGACCGACACACAAAAACCAACACAACGTTTTGATTCTGAAGAAAGAATGATGAAAAAAAAACTCAGATCCTAAAATTATTACTACTAAACCTCACATTTACCTATTTACAAAGATAATCAGAATAGTGTGAAGATGAACATCACTTTATTTCCCGTCCATTTTATTATTTTAATCTAAAAAAAGTCTAACTACGAAACTGCAAGTATCTCTTACCGAGAGGACAGCGTTAGGATCAAATACCATCCTAAAGAGTTCCATCTGCTCGATGCAGAGTTGATTAAACTCCGGACTCGGAAGTAGCACGATTTCCTCCCCCCGTTTCTTCCCTTCTTTTCCCGCAACTCCTGTCTCGTCGACGCTGTGGACGAATTCAACGGGAGAGTTGGGGGAAACCTTGAGTATCGAAGCTGCAATTGCGTCAGCGGAGACCGGTACCGATAAATCCGCATGTTGTTGAGAAGCTGGAGAGCAGCGAGTGTGAGGTGTTGGATATTTTCGTGGAGAGATGGCGGAGATTTGGAATCGGCGGCGAGGGAGATTGGGCGGAGGAAAATGTTGCAAGGCAGTAGTTGAAGTGGAATGCATAGTGAATTGGTAGTTGGGGGAGGAATGAAAAGTTATTTTTACTTAACCTTAATTTTTTTAGGAATTTAGATTTTAATGGATAAAATTGAAATAACGAGAAATTAACTCAACTGGTTACAACTAGGTTTGTCAATAAATAACCGAAATTCGTATTTGAATTCAATTCGAAATCGAATTTGTTTATGTCTAATCGAATTTAGATAATCGAATTCGGACACTTAAAATATTATTTTGCGTCTATTATTTTGTCTTTATTATTTTATGATTATAGTATTTTATATAAAACTTAAGGAGTTTAAAATAAAAATATTATTTTACTCCAAAAGATAAACATAGTTAATTAATAATATTATATTATATTTTCGTGTTATCGTGTCGTGTCGTTTTTTTAGAGACAAACACTAAACCGACATTATTATTAATCGTGTTAAAACTTTCGACACTAATCCGACACTATTATGAACGTGTCGTGTCGTATTTTTTTACGAATCGTGTTTATTATTGTCACTTTTAAATGTAATCTATATTGTGTTGAATTTATATGTTTAAAGTATTACAAGAGTTTTTATTAAAAAAATAAGTAAAATATTATTTATTTAATTTTTTATAAATGTTATTCGAACCAAATTCGGATACGTGTAGAATTTGAAATTCACCCTCCCTTGTAGGAATTCCTGGATACACCACTCTTGACAGGAGTGGAGTGTCCGGGATCCCATATCATCAATAACTATTAAATTGCTGAGAGTTCAGGATTTTAATCTCGTTTTGTACGTAATTTTTATTAAAATATCACCCGAAGGTGGACTTATCTAACTTATGTAAGATGTTTCCTCCTTTATCAAATAGAAATCAATCTAAGATTAAAACCAAATCAATAAAATCATAGTCAACCATTTTGACTATCTTAATTTTGACTTTGACTTCTTTGATTTCATTGACTTTTTAATTGATTTGACTTTAAAAGATATCACCATGGTACCTAATCAATACAATAGGTACAGAAATCAAGGAATACACAGACTAAGTAATTAATCATTGGTATATCATTCTCTAACACTCTGTACAAAGTTCACATCCCAGAGACACCAGTGCACATCTCCACTTAGAATGGTGGTTCATTGATGTTAAATTAGGAAATGTCCAATAGGAGGATTAATTAGTTCCTATCCTCCAATAGGAATGCTTCATTTATCAACCAATGAGAAATTACTATGGCAACATAGTAATTAAACCAACCTATGTCCAATGAGAAAGCTTCTTCAACATGCATCTCATCAAGTCATTCACTCTTTCAACCAATGAGATCACTTAATTTGGATTATGATTTTCATCAAAGTTAATCTCAACCATTCCAAGTGTTCATCTTCAAAGATCCATTTAGCAACTTGAAGTCTATAAAAGGAGAGGATCGACAAACGGGAAAAGTTTTAAGAGTTTTCGTAATACTCTAATGTCATAAGTTTACTCGTAAAAGCTTGATATTCCGTCCCGTTAGGATCCTACAGACCTGTTCGCCCACCCTGTTCGCCCGACCATAAAATGGGGTGGGTCTGGGTCAAATAAACCAAAGAATTTCTCTAGCTATATACCAAATCCCGATATTGCAGACCCTCTTCTCCTTGACCCGAAAACCCCACCCCGTCTGGGTTGGAAGCGGGTTCAACTTTTCCCTTAGCCAGACTCGCCCCGTCTGCGCCATAATAACATGTAATATCTATCGACTATTTTGACTAATTAATATTAGTCATAGGGTATTAGAATGATTGATCATTTTAGTTTAACCTAAATTTTATTAAGTTCACAAATACTCATTGACCTTCTTATCCTAGAGTGAACTTCTTGATCCAATGACTTTGTGAAGATATCTGCCATTTGTTCCTCGTGAAAATATATTCGAGACATATATTTATCTTTTCTACGTAGTCTCTAAGAAAATGATGTCTGGCATAAATGTGTTTAATTTAAAATGAAATACCGAGTTCTTCGATAAACAGATTGCACTCTTATTGTCACAATTTAAAGGTAATGTTCCTAGTGTGATAACATAATATGTCAGGGTTTGTTTCTGTAACAGTTGAATTGGATTTAGAAGCGGTAGTAACTAAACTCAGGGAGGAGTTGGACTTGATCGAGGATGACTCCGGTAAGGAAGTAACAACTGGAACGATCGCCGGGGAAGCAGCTCAACCTCGGCCAACTCGGGTGAAGCAAGCGACCAAGAATTAAGACTTCGTTTATTTTTAATTAAAATTCTGTTAGTAGTTAGTTGTTTCAACTAGTGTAGTGGCTACTTGTCGGCCTTTCATTGGATGGAGATCGTGGGAGACGATTATCCAATTTCGTAAATTTCAGTCTAACTTCTCCCTCCGGTTTCCCCACGAAAGAGTTCTGGGAGTCCCTACGATTCCGGCGAGTAGCTTGTTACAGTTTCATCTAGAATACTTGAATGCATCTGTTTCCACATGGTCTTTAAGAAAATAATGTCTGACATCAACGTATTTTGACTTAAAACGAAGTACTAGGTTCTTCAATACACAGATTGCACTCTTATTGTCATATTTTAGAGTTAATGTTCTTAGTGTGATATCATAATATGTCAGGGTTTGTTTCATCTATAGTACTTGAATGCATCCATTTGATACATCCATATACTCTTGCCTCAATAGTGGAGAGAGCAATACTATGTTGCTTTTTGCATGATCATGTCTAAGAGAAAATAAGTACCACTTGTACTTTTTCTATCAGTCTTGCACCTGTAGAATCAAATTTCTCGATGGATAAGATTACATTATTTCTTAATAATTCTAGATAAACCCTAAATGCTAATACATATATAGAAACCCTAATTTAAAAGAATGAAATCAATGTTAAATTAAATCAGTCAAAATTGATTTATCTTTATGTGGGTAATGTTTATGAACTTAAATCATAAAGATAAAGTCACATGTTTTAATGAGTATCCAAAATCAAATCAAATCTATAGGATACTAATTAAAATCAAATCTACTTAGATATATAAATTAAATCTATGCTAAAATTCAGATTAATAGCAATTGGGTATAAAATCAATTAACCCTAGACAATTTATAATCTATGCTAGATTTAGAATAATCTATGAAGAGTGCTGACACATGACTCTACACCAGTCACTCCCGTCAACAAGGACTACGGTTTCGTTCTCTTTATACCAAACCCCTGGAAGGCTCCTACAAAAGCGGAACTAAAGTTTTCGTCAAGATCCGAGTCAACTCTCCAAATCGCCGAGTTGTGGTGAAGATCTCCAGAGTCTGGCAGACTGTCGATTTTTCCCTTTGAACTCACCGATTTCACATCCAAATCGTCGATTTGGACCGTTACTTGTGTCCACCTCGAGCCATAATGATTGTCATTATGGCCGAACGCGATCTCCGATGTGGATTACACACCCAAAGGTCCTATAAAAGGGGACCCCGGGCTCACTCAAAAGGCATCAGTTCCATCGATTCTAGAGCGTGATTCACGGAGAAATCGTCGATTCTCATACTGAAATCGTCGATTCCCTCCCGGAAGACTTGACGTAAAGCGTGCGTCGTGGATCTCAGAGCCTTTGGCACGAGAAGGCAGCCGCTCGCACCACCGTGAACGCTGGTAGGACATTCTGTGCTTCATCAGCTGGTGCCGTCTGTGGGACAATCGGATTCACCGATTTTTCTTTGTTAAGATCTGGCTGATTTCGTTAGAAATCGCCGACTTTTCATTATAAATAGTCGATTTCTGAGAAATTGTCTACCATCGTAGGCACTGACCACGGAGCTCTGCAAAAATTCCCAGAGCACCAAATCGTTGATTTGACATACCAAATTGCCGATTTCTACTTGGTTTTTTGCTATTTCGTCAAGTCTAATTTCACGCTCTATTTCACGTTGATTCAAGGTTTCTTAACGAAACCATAGAGTCTTTCTACTCACTAAGCTCAATTGAGTCAGATTCGACTCACTCGTTCTCAATGGCCCCAGTTACGAAAAGCAAGAGGGTTGGGCCTAGCACGACACCAGCCAATGATATTGAATCAGCACGCAACGCTTAAATGCCACCTCCACAGAGCGAGGCGGAGAATACACGCGTTCCTCATAATGAGCCACCGCCCACCCCCACAATGCAAGAGTCGTAACACGGAATACGACGTAATCTTGGCAACTCGGACTCGACGAATTTCTAAGGGCTAAAAAGTCCCTTCCATAGGGACTTTTTAAGGAAGCCCTTCCTGAGATCATGGTGGTGTCCTAAGATAGACTCGTATGATGAGACAATTGATCCAGAGAATCATGTCAACCTCTACCTGAATATCTTAGAACCACAGACCACCGATAATGGGTTGTTGTGTCGGGCATTCCTCGATACTCTCAAGGGAAACGCTTATTGGTGGTTTTCCAGTCTGCCAACTGGGTCGATCACTAGCTTTGCAGACTTAATGCTAAAATTCATCACCCAACACGTGGGGATGAAAAGAATCAAACACAACGCTAACACACTATTAGTGCTACGACAAGGGAACATGTCCCTCCGGGGTTACACAATAAAGTTTACTTCAATGATGACAGTAGTGAACGAATTAATCTCAAACACAATCATTATGGGATACATCAAGGGATTAATACCATATTCCCCTCTGGCCGAGAGTCTGAAGGCTCAGAACGTTAGGACCTTCACACAACTCTTTCAAATGGATTAATTATACATTAAGATAGAAGAGGAGGATGATAACAAGTTGGTGGAGCTTGAGACCCCAGCTTCAAAAAATTCAAGTTCGAGAAGAAGAAGTACAATGGAAAAGATAATTTCCATAGTATTTCAAAAAAGTACACCAACCAAGCTGCGGAAACCTCAAGGAAACTGTGAAGCCCAAATACGACAATAAGGTGTACCAAACCTCGAAGGGACAAGCACCACACTCTGCTAAAGGGGGGAATCTGCCCCAGCAATGGAAGGACTTTACCCCATTGACAATAAGCATAGGTGACTTGTTAAAAAAGATTAGGAGCCGAGCGGACTTCCCCGCTCCCCACTCCTTAGACTCTGCAACCAAAAGTAACTGTGTCAAAGGTGGAAAATATTGTAAATTCCACAAGGATCACTGTCACTTAATGGATTATTGCAGAGAGTTCTCAAGCTACGTCGAGTGGTTGATCCGTGAAGAAGAACTTGGAAATTTCGTCAAGGGACCCCGAGGTCGCGACAATTGCAAGTTGACCAGAAAGGAAAGCGTCCGCGCTCTCCATCTCCGGACAGCGACGATAACCATTCTGTCATGAACTTAAAAAATTAAAAAATGATAAAAAATGAAAACAACTATATAATTGAAATACAATTGATAAATGATAAAACATACATCATCAGATGAAAGATCGTATATATTGGAACACAATTGACGACGATTTCCTACGCCTAACGTGGATACAAAGGATGGATATCAATGTCATTAGGATAAGGACAAGATTATTCACTAAAATTTTCAGAATTTTTCCTATGAGTAATCGAGTAATGGGTTTTACCTATCAACAAAATATCGCATCTCAAGATTATGTCTAGGTCTTCGAACATGACTAATTGTTTGAACACTAGGATCCTCCAATAGGAATTTCTAAAATTTTATAGAAATCTTCTACTTTAAAATCCAAAATATGATTGAGGGTCTTAAACGAATTTCCACCAACTCAACAATAAATCAACTCATTCAATAGATGAATAGGGAATTCAAATCTAGAAACATCCAAAAAATGTGAGAAAGGGGTGGCTTAAATAGCTTTCAAACACAACAGAAAAACACTGTTTTTCTAAGGGCAAATACTGGCGGCCCCAAATAAAACCCACAAATACATAAAACATCATATACATATAAACCCCCAAAATAAAAATGAACAAATGACTAAGAAATGAAGAAGAAAATATCATATAGATAACATCATCAAATCCCCAAATCAAACCCACAAATACATAAAACATCATATACATATAAACCCCTAAAATAAAAATGAACAAATGACTAAAAAATGAAGAAGAAAAGAAGAAGAAGAATAAGAAGAAGAAGAAGGAAAAAAAGATAAAAATAAAAATAAGAAATGAAGAAGAAGAAGAAAATAAAAAGATAAAAATAAAAATAAGAAATGAAGAAGAAGAAGAAAATAAAAAGATAAAAATAAAAATAAGAAATGAAGAAGAAGAAGAAGAAGAAGAAAAATAAAAGATGAAGAATATGAAAATAACAAGGTGTTTACCTTCAAAAGATGACCGACGGGGAGGATCCACGGCTAGAATGGTCGGAGGAGTGGAGAGGAAGTTTGGAAATGAGTTTGGGATTTTATTATATATATATAAAACATATGCTGTCGGCCAGGCCGCCAGGACTCCTTTAAGTTGAAAAATTGTACGGTAGGATCATGGCGGTTGCAAGTGGGAATTTTTTAAGATTTCCAAAAATCCTGACGGTCAGGCGGCTAAGCCGCCAACAAATGAAAAAAACAAGCGGGAAAATCTTCCCGACTGTTGAGGGAATTGATCCTAGCGGCCAGGCCGCTAGTAACTTAAAATAGAAAAAAGTACCGACGGCCTAGCCGCCAGTTCATTTCGCTTATTTATAAGGAAAATTAGACCGGTGGACTAGTGTAACCTGCCAGCGGCCTGGCCGTCAGTTCTATCTTACCGGTGGTCAGGCCGTTAGTAGGGAGCCGCCAGAACTACATTGTTTTTTTGTAATGAAAATTGGATCAGGAAATCTACCAATCTTCTTTAGAATACTACGATAATCATCATTTAACCCACGATGTTTAATGAACGGAAATCGTAATCTACTGAAATAAAAAAAAAAGTTCTAAAAATAATATCAAAACATCAAATATTATTTGGAACAAAATCTTTAATTACATTTTGAACAAGAATCTATAAGTGTATATATATGGACAAAATTCTGGAATTTGTGTTTTGATATATGATATTCTCGAAAACCTTCATCTCTTCACAAATTCGATGTATTATATATCAATTTGAAACTAATTAAATTTTCAATCTTTTATTAGCTGAAACATTTTTTATAAACTAAATAAATCGTTTGTTATTTAAAATCGTATTTTTGGAAAAACTTTGATGAAGAGAGGAAACTATGCTTCAGTGTTTTGATATATGATTTGTTCGAAAACCTTAATTTTTTAAAAAAATTTCACATCATATTATATATCAATTCGAACTTAATTAAATTTTCAATCTCAACAAGTGTTTGGACAGAAGAAATCTATGTATCCTCATCTTGGGGAAGAGAAGAATGTGTGTGTTTCCTTGTGCTGCAACGGTGCGGAAGAGTCGAATCAGTACTGTTCATGGATTTCTTGGATTCTGATAAGTGATGAATCCTTCCACATATTGAATCACCAACAATATCCAAGCAAAAAGCACAAATCTTTATTTGAAAACAGCAAGAACAACCAAGAGGACCGTGTCCACTTGTTTGGAGGCACAAAGCCGAGTTATGTATAAAATATCCCAATAATTAGGGTTACATAAGCTTAAATAGTCTTAAGAAAATGGGACATAAATAAAATAAAAAGACTTACTTCATTTCAAAGTTGTTGAAATGATTTGGAGCCCGTTTGGACCTTTTTCCTCTTCCCATATCTATTTGAATGCTAGGGTTTATTTCCTCTTCTAGAACACTTGAACCAGGTACCTTACCTTCTTCATTCTCCAGATCCATATCCATCTCGCTGTCTTCAGATTCCTCCCAATCTCTGTCCTCCTCAGCGTCATCCCAGTCTTTGTCCTCCTCAGTGTTTTCATCAGGTAACTCTAGTTCACTCTCTTCTCCATCAGATAGTTCTCTTCTACTCTGGATATCTTGTATTAATGTCTCCCTATTCAATAAGATATTATTAGATTCTCTAATAGATTTTTCTTGCCTTTTGGGGATCGTCGGTGTGATGTTGGCGATCCCGAGGCTTCGTAGGAATTCTTGATTTCGGCGGATGTTGTCGTTCCGCTTCTGCTCGTATTCCTGTGGAAGGGTTGTGCTGAAGAATGAGGAGGGCGAAGGCTTCTTCAGCTTTGAGGTGGATGAAGAAGACATGACGGCAGAACCAACTTGAGGATCAAAATTTTAAAAAAGGACAAAGAGACGAGAGAATTCGAGAAGTAATGGGATTTAGGTTTAAAGATGGACCATCACGATTGATTGATTTGATTCTGTCGTCTTCTGTTACGTCAGTAAATATTATTTGGTAAGTAAAATAATGATTCAGAATTTAAATAGGTCGAACTTGGGTAAATCCTGGCTAAGACCCATATCTATAATAAAATAAATATCCACATTCGATTAGGCTAAATGGCCACAAAATCGAATTCTGGGTATCTATTCAAGTACCCTACTTATGTATTTGGTTGTACATATTGGTGATGCAGGATCTGACACCCAGATAACATCAACAAAACCAGGAAGCAGTCCCCAATAACCCTAATATGTGTCGAAGGGGGGGGAGTACTAGTGATATAGTATCCCAGACTTGACCATGACACCAGATTGAGATAACCCGAAATGAGCAAAGTCGACCCGGGCCAGATCTGGACGGTTAGGCGGTTAGAGCCCTAATGACCAGATTACCCCATAAGGATCCTATAAATAGGGGTTATCACCACTCATTAGGGGTTAGGTTATTTGGAGTGAGAGAGAATCTCTGCCAGAAAGAGCTTGAGTGACTGAGGTGTCCGGGCGATTTCCGACGGAGTTCTTGGCCCTACGCTTGTTTTAAGCGTCGTCCAAGCACTGATCGGGTTCCACCCTTATCAGTTGGCGTCTTCTGTGAATTCAAGATACTCACGAAAGAGAAAGCTGGTCGACATTTCCGAAAACTTGCGGCCAAATCAGCTCCAAATAACTCAGATTCAGTCCTTCAGCTCGACTTCCTCAGGAGGATCGACTCCAGGGTCGACTTTTGGACCAATCCAGCTCGACTCCCTTTGGAGGATCGATCCATAGTCTCGACTTCCCTAAGCTCGACTTACTCGGGGAGAGCAACTCCGAGGGTCGACTTTTGGACAGTTTGCAACCGCCTTGAGAGGATCGACCCCTAGGCTCGACTTTTGAACCAGTTAGCTCGATTTTCTTGAGAGGATCGATTCTCGGAAGGCTTTGCAGCACAGTACCCAGGGTCGACTTTGCATCACTCGACTTTTCTAAGTCGACCACCTCGACTCGACTTTCTCCAGACAAAATAACAAAATGGTCAACACGAGGAAGGGCTCGTATGTAAGAGAGAAAACACCATGAACAACCCAACAAGAGGGATTGCCTGAGAACCCTAGGGCCCAAGAAGCTTTTACCAACGGGCAAGGAGAAAATCAAATTCCAGTGATATCCATCCCTCTAGAAATGGTGGCACAGCAAAATCCGTTGGGTTTTTTCCAGATGCGGAGTCAACAGTAGAGGGACAACAGCAAATTCCTGAACAGTAAGAAAGAGCCCAAAATATTGAAAACTCGGCTGTTCCTGCTAACAGTCATCACTCTTTGATACAAATCTCGATCTAAGAGCTAATCACTATGAGATAAACCATAGCTCGAATGATAAAAAGATTAAAAGCGGGCGAGGCCACATGCAGAACCCGCACAGTCCAACATTCGAGGGGTCAAACTTCAGCACGTCCCTCTGTCCAGGGTTCAGAAAGACAGAAGGCAAACAGCCACACAGCGCAGTCCAGATCTCTCCCACGAAGAAGTCAAGGGAGAAAATTTAAAACCCATGCCAAATCCTGTATTCCGAATATAGAGGAAACTGGGGATTCAGAAGATACGAGGAGAAGGTGCCCAGGCTTGTTCGAGGGCATGGAACCTTTAGACAGCTCGTTAATGGTAAATCCTACACCGCTAGGATTCAGATTACCAAAGTTACCAGAATATGATGGAAAACAAGACCTCATAGACCATGTCAATATGTTTAGGGGAGCAATGCAATGGGTAACAGAAAGGGATGATATATTGTGTAGGGCCTTTCCAGGAACTTTGAGATTAACCACATATAGATGGTTCGCAGATTTGCCAGTCAAGAGCATTAAAAGCTTCTCGAACCTAAGAGAGAAGTTTTTTGGCTCAACACTGTGGTAATATAAGAGTAAAAAAGGGAACAGATTCGTTGTTTTTGATAAAGCAGAACAATGACACCCTCAAAAATTACACAAACAGATTCACAGAGGGAATGTGGAAAGTTTCCAATCTCAATATAACCATCGCAATTTATGCATACTCAAGCGGCTTAGACATGAATAGCCCGCTAGCAATCAAGCTAAATGTAAAACCCGTGAGTAGGATAGAAAACCTGATGGCTGAGGCACAGAAGTACATGAACTTCGAGGAAATAGAAAAAGAGAAAGTGTCCGCCGCAAGGGCATTTCGACCACAGAAAGAAAAGTTCAATTTTTTTGAGAAAGGGGAGTTATCATGGAAACCCAGGCATGATAGCAGGGTCTACCAAACACTAGAGGAACCTCGAAGATCAAGGTTCCATAATTCCAGTAATCCCTTTAACACCTCCCATCAAGAGATATATGGCAGGGAGAAGGGAATGATGAAATTCCCAGAGCCTATTCCCCTAGATCCCGCCACCAAAGAGGTCCGCGAGAAGAGAAGGAGATACTGCGAGTTCCACAGGGACTACAGGCATGGGACCAACACCTGTAGGGAACTGGATACCTTCTTAGAAGCTCAGGCGAAAGCGGAGAAGCTAAAAGGGTACGTGGCTGAAGTTCACGAAAAAAAAAACTGCAAACCTCCAAGAAACAGAGGAAAGTGAGAACGCTTAAGGAGTCCAGATGACAAACCCGATGACCAAAAAAGAAAGATTATCAATGTTATCTTTGGAGGGGGATCAGTAGGACAAAGCAGAAGCTATACAAGAAAAGTCCTACACACCACCACACAACCAAAAAGGAATCGGAAAAAAAGAGCATACCCACAGGAGGATGTTAGCTTTTCAGAAGAGGATCTGGAAAACATATCAAACCCGCACGAGGACCCACTAGTAATCCAGATAGACATAGGAGCATACTTAACTCTGACCAATTCACAACTGAACATATTTATAATGATTGCACTTTGAGACTAATATTTTTCCATGAATAAAATAACTAGTTAATAATACAGACATAAGCATAATTTAATTGACAATTATGTCAATGTATGTCAATCTGGGATTTACTTTATATTTAACCTATGTCTAGGCCTGATAACAGGAAGATGGATTGAAGTAATATAAACTTATAATTTATAATCGGTTGATTTAGCAGTTGATATAATATGAGTAGAAAAGTGGTGAGACATGCCTGATTACGGCAGTCACTCCCAGCAACGCCTTTCAACAAGGACTAGGGCTCCGTCGCTATGGCAGGACCCCCGGAGAGCTCCCACGGTGCGGAACACGTTCATCGTCCAGATCGCCGAGTTAGCCCGTAAGTCGCCCGATTGGACTACCAAGTCGCCGACATAAAGGATAACTCGCCGAGTTAAGGCAAAATCGGCAGTATGGCAGACTGCACATCTTGGCCCTAGAAACTCAGCGAGTTAGCCCTAAATCGGCGACTTCCATACCTGAATCGGCGACTTACGACCGTTACTCGACGACAGCCAACGTCATAAATGTTACCATATATGACCATAGGCGCGATCTCCGCCTTTGATTGCGCCCTCCGAGACCCTATAAAAAGGGTCTCAAGGGGACACTCAAAGGCACGATTCAAGTTCCTCTCTCACACCAGAGCATCATTACGAAACTCGCCGATTCTCACTAGAATCGCCTAGTTTCCACTTGCAGGTATTTGACGTAGAGCGTGCGTCGTGGAATCCAAAGCCTCCGGCATCACCTCGCACCACCGCGAGCCCTGGTAGCAGATTCAGTGCTTCATCAGCTGGCACCGTCTGTGGGACTACCGAACCACCAGTATCCCGTCGTCATCGCAATTTTTTAAAAATCCGGCTCGAGCTCTCCTAGAGGGTTCGCCGAGTTTGTTAAAAAGTCGCCGAGTTAGATCGTCCGATTCTCGGTTCAGGTCCGATTTAGCCTTAAATCGTCGACTTATCCTTGAGAATCGCCAGATCCGGATATCGTCTGCTAGCTAAGAGTGTTGTCCACGACTTTGTTCAAAAAACACCTCGAAATCTAAAGTCGCTGAGTTTTTCCCTAACTCGCCGACTTATTTCTTTGTTTTTTGAACAAGCTCGGTCAAGTCATCCTTTGCTTTGGAACTTACGTCTTCGCATAGGTTCGATTTTTCCCAAGCAAAAATCGCCTATCTAGGGGCAAACTCGCCTATCTTGGGCAAACTTGCCTATCTAGGGGCAAACTCGCCTATCAAGGGGCAAACTCGCCTATCTTGGGCAAACTCGCCTATCTTGGGGCAAACTCGTCCATTCGATAATCGTCTTCATTCATCGCTTTGCTGAATAAGACCACTCATAGCCCAGCTCTTTTACTGAAACGAAAATCCATCATCACGGTTGGATTCGCCTCGTCGTTTCGGTAAAAAAAAAAAAGAAAGAGTATGGGGATTTTCGCCTTTTTTCACTTAAAGAAAGAGTATGGGGATTTTCGCCTTTTTTCACTTCCAGTGATTTTGTCGGTCCACCTCCGGAATACCCAGATCTGATTTTGGAATTCTACGACCACACTTCACGTGAAAAAAGTTTTCTCTACGAGTACAGAAGAGCAGAATTTCCCAACAGTGCAAGGAATCTTTTCTGGGATAGGTCTAAACAGGCATCCCGAAAACCACCTCCGGCAGCACAATTTTCTGCAGAAAAATTGCAAAAAATTTGCGACATTTTTCGCTAATTTCAAACTTTGGGGACTAGTAGCACTGCTCAAGGGGGTCACAAAACTGCAAAGAAATATTATACGATTTTTTTTCTGTTTTGTGACACCCATAGCTTCCGACACTTCGGAAGAACTTCCACTCGTAATCTGTTGCTTCGACCCGATAGAAGCAACCATCCCATTTATGGCTCCTTTATTAACCCAAATCCAATTCGCATCACTCTCCCATGGGAGACAACCACGGTGAAACAAAGAGACACAAGCATCTCGGTTTTCACCACAGGTCCGCAGTACATCACTCGGGTGTACCTTCGAGTTCCACGACTCGTGCGGATTACGATGCCACACTCATGAATAGGGTAATCAAGGAAATGCTTCGTAAAGGCAAGCATGATCTAAGGGACCCACATGATCTTCTCAGAATAGGAAGGGCACCCTTTCATAGGGACCTCCTGAGAAAACCTTTTCCGCAATCTTGGCGGTGTCCGAAGATAGACTCGTACGATGGAACGACAGATCCTGAGGATCATGTTAACCTCTACCTGAATATCTTGGAGCCGCAAACTACCGATAACGGGTTGTTGTGTCGGGCCTTCCCAGGCACTCTGAAAGGCAACGCATATCGGTGGTTTTCCGGTCTGCCACTGGCTCAGTCTCCAGCTTCACGGACCTCTCTTCCAAGTTCATCGCCCAACATGTGGGGATGATCATAATAAAACACAGTGCCAACACACTACTGGCACTACGACAGAACAAGCTGTCTCTGAGGGATTACACGATTAAGTTCACTTCGATGATGACAGAAGTGAACGATCTAATCCCAAGTCTGGCCATAGCAGGATACGTGAGAGGGTTGGTACCCTTCTCCCCTTTAGCCCGGAATCTGATGCTCCATAAAGTGGAGACCCTGCCCGACCTCTTCCAACGAGCTCAATCGTATATTGAGATAGAAGAGGAGAACAATGACAAGCTGGACGAACTCGAGCCGTCCAACCGGAAGAAACCTCGCTGTGCTAAAGAAGACACATACGAGGATACAAGTTCCCAATCCGAAACCTCGACTAGTCTTCTTCGATACAGCAAGGAGTCTCCGGGTAGCAGTTATGGCCACCAAAGTCATAGCTCACGCCCTAAATCCAGTAGCAGTTATGGCCACCAAAGTCATA
>LFYR01001054.1:1172-14893 GCA_001185155.1 Zostera marina | reverse complement strand
CCTCACCTACGAAAGAACGTAGGTAGACGAGGGACCACGCTCAACCTCAGCCGCGGAAGCAGCGAGCAAAGGGAGGGGGCAAGTATTCAAAAAATAGTCCTCACCTACGAAAGAACGTAGGTAGACGAGGGACCACGCTCAACCTCAGCCACGGAAGCAGCGAGCAAAGGGAGGGGGCAAGTATTCAAAAAAAAAATAGTCCTCACCTACGGATGAACGTAGGTAGATGAGGGACCACGCTCAACCTCAGCCGCGGAAGTAGCGAGCAAAGGGAGGGGTAAGTATTCAAAAAAAAAATAGTCCTCACCTACGGATGAATGTAGGTAGACGAGGGACCACGCTCAACCTCAATCGCAGAAACGGCGAGCAAAAGGAGGGGGCAAGTATTCAAAAAATAGTCCTCACCTACGAAAGAACGTAGGTAGACGAGGGACCACGCTCAACCTCAGCCGCGGAAGCAGCGAGCAAAGGGAGGGGGCAAGTATTCAAAAAATAGTCCTCACCTACGAAAGAACGTAGGTAGACGAGGGACCACGCTCAACCTCAACCGCAGAAACAGCAAGATTGAGGGAGGCAAGAGAGCTCAAAAGAGAGAACTTCACCTATAAAAATAGGTAGAAGAGACAACTCTCAACCCCAGCCACAAGGAAGGGGACTCGAACATTGCTCGGAGATAGCTCAGGCAAGGCGTCAAGGTGGGCAAGCAGGGTTCCGTTCGGAAATCAGGCTAGGCAAGTGTGCAAGGAGTATACTTCGGCTAGGACAAACCGGACAATAGTTAGCAAAAGTATGTGACAACCTCCGTGGAAGCATAGATATAACCTAGCAGGCGTAGAGGGGGGAGAACTGGTGAGAGAGGATCTCGCATCCTGGGACATCACCAAAAACCCACACCCCAGCACGCAAAGAGGGGGGGAATACTGATAGTACAAGGTCCAACACACAGACCATAGTGGAAGAAGTCCTAGCGAAACAGAGCTCGGCGCACTTGAGTTCCGGTCTTATTTCCCGCGAAGTTCCCCGCATGGCGCTTGCTTGCGCGTCTTGGAGTACTGTTCGGGTTTGACCCCCATTAGTTGGCGCCGTCTGTTAAAACCTAGAATTATTATAATAAACATGAATTTGGTTATTATTAGAGATTTTCTCTCGTGACCACTAATTAAATTGGTCTCTCTTTTTTATAAATATTGAATCTTTAATCTGCTTTTATATCGATACTCTTAATCTGGATGTTAACAGGATTTCATTAGAAAAATTTGAAATCAAGCTCGAATCTATGGCATCCATTGACGAAATCGCAGAGGAAATCAAGCTCGAATCTATGGCATCCATTGACGAAATCGCAGAGGAAATCAAGAAAATGAAGATCATTGAAAAGGTGGTGCATAAGAAGAATAGGATCCAGGTTTCTCATACAAAGAACACAATATTCTTCTACGTTAATCTAGCCAAGGTACTGTTCAGATCATTATGTTTTTTGTCGATTTATTTTTATCTATTTCTAACTGGTGATCTTGCATTTTCAGAAATATCTTCAGCAGTATGAAGAAATTGAATTATCTGCACTTGGAATGGGTAGGATTATGAATTATTATTGATTATGTTTTCATTGGAAATTATTAATCGTTTCTTTTTTACTTTTATAGCGGCAGGGTCTTTGATTAGCATATCTGAGATTCTGAAGAATAACAATTTTGCTGTGTTGAAAGGTAAAATAACAAGATAGATTCAGATCTAGAATTCTTCAAAATTGTAAAAACTAAATATTAATTTCTTTATTTAATTCTTATTAATAAGATATCAAAACATCAACTGTGGAAGTTTGCGACGAAAAAACTGGTCGCACCGTCAGTAAAGCAAGGTAAAACAAGATCTGTTTATTATTTATTTGGTTTATTCTTCGATTTCAATTTAATAATTTTAAATAATTTTTTCCTTTTTTCTTTTTCAGTTGGAAATTTCAATGGAGAAGTCCAAGGAATTTGATGAGGTTATTGCTAGGGGAAATCTAAAGAAAGTTAATGATGGAATTAATCTTGATACTAATGGCATCAGAAGCTGAGGATCATCGCCCAACAACGAATGTAGGGAAGGGGCCCAAAAAAATAAAAAATATCCGTATACCTCCCTTTGAAATATAATAAAATTATAAAATATTTTATTTGTATAAACTTTATGATTTTAAAATATTTTCAAAATATTACTAAATAATACTAAATATTTTTAAAATATTTTGTTTTTAAATCTTTATTTTATTAATAATTAATTTATCACTATATTTACCTTAATTTTTAGGGATTTAAAAATTTCGTTTTGTCGTCCTGCTCCTCCGTCTCCATCCATTCTTTTTATTTTTATTTTTTGAATCCACTTTCCACAACTCCACACCTTCATTCATTTAATCTTTTATTTCTTTTTCTTTAACTACTTCACATGAGTTCGTGATCATAGTTCCATACAAAGAAAATGAATAAATGTATTTTTTATCCACATTCTTTATAGTTAAATTTGTTATTAATTTAGATATATTTTTTTACATAAATAATCAATGGATAAATTTGTGATCAAGAGAGAAGGCCTATAGCTACTACCTTAAATTTATAATAGCGACGAAAATCCGCCATTATAGACACGTCTCTCGGATTCAGGCTCCAACATCTCGATCTATTTCGATAAACACATAGATCTATCTATCTATCTATCAGCTCCTCCTTATAATTTTGATTTATTGATTTTTTACTAATATTTATTTTAACAAGTGGTTTCATGAACAAATGAGAAGGCTTCATGAACAAATGAGAAGGCTTCATGAACAAAGGCATCCAAGTTATTTTGAGTAGAACCATCAACTCCCATAGCCATTTAATTCTACCAAAATTTTAAGTTCATTTGCCCTTTTCCGCCTCATCACAGCCTCCTCGCTACAACCCATCAACCCCTTTACACTTTTTTCAATCTCTCCTCTCTTAATACGAGATATTTCATCCCACCACCAAGTCGATTCTTTTACCCAAGCCATAACTCCAATTTTCAAAAAATTGACCAAAAACCTCTCGTTCAAAATTGCTCAAAAAAGAATGGCCAAGTCAACATTGGCACGCCGGCAGTGATCCCTTCAATTGAAGAATTCCACCCACAATGCGTCAAAAATCCACCAACAGATAGATGGGACGGTATCATCACCTATATATTAATAGGACGAGATTCATATGAGATAATTTGAATTGTGATATTTAAATTTCAGCCTTTATTTAAAACATTGAGATTAATTTTTATGGACATAATTATTACGGGGGACTTCAATGAAGTAATTCTCTATCCTCCGAGAATCTAGGAGAGGGTATATATGATGATCATGTGCCGACAAAGTTTAAAGGGACGATGAATAATGCAAGAGTCATTGGATGACGTCAATTAATGGGTGTCGAATTTACCTGGAGTAGAGGATTCGGTCCAAATGTACAGAAGGGCCAGCATTCTTGCACCATGTATTGTTGAATGAAGAATGGACTGCAAGAACATGGCCAACACAATCAGTGGAAACTTATCAAGGTAATAAAAGTGATCACCTGGCCTTAATACTGAAATTGCAGCACACTCTAAAGTCGAATCCACCTTTTAAAATACTCACATCTTTGATGGAAAGGCCTGGTTTTGCAAATCTGGTGATGAAGGAATTTAAGGGTCTACATTACGTACATGCTAACAATGAAGGTGTGAAGGCTAAAGCAAGAAATAAAAGGATGGTTGAACGACCAATCAACAATTGACAAACAAATCTCGAGTACGATTGATCTATTATACACGATTAATATTGATCTCACAGCTGATCTGTTTAATGAGAACATTCTAAGGATTAAAAAATAAATGTAAGAGATGTCCAATCAAATTAGTGGTCACTAAAAATAACTTGCTAATTATAATAATCCTTAGATTTTTCTTTTTAAACCTAGAATTATTATAATAAACATGAATTTGGTTATTATTAGAGATTTTTTTCTCGTGACCACTAATTAAATTGGTCTCTCTTTTTTATAAATATTGAATCTTTAATCTGCTTTTATATCGGTACTCTTAATCTGTATGTTAACGGGATTTCATTAGAAAAATTTGAAATCAAGCTCGAATCTCTGGCATCCATTGACGAAATCGCAGAGGAAATCAAGCTCGAATCTATGGCATCCATTGACGAAATCGCAGAGGAAATCAAGAAAATGAAGATCACTGAAAAGGTGGTGCATAAGAAGAATAGGATCCAGGTTTCTAATACAAAGAAACCAATATTCTTCTACGTTAATCTAGCCGAGGTACTGTTCAGATCATTATGTTTTTCGTCGATTTATTTTTATCTATTTCTAACTGGTGATCTTGCATTTTCAGAAATATCTTCAGCAGTATGAAGAAATTGAATTATCTGCACTTGGAATGGGTAGGATTATGAATTATTATTGATTATGTTTTCATTGGAAATTATTAATCGTTTCTTTTTTACTTTTATAGCGGCAGGGTCTTTGATTAGCATATCTGAGATTCTGAAGAATAACAATTTTGCTGTGTTGAAAGGTAAAATAACAAGATAGATTCAGATCTAGAATTCTTCAAAATTGTAAAAACTAAATATTAATTTCTTTATTTAATTCTTATTAATAAGATATCAAAACATCAACTGTGGAAGTTTGCGACGAAAAAACTGGTCGCACCGTCAGTAAAGCAAGGTAAAACAAGATCTGTTTATTATTTATTTGGTTTATTCTTCGATTTCAATTTAATAATTTTAAATAATTTTTTCCTTCTTTCTTTTTCAGTTGGAAATTTCAATGGAGAAGTCCAAGGAATTTGATGAGGTTATTGCTAGGGGAAATCTAAAGAAAGTTAACGATGGAATTAATCTTCATACTATTGGCATCAGAAGCTGAGTATCATCGCCCACCAACGAATGTAGGGAGGGGGGCCCAAAAAAATAAAAAATATCCGTATACCCCCCTTTGAAATATAATAAAATTATAAAATATTTTATTTTTATAAACTTTATGATTTTAAAATATTTTCAAAATATTACTAAATAATACTAAATATTTTTAAAATATTTTGTTTTTAAATCTTTATTTTATTAATAATTAATTTATCACTATATTTACCTTAATTTTTAGGGATTTAAAAATTTCGTTTTGTCGACCTACTCCTCCGTCTCCATCCATTCTTTTTATTTTTATTTTTTGAATCCACTTTCCACAACTCCACACCTTCATTCATTTAATCTTTTATTTCTTTTTCTTTACTTCACATGAGTTCGCGATCATAGTTCCATACAAAGAAAATGAATAAATGTATTTTTTATCCACATTCTTTATTGTTAAATTTGTTATTAATTTAGATACATTTTTTTACATAAATAATCAATGGATAAATTTGTGATCAAGTGAGAAGGCCTATAGCTACTACCTTAAATTTATAATAGCGACGAATCAGGCTCCAACATCTCGATCTATTTCGATAAATACATAGATCTATCTATCTATCTATCTATCAGCTCCTCCTTATAATTTTGATTTATTGATTTTTTACTAATATTTATTTTAACAAGTGGTTTCATGAACAAATGAGAAGGCTTCATGAACAAAGGCATCCAAGTTATTTTGAGTAGAACCATCAACTCCCATAGCCATTTAATTCTACCAAAATTTTAAGTTCATTTGCCCTTTTCCGCCTCATCACAGCCTCCTCGCTACAACCCATCAACCCCTTTACACTTTTTTCAATCTCTCCTCTCTCAATACGAGATATTTCATCCCACCACCAAGTCGATTCTTTTACCCAAACCATAACTCCAATTTTCAAAAAATTGACCAAAAACCTCTCGTTCAAAATTGCTCAAAAAAGAATGGCCAAGTCAACATTGGCACGCCGGCAGTGATCCCTTCAATTGAAGAATTCCAACAATGCGTCAAAAATCCACCAACAGATAGATGGGACGGTATCATCACCTATATATTAATAGGACGAGATTCATATGAGATAATTTGAATTGTGATATTTAAATTTCAGCCTTTATTTAAAACATTGAGATTAATTTTTATGGACATAATTATTACGGGGGACTTCAATGAAGTAACTCTATCCTCCGAGAATCTAGGAGAGGGTATATATGATGATCATGTGCCGACAAAGTTTAAAGGGACGATGAATAATGCAAGAGTCATTGGATGACGTCAATTAATGGGTGTCGAATTTACCTGGAGTAGAGGATTCGGTCCAAATGTACAGAAGGGCCAGCATTCTTGCACCATGTATTGTTGAATGAAGAATGGACAAGAACATGGCCAACACAATCAGTGGAAACTTATCAAGGTAATAAAAGTGATCACCTGGCCTTAATACTGAAATTGCAGCACACTCTAAAGTCGAATCCCCCTTTTAAAATACTCACATCTTTGATGGAAAGGCCTGGTTTTGCAAATCTGGTGATGAAGGAATTTAAGGGTCTACATTACGTACATGCTAACAATGAAGGTGTGAAGGCTAAAGCAAGAAATAAAAGGATGGTTGAACGACCAATCAACAATTGACAAACAAATCTCGAGTACGATTGATCTATTATACACGATTAATATTGATCTCACAGCTGATCTGTTTAATGAGAACATTCTAAGGATTAAAAAATAAATGTAAGAGATGTCCAATCGAATTAGTGGTCACTAAAAATAACTTGCTAATTATAATAATCCTTAGATTTTTCTTTTTAAACCTAGAATTATTATAATAAACATGAATTTGGTTATTATTAGAGATTTTTTTCTCGTGACCACTAATTAAATTGGTCTCTCTTTTTTATAAATATTGAATCTTTAATCTGCTTTTATATCGGTACTCTTAATCTGTATGTTAACGGGATTTCATTAGAAAAATTTGAAATCAAGCTCGAATCTCTGGCATCCATTGACGAAAGCGCAGAGGAAATCAAGCTCGAATCTATGGCATCCATTGACGAAATCGCAGAGGAAATCAAGAAAATGAAGATCACTGAAAAGGTGGTGCATAAGAAGAATAGGATCCAGGTTTCTAATACAAAGAAACCAATATTCTTCTACGTTAATCTAGCCAAGGTACTGTTCAGATCATTATGTTTTTCGTCGATTTATTTTTATCTATTTCTAACTGGTGATCTTGCATTTTCAGAAATATCTTCAGCAGTATGAAGAAATTGAATTATCTGCACTTGGAA
Organism: Zostera marina; assembly: GCA_001185155.1. NCBI lineage: Eukaryota > Viridiplantae > Streptophyta > Magnoliopsida > Alismatales > Zosteraceae > Zostera > Zostera marina. The sequence goes on along the minus strand of LFYR01001054.1, from coordinate 7,671 downwards.
TGGGTAGGATTATGAATTATTATTGATTATGTTTTCATTGGAAATTATTAATCGTTTCTTTTTTACTTTTATAGCGGCAGGGTCTTTGATTAGCATATCTGAGATTCTGAAGAATAACAATTTTGCTGTGTTGAAAGGTAAAATAACAAGATAGATTCAGATCTAGAATTCTTCAAAATTGTAAAAACTAAATATTAATTTCTTTATTTAATTCTTATTAATAAGATATCAAAACATCAACTGTGGAAGTTTGCGACGAAAAAACTGGTCGCACCGTCAGTAAAGCAAAGGTAAAACAAGATCTGTTTATTATTTATTTGGTTTATTGTTCGATTTAAAATTAATAATTTTAAATAATTTTTTCCTTCTTTCTTTTTCAGTTGGAAATTTCAATGGAGAAGTCCAAGGAATTTGATGAGGTTATTGCTAGGGGAAATCTAAAGAAAGTTAACGATGGGATTAATCTTCATACTATTGGCATCAGAAGCTGAGTATCATCGCCCACCAACGAATGTAGGGAGGGGGGCCCAAAAAAATAAAAAATATCCGTATACCCCCCTTTGAAATATAATAAAATTATAAAATATTTTATTTTTATAAACTTTATGATTTTAAAATATTTTCAAAATATTACTAAATAATACTAAATATTTTTAAAATATTTTGTTTTTAAATCTTTATTTTATTAATAATTAATTTATCACTATATTTACCTTAATTTTTAGGGATTTAAAAATTTCGTTTTGTCGTCCTACTCCTCCGTCTCCATCCATCCATTCTTTTCATTTTTATTTTTTGAATCCACTTTCCACAACTCCACACCTTCATTCATTTAATCTTTTATTTCTTTTTCTTTACTTCACATGAGTTCGCGATCATAGTTCCATACAAAGAAAATGAATAAATGTATTTTTTATCCACATTCTTTATTGTTAAATTTGTTATTAATTTAGATACATTTTTTTACATAAATAATCAATGGATAAATTTGTAATCAAGTGAGAAGGCCTATAGCTACTACCTTAAATTTATAATAGCGACGAAAATCCGCCATTATAGACACGTCTCTCGGATTCAGGCTTCAACATCTCGATCTATTTCGATAAACACATAGATCTATCTATCTATCTATCAGCTCCTCCTTATAATTTTGATTTATTGATTTTTTACTAATATTTATTTTAACAAGTGGTTTCATGAACAAATGAGAAGGCTTCATGAACAAATGAGAAGGCTTCATGAACAAAGGCATCCAAGTTATTTTGAGTAGAACCATCAACTCCCATAGCCATTTAATTCTACCAAAATTTTAAGTTCATTTGCCCTTTTCCGCCTCATCACAGCCTCCTCGCTACAACCCATCAACCCCTTTACACTTTTTTCAATCTCTCCTCTCTCAATACGAGATATTTCATCCCACCACCAAGTCGATTCTTTTACCCAAACCATAACTCCAATTTTCAAAAAATTTACCAAAAACCTCTCGTTCAAAATTGCTCAAAAAAGAATGGCCAAGTCAACATTGGCACGCCGGCAGTGATCCCTTCAATTGAAGAATTCCACCCACAATGCGTCAAAAATCCACCAACAGATAGATGGGACGGTATCATCACCTATATATTAATAGGACGAGATTCATATGAGATAATTTGAATTGTGATATTTAAATTTCAGCCTTTATTTAAAACATTGAGATTAATTTTTATGGACATAATTATTACGGGGGACTTCAATGAAGTAACTCTATCCTCCGAGAATCTAGGAGAGGGTATATATGATGATCATGTGCCGACAAAGTTTAAAGGGACGATGAATAATGCAAGAGTCATTGGATGACGTCAATTAATGGATGTCGAATTTACCTGGAGTAGAGGATTCGGTCCAAATGTACAGAAGGGCCAGCATTCTTGCACCATGTATTGTTGAATGAAGAATGGACAAGAACATGGCCAACACAATCAGTGGAAACTTATCAAGGTAATAAAAGTGATCACCTGGCCTTAATACTGAAATTGCAGCACACTCTAAAGTCGAATCCCCCTTTTAAAATACTCACATCTTTGATGGAAAGGCCTGGTTTTGCAAATCTGGTGATGAAGGAATTTAAGGGTCTACATTACGTACATGCTAACAATGAAGGTGTGAAGGCTAAAGCAAGAAATAAAAGGATGGTTGAACGACCAATCAACAATTGACAAACAAATCTCGAGTACGATTGATCTATTATACACGATTAATATTGATCTCACAGCTGATCTGTTTAATGAGAACATTCTAAGGATTAAAAAATAAATGTAAGAGATGTCCAATCGAATTAGTGGTCACTAAAAATAACTTGCTAATTATAATAATCCTTAGATTTTTCTTTTTAAACCTAGAATTATTATAATAAACATGAATTTGGTTATTATTAGAGATTTTTTTCTCGTGACCACTAATTAAATTGGTCTCTCTTTTTTATAAATATTGAATCTTTAATCTGCTTTTATATCGGTACTCTTAATCTGTATGTTAACGGGATTTCATTAGAAAAATTTGAAATCAAGCTCGAATCTCTGGCATCCAATGACGAAATCGCAGAGGAAATCAAGCTCGAATCTATGGCATCCATTGACGAAATCGCAGAGGAAATCAAGAAAATGAAGATCACTGAAAAGGTGGTGCATAAGAAGAATAGGATCCAGGTTTCTAATACAAAGAAACCAATATTCTTCTACGTTAATCTAGCCAAGGTACTGTTCAGATCATTATGTTTTTCATCGATTTATTTTTATCTATTTCTAACTGGTGATCTTGCATTTTCAGAAATATCTTCAGCAGTATGAAGAAATTGAATTATCTGCACTTGGAATGGGTAGGATTATGAATTATTATTGATTATGTTTTCATTGGAAATTATTAATCGTTTCTTTTTTACTTTTATAGCGGCAGGGTCTTTGATTAGCATATCTGAGATTCTGAAGAATAACAATTTTGCTGTGTTGAAAGGTAAAATAACAAGATAGATTCAGATCTAGAATTCTTCAAAATTGTAAAAACTAAATATTAATTTCTTTATTTAATTCTTATTAATAAGATATCAAAACATCAACTGTGGAAGTTTGCGACGAAAAAACTGGTCGCACCGTCAGTAAAGCAAAGGTAAAACAAGATCTGTTTAGTATTTATTTGGTTTATTCTTCGATTTCAATTTAATAATTTTAAATAATTTTTTCCTTTTTTTTTTTTCAGTTGGAAATTTCAATGGAGAAGTCCAAGGAATTTGATGAGGTTATTGCTAGGGGAAATCTAAAGAAAGTTAATGATGGAATTAATCTTGATACTAATGGCATCAGAAGCTGAGTATCATCGCCCAACAACGAATGTAGGGAGGGGGGCCCAAAAAAATAAAAAATATCCGTATACCCCCCTTTGAAATATAATAAAATTATAAAATATTTTATTTGTATAAACTTTATGATTTTAAAATATTTTCAAAATATTACTAAATAATACTAAATATTTTTAAAATATTTTGTTTTTAAATCTTTATTTTATTAATAATTAATTTATCACTATATTTACCTTAATTTTTAGGGATTTAAAAATTTCGTTTTGTCGTCCTACTCCTCCGTCTCCATCCATTCTTTTTATTTTTATTTTTTGAATCCACTTTCCACAACTCCACACCTTCATTCATTTAATCTTTTATTTCTTTTTCTTTACTTCACATGAGTTCGCGATCATAGTTCCATACAAAGAAAATGAATAAATGTATTTTTTATCCACATTCTTTATTGTTAAATTTGTTATTAATTTAGATACATTTTTTTACATAAATAATCAATGGATAAATTTGTGATCAAGTGAGAAGGCCTATAGCTACTACCTTAAATTTATAATAGCGACGAAAATCCGCCATTATAGACACGTCTCTCGGATTCAGGCTCCAACATCTCGATCTATTTCGATAAACACATAGATCTATCTATCTATCTATCAGCTCCTCCTTATAATTTTGATTTATTGATTTTTTACTAATATTTATTTTAACAAGTGGTTTCATGAACAAATGAGAAGGCTTCATGAACAAATGAGAAGGCTTCATGAACAAAGGCATCCAAGTTATTTTGAGTAGAACCATCAACTCCCATAGCCATTTAATTCTACCAAAATTTTAAGTTCATTTGCCCTTTTCCGCCTCATCACAGCCTCCTCGCTACAACCCATCAACCCCTTTACACTTTTTTCAATCTCTCCTCTCTCAATACGAGATATTTCATCCCACCACCAAGTCGATTCTTTTACCCAAACCATAACTCCAATTTTCAAAAAATTGACCAAAAACCTCTCGTTCAAAATTGCTCAAAAAAGAATGGCCAAGTCAACATTGGCACGCCGGCAGTGATCCCTTCAATTGAAGAATTCCACCCACAATGCGTCAAAAATCCACCAACAGATAGATGGGACGGTATCATCACCTATATATTAATAGGACGAGATTCATATGAGATAATTTGAATTGTGATATTTAAATTTCAGCCTTTATTTAAAACATTGAGATTAATTTTTATGGACATAATTATTACGGGGGACTTCAATGAAGTAATTCTCTATCCTCCGAGAATCTAGGAGAGGGTATATATGATGATCATGTGCCGACAAAGTTTAAAGGGACGATGAATAATGCAAGAGTCATTGGATGACGTCAATTAATGGGTGTCGAATTTACCTGGAGTAGAGGATTCGGTCCAAATGTACAGAAGGGCCAGCATTCTTGCACCATGTATTGTTGAATGAAGAATGGACAAGAACATGGCCAACACAATCAGTGGAAACTTATCAAGGTAATAAAAGTGATCACCTGGCCTTAATACTGAAATTGCAGCACACTCTAAAGTCGAATCCACCTTTTAAAATACTCACATCTTTGATGGAAAGGCCTGGTTTTGCAAATCTGGTGATGAAGGAATTTAAGGGTCTACATTACGTACATGCTAACAATGAAGGTGTGAAGGCTAAAGCAAGAAATAAAAGGATGGTTGAACGACCAATCAACAATTGACAAACAAATCTCGAGTACGATTGATCTATTATATACGATTAATATTGATCTCACAGCTGATCTGTTTAATGAGAACATTCTAAGGATTAAAAAATAAATGTAAGAGATGTCCAATCGAATTAGTGGTCACTAAAAATAACTTGCTAATTATAATAATCCTTAGATTTTTCTTTTTAAACCTAGAATTATTATAATAAACATGAATTTGGTTATTATTAGAGATTTTTCTCTCGTGACCACTAATTAAATTGGTCTCTCTTTTTTATAAATATTGAATCTTTAATCTGCTTTTATATCGGTACTCTTAATCTGTATGTTAACGGGATTTCATTAGAAAAATTTGAAATCAAGCTCGAATCTCTGGCATCCATTGACGAAATCGCAGAGGAAATCAATCTCGAATCTATGGCATCCATTGACGAAATCGCAGAGGAAATCAAGAAAATGAAGATCACTGAAAAGGTGGTGCATAAGAAGAATAGGATCCAGGTTTCTAATACAAAGAAACCAATATTCTTCTACGTTAATCTAGCCAAGGTACTGTTCAGATCATTATGTTTTTCGTCGATTTATTTTTATCTATTTCTAACTGGTGATCTTGCATTTTCAGAAATATCTTCAGCAGTATGAAGAAATTGAATTATCTGCACTTGGAATGGGTAGGATTATGAATTATTATTGATTATGTTTTCATTGGAAATTATTAATCGTTTCTTTTTTACTTTTATAGCGGCAGGGTCTTTGATTAGCATATCTGAGATTCTGAAGAATAACAATTTTGCTGTGTTGAAAGGTAAAATAACAAGATAGATTCAGATCTAGAATTCTTCAAAATTGTAAAAACTAAATATTAATTTCTTTATTTAATTCTTATTAATAAGATATCAAAACATCAACTGTGGAAGTTTGCGACGAAAAAACTGGTCGCACCGTCAGTAAAGCAAAGGTAAAACAAGATCTGTTTATTATTTATTTGGTTTATTGTTCGATTTCAAATTAATAATTTTAAATAATTTTTTCCTTCTTTCTTTTTCAGTTGGAAATTTCAATGGAGAAGTCCAAGGAATTTGATGAGGTTATTGCTAGGGGAAATCTAAAGAAAGTTAACGATGGAATTAATCTTCATACTATTGGCATCAGAAGCTGAGTATCATCGCCCACCAACGAATGTAGGGAGGGGGGCCCAAAAAAATAAAAAATATCCGTATACCCCCCTTTGAAATATAATAAAATTATAAAATATTTTATTTTTATAAACTTTATGATTTTAAAATATTTTCAAAATATTACTAAATAATACTAAATATTTTTAAAATATTTTGTTTTTAAATCTTTATTTTATTAATAATTAATTTATCACTATATTTACCTTAATTTTTAGGGATTTAAAAAATTCGTTTTGTCGTCCTACTCCTCAGTATCCATCCATCCTATTTATCTGTATATATTGAATCC
>LFYR01001031.1:66421-161491 GCA_001185155.1 Zostera marina | reverse complement strand
TCTTCCCACATAAAAGGGGTGCAGAAAAAAGAACCCAGACAAGTTGGAATTGCGGAGGAACACCAAGACAGGAGGGTGTAGCACAAAATGCTCCTGAGGAATCGTGGAAGTCCACAACTCGGACGGAGATACGGCAGCAAAATGAACTGAGCCATATAAAGATATTTGAACTCCTACTATTACTGGACGCAGTAACAAAGTAGGACGCCAAATTAACTCTACCTACGGAAAAACGTAGATGGAGAAAGTCTTAATGGTAACAGGGTCAGGATTCGTATCCCACCCAAGGCAAAAAAGTGAACCCCACCTACGAAAGAACGTAGTGTTAGACGGGGAACACATCGGCAAGGGTGAACCTCACATACGGAAACGTAGTGTTAGACGAGGGACGTACTCAAAAGTGAACCCCACCTACGGAAGAACGTAGTGTTAGACGGGGAACACATCGACTAAAGGGTGAACCTCACCTACGGAAACGTAGTGTTAGACGAGGGATGTACTCAAAAGTGAACCCCACCTACGGAAGAACGTAGGTTAGACGGGGAACACATCGGCAAGAGTAAACCTCACCTACGGAAGAACGTAGTGTTAGACGAGGGACGTACTCAAAAAGTAAACCCCACCTACGGAAGAACGTAGTGTTAGACGGGGAACACATCGGCAAGAGTAAACCTCACCTACGGAAGAACGTAGGTTAGACGAGGGACGTACTCAAAAACAATCCTCACCTACGGATGAACGTGGGTAGACGAGGAATCACACAAAAGCCTCAGTCGCAAAAAGGCGAGCAAAAAGAGGGGGCAAGTATTCAAGTAAAAATCCTCACCTACGGATGAACGTAGGTAGACGAGGAGTCACGCCTAGCCTCAGTCGCAGAAAGGCGAGCAAAAGGAGGGGGCAAGTATTCAAGTAACAATCCTCACCCACGGATGAACGTAGGTAGACGAGGAGTCGCACTTAGCCTCAGTCGCAGAAAGGCGAGCAAAAGGAGGGGGCAAGTATTCAAACAACAACCCTCACCTACGGATGAACGTAGGTAGACGAGGAGTCGCACTTAGCCTCAGTTGCAAAAGGCGAGGAAAAGGAGGGGGCAAGTATTCAGGCAATAGTCCTCACCCACAGATAAACGTGGGTAGACGAGGAAGCACACTCAACCCCTATCGCAGAAAGGCGGACAAAAGGAGGGGGTCGGGTACTCTCAAAACCCGCTACAGGGAAGAGAACCCAAACGGTGCTCAAAGATAGCGCAGGCAAGGTGTCAAGGTGGGCAAGCAGGGTTCCGCGGGAGAATCGGGCCAGACAGGTGTGCAAGGAGTAGGCTTCGGCTAGGACAAACCGGACAATAGTTGGCAAAAGCGCGTGACAACCTCCGTGGAAGCATAGATAAAACCTCGCAGGCGTGGAGAGGGGGGGAGTATTGGTGAGAGAGGATCTTACATCCAGGGACATCACCAGGAATCAACATCCCAGCATGCAAAGAGGGGGGGAATACTGATAGTACAGGGTCCGACACACAGACCATAGTACTAAAAGACGTATCCCAAAGTATCTAATACGCAGAGGAGGGGGGAGTACTGGTGATACAGTATCCCGAACACGGTCACAACCTACCAGCAACTAGCTAGAAGTCCGGATAGCCTAAGATGAGTTGAGGTATCTATTCTAGGGTTGGGGAGGTCCCAGGTCGAATCCTAGGAAGATCGACTTTCCTGAGGATCGACTTCCCTGGGATCGACTTTTGAGTAAAGTCGATCACCAGGAAAAGTCGACCCCCAGAAAGTCGATCTCTGGAAAGTCGACCCCTGGACCCAATCTGATCAGTTGGGCAGTTAGCCGGTTACTGCCCAAATGACCAGATTGCCCCCATAAGAACCCCTATAAATAGAGGGCACCCCCCACTCATTAAAGGCAAGTCATTTGGAGCGAAAGGATTCCTAGCGAAGCAGAGCTCTGCACACTTGAGTTCCGGTCTGGTTTCCCGCGGAGTTCCCCGCTTGGCGTTTGCTTGCGCGTCTTGGAGTACTGGTCGGGTTTCACCCCCATCAGTCACAACTTGCTTTGTGTTCTATTCCAGGTATTGTATTTATGTCAGAGTGGGCATTACCAGTTATATCTGGCATATGTTGTATTTCTGATGTGATTTTAAGCTGATCAGACTGGTTATTTCCAGTTATATCTGATCTGTCTTTAGAAATTACATCAGATCTTTTATTTTTATTTTTATTTTAATTTTTATTTTCCAGGCTTGCTATTTGTTACTGTCTGATTTTAGGATGATGAGTTTCTGTTATTTCGTTAAAAATTTCCTGTAAAGGAAAAATGTTTGTTATTTTATTTTCTTGAATCTTCGAAGATATTTCATGAAATGAGAAAATATCTTCCCTAAAAACCACATCCCTTTTTATGTAGAATTTTTGATCTTCTATGCCAAGTACCAAGTATCCTTTTATGTTTGGAGGATATCCCATAAATACTCCTCTAAAGGTTCTTGGGGAGAATTTATTTTCTTTATTATGTGATGTAGCATAACACAAGCATCCAAAGGTTTTTAAACAATTATATTTGGGTTTTTCTTTATGTAAGACTTCAAATGGAGTCTTATTATCTAAAACCTTAGATGGAATCCTATTGATTATATATGTTGCAGCTAACACACATTCTCCCCAATATTTTAGGGGCATATTAGCTTGAATGTGTAAAGACCTGGCTATATTCAGTAGACACCTATGTTTCCTTTTAACCCTTGCATTTTGTTGTGGGTTGTAAGGACATGTTACTTGATGTATAATTCCAAGGTTTTCAAGCATATCTTGGAATTTGATGGATTTAAATTCTCCACCATTGTCGTTTCTTATTGTTTTAATATTTTTGGAAAAATGATTTTTAACTTTTGTAATAAATCTTTTCATGCATTCATAGGCCATGGATTTGTTTTTGATTAAGTAGATCCAAGTTGTTCTACTTAAATCTTCAACTATAGTGAGAAAATATTCATACCCATCGTAGGTAGTAATTGGAAATTTACCCCATATATCTATGTGAATTAAGTCAAATAAGTAGTTACTTTTTGTTGTACTTTTTGTATACTTAAGTTTGGTTTGTTTGGACAAAGGACAAATTTCACAATTTTTATTTGAAAAAATTTTATTCATGAAAATTTTATTACAATCACTTATTTCTGAATGTTTTACAGAAATTTTATTTAAACTACATTTAATTTGTTGATCTTTTATCAGCACAGCTAACTTCTCAGCAGAGATGTGTCCAAGCCTATTGTGCCAAATTTTGGAGTCTAGAGAGGCATATGCATGACCAGAGGGTGTTGAGCTATATAGGTAGAGCCCATCTTGACATCTACCCTTCCCAATCACTTTCTCTGATTTGCTTTCCTGAAAATAACAATTTTCACTATCAAAAAGAATTTTCAGATTGTTATTCAAAGTTAATTTATTTACAGAGATTAAATTAACTTTAAATTTTGGAATATAAAGCACATCTTCTAATATAATGTCTCTGGACAGAGTTATTGTTCAAGTAGACCTTACCCTGCACACTTCACCACTTGGGATAGTGACAAAGTGTTCTTGTTTTTCAGTTGGGAGATTATCAAATTGGTGGAGATTCCCAGTCATATATTGGGAGGCTCCAGTATCTATAATCCATTCTCTATCAAAATCCATTGCATTGCATACATAGTTCATATTTTTAAAATTTAAGACATTAAAAAAATGAGCCATATCATTGGATTTGTCTAGGAGATCTTTTAGAATTAGAATTTCCTCATTGGACAGCCCTGTTGCAGTTGATGTAGAGGCCTGGTTTGCAATTTCAGTCTTGGTCTTCTTATTTTTGTTTACTTTCTTACTGCTGTCTTTGTTTTTATCATTTGAAAATCCTATCAGATGGTAGCACTCCATCCTAATACGTCCATAATATTTGCAATTATCGCAATATTTGGAAGTATCTAATCTCTTCCCATTCTTACTATATGACCCTTTTTCCTCTTCTTTTTCTTTCACCTTCTTAGTAAGGAAAGCATATGAATCTGTGTTTGGTTTATCAACCTTATCTCTGAAATTAAAATTTTGTTTCTCTTCTTGTATGATTAAGTAAAACACTTTACTCATGCTAGGTAGCTCATCATATGAGAGAATTTGTCCTCTCAGTGTTTTAAAATCTTCATTCAGTCCCAAGAGGAACTGATGATTTTTTTCCTTTTCCATTCTTACATTGTTCTTTGGAGTACAAATGTTGCAAAAATCACAGCTCTCTAGCTCTATTTTTTGATTCCATAGAGCTTTAAACTTATCATGAAAAACTGTAACACTATCGCTACCTTGCTGTAAATTGTTTAACTCATACCTGATTTGATTTGCTTTAGGAGCATTTTCTTGTTTGTACCTTTCTTGCAAATCCTTCCAGGATGCATGGGCTGAATCAGTATGTATTAATGTGGAAGCAATTTGCGGAGAAACTGCATTTACTAGCCATGACAGTACTAGCCCATTTACAGTTTCCCAAGCCTCATATTCTTTACTTGTAGTATCTACTGGCTTCTCAATTTTTCCATTGATAAAACCTATCTTTCGCCTGGATAGTAAGGAAAGCTTCATAGCGCCAGCCCAAGTTGCATAATTTGATTCTCCCACAAGTTTTCTGAAACCATTGACGCCCCTGGGTGATCGCCGGAGTTCAGCTAATAGACTGACTCCCGATCATTAATAGCAAAGGTATGATGTGATTTCTTTATCTTGGAATGACGTGACCTGTGGTAAGTTTTCTGTGAATGTCTAACTGAGAATTTTTCTCTTCGAGATGGAGAGCGCAGAATCGACGGAGGTGGTGAGCTGGATTCCGACGCCGAGATAAAAACAGATCCTTCAGGTGACTTTGTTGCGGAAGCATGGCCGGATTTTCCGGCTGATACCATATTAAATTGATCGCGTGCAGCTGTCCGTAGAGTTTAGACGGACAGTAATGAGCTCCGGCGAAGTCTCTTGCCGGAATATTCAAAGTTAAGAAAAAGGGGGGGAATTTGAAAGTTATTTGACCTAACTTCCCAAAGTAGTTGCTACAGTAGAAAACTGATTCTTCAATTAATTAGAAATGAATTATTTACACTTGTATTTATTAGATAACAGCAGACTCATTAACTGAATTAACTACTAGCTAATACTGAACTAATTCCCTGATTGCTCCATCTTGTGTATTGGGCCTCTGACAATAATTGGCCCAATGCGTATTTATTATTTACTTGTAACTTTGCAGCCTAGTCCTTGGTATTAACTCACCTTTAAGCCTGCAACCAGACATACCTTTAATCACAAGTTAGTCTAGTGAATGTTTATCATCTAATTACTTCTTTAGATATATCGTATGTTTTACTGGTGTTACAGTTGACAAAATGAATAGCGATGGATCTGAACTTCCTTGAGCGAACCCTTGTTTTAGCAGAAATTCTTTTACTTTCTTGTACCACATGCATGGTGCCTATTTGAGACCGTAGAGTGCTTTATTTAACAAGCATACGTGATTTCATGGGTTTGGATCAACAAACCCCATTGGTTGTGACACAACTACTCTTTCTTCGATTTCTCCGTGCAGAAATGCGTTGGATATGTTGATATGCATGATCTTCCATCCTCTTGTAGCTGCTATCGTGAGTACCAGCCTGATTGACACTGGTTTAACTACATGGCTGTACGTTTGATTGTACTCCATTCCTTCTATTTGACGAAATCCATTAGCGACTAGTCTTGCTTTTTGTCTCTCAATGCTTCCATCTTCCTTTTGTTTGATTTTGAAGATCCAGATCGAGTTAATCACATTGTCATTTGAGTTGCGAGGGATCAGTGTCTAGGTGTTGTTTTTCAACAGTTCCATGTATTCTTCTTTCATTGCTTCCTTCCATGCCGGGACTAGTAATGCCTGTTTTGGTGATTTTGGAAGCTCAACTGGTCTTGTGGTGCTTACACAGGCATATTTCAGATTTGGTTTAACAATTCCATTTTTTGACCTGGTGCATGGTGGTGAGATTATGGATGTTTGCACAATGTTTGGTTCTTGTATTTCTATATTTTGACTTTGCTCGATTTCGGGCTGTGTTGGACTTGGTTCTTCATTTGATATATTCAATTCTAGAGTGTCTGAATCTGTTGTGTGTTCGGGTGAGTCTTAAGTAGTTTGTTCTTCAAGATCATGGTTTGCGTCTTCTGATAGTGAATCTCCAGTATCAGATTCTTGTGTACATGTATTATGCCTGCATTGGTTAGTCAATACGTTTTGACTTACCAGGTTATCGTGTGAACCATTCTTATCTTTTCATTTGAAGAGTACTTTGCTTAATGTAAAATATTCTTCAAGAAATTTGACGTCTCTGGATGTGAATATTCTTCCGTCAAAGGGATCCATACATAAGTAACCCATGTGATTTATCGGATATCCAATGAATATGCATGGTGTTGATTTTGGGTCCAGTTTTGATTTTTTGTATGGTCGAAGACATGGATAACAATTGCAGCCGAATACCTTTGTTAGATTATAGTCTGGTTTATTCCCAAACAATGCCTCATATGGTGATATTCCATCCAAGATCTTTGTAGGATTTCTGTTGTATGAGTAGGCTACAGTCATTACGGTGTAGTCTCAGAATCGATTTGGTAAGGGCGCATGTTGGATCAGTGTTACTGCTGTATCTACCAAATGTCGATGCCTTCGTTCAACTGATCCCATCTGTTGATGACAATATGGACATGACATGCGATGATGGATGCCGAAGTTTGTTAACATTGGGGTCATTTTCTTGAATTCCAGGGCATTATCTGTTTGTATTGATTTTATAGTGTAGCCACATTGGAGTTCAACAAACTTCTTGAATTTTAGAAATACCTCACTTACTTGTGATTTTAAACGAAGTGAATACACCCAGTTGTAGTTTGTTTTGGCGTCTACAAAATTTATGTAGTATAAGAAACTTTCTTCTGAGGTGCATAGAGCTGGTCCCTATATGTCTGTGAAAACCAACGATAACGGATCTTTGTATTTGGTAGATCTGATTTTATGAGGTTGATCCGAAATTTTGGTTGTTTCAATTTTGGTTTAACGATGTACCCTTATATTAGTTATATCATTTCCATCCTCGTCGTCTACATTCATTTCTTCAGTATTCTCTTCCATGTACTGCAATCCAACGTAAAATAAGAAAAGTCAGAAGAAAAATGCAAGAAATTGAACACTCGCAACTTCCTTAGTTAAAAATACACACAGTAAACAAATAAAAAAGTAGAATTTATAGCAGTAAATTTTATCTTTCATCCTTTATAAAGTTCAAGAACCTAGGTGAGGAATGATAGGCAAGATCTTTGTCAAGTAATCAAGTATCAACCATTGTTAGAGTGTGGAGACGTTTTTCATTAAGGGCATTAATTATAATTAGAATAATTAAAATTAATATAGTCCTTTTATGAGCCATTAGAATGAAATAGGTTTAATTCTATTAAATGGACTTTAAGCCTTGTAATGAGTATTAGGGTTGCAAACACAAAACGGCAACCCTAATCTCCCATATAAGTATCTTGTAATTACTTGTACTCTTTGTATGAGAAAAATAAGAAGAGGAAACACCCCGTGGACGTAGGCACATTGCCGAACCACGTAAATCTGTTTTGTTCTTATTTTTTGCTCGGTTTTCTCAGTTCGATTTAAGATTGATCCTATCAAATGGTATCAGAGCCTTGTTTGAGGTCCAAGAAGGTGCTGGAATAAAAAACAAACACTGTTCATTCCGTCGGAACACTGTTGTCTGTTTATCGACAGAGTTACTGTTCACGAAAAATAAAATTTGAGGTTTCCAGCAAGAGGAGAGGATCTATCAGAGCGAGGTTGGATTAAAAATCGAAAAGACAAGAGCAAAAGTTGGCGTTTTTCTGATCGGTTAGGGTTTTCCAAAGGGAGGGTTTTTTGGACTGGCGTTCCTCTGTCTTTCAGTCGACGAGTCTGTCCTGGTCATCCAGATCGACGGGTTTCTTCTTTTTCGTTCATCCAGATCGGCGGATTTATTTTTCCTTGCGTTCATCCAGATTGGCGTTTCTTTTTTTCTGCGATCTTCCAGTCGGCGGGTCTGTCCTGGTCCAGTCGGCGTGTTCAGTTTGTGTTCTTTTTTTCAGACCTGCAATTACTCTTGTTCTGTCAGTTTTTTTTTGTGGTCGGCGGTTTTTCTGTTTTTTATTTATTTTTAGATCGGCGGTTTTTCTGGTTAGGGTTTGTAAACCCTCTATCGACGTGTATCCAGACCTTCCAGAGCAGTAGTTGTGCTTGAAATGACGGATGAAATAAAGAATATATAGGGTCGATAGTTTTGAAGGGAATGATTTTGCATATTGGAAAATGCAAATAAAGGACTATCTCTATGCAAAGAATCTTCATGCTCCGATGTTAGGCACAAGACCGGCAGATATGAGCGATGCAGATTGAAAGCTTCTCGACAGAAAAGCTATCAGCCTTATTAGACCCACCTTGACGAATATGTTGCCTTCAACATCTCTAAGTGCACCACTACAATAGAGGTGTTGGAAACCTTGACGAATATGTATCAAAAGCCTACAACAACAAACAAAGTTTTTCTGATGCGTAATTTGTTCAATCTCAAGATGGGTGAAGGAGCAAATGTTGTTGATCATGTGAATCAAGTAAATGTGTTGTTGGCACAGTTTTCTTCTGTGGATATCAACTTTGAAGATGAACTTAGAGCACTTATTTTGTTATCATCTCTACCAGAAAATTGGGAACAAGTTGCTACAAGTGTGAGCAGCTCTATTGGTCACGGAAAGCTTAAGTGGGATGATATAAGGAACCTGATTATTTCTGAAGAAATCAGGAGAAAGTGTAAGACACAGTCATCTTCTACAACACTGAAGTTGGAGAGCAGAGGCAGAAGTCGGAATAGAGGAAAATTCAGAAGCAATTCGAAGTCCCGAGACAAGAGGGAAGAAAAATGTGATTTGCTGGAATTGTGATAAGCCTGACCACTTCAGATCAGATTGCAAGGCTCCAAAGAAATAATCTAAGGGAAAAGAATCTGAATACAGTGCTAACTATTCAGAAAGTTCAGATCATGCATTGGTGTGTTGTGTAGTGAGTTCTGTGGACTCTTGGATGTTAGATTCAAGTGTTTCGTTTCACTCGACTTACAAGAAGGAAAATCTAAAGAACTACAAAGATACAAAAATCAGCAAAGTCTACCTAGATGATGGCAAAGCACTGGAAGTCTGTGAAAGAGGTGAAGCACATATCCAGACCAAGCAGGGTTTGTGGATTCTGAAGAATGCCAAATTTATGTCAAAGTTGTCAAAGCAACTAATCTCAGTGAGTCAACTAGATGATGATGGTATACATGCCAGTTTTGAAAATGGATCTTGGAAAATTACCAAAGGAGTTAGAAGAGTTGCAAGAGGACAGAAGAATGATACCTTGTACTTGACAGATGAGTCCAATCTGTTTGCATCAATCAGTATTGCAGAGAACTCAACTTTGTGGCACAAACGAATGGGTCACATTAGTGAAAAGGGTTTGAAGGTACTAGTGAAGGACGACAAGTTTCCAAAGATGACTTGGTATGATATGGAGACTTGTGAAGATTGCATTCTCGGCAAGCAGAAAAGACTTAGTTTCTCCAAAAAAAACCCACAAGTTAAGAAAGCAAAGCTGGAATTGGTACATTCTGATGTGTGGGGACCAGCCCCGGTGGATTCCATTTCAGGATCCAAGTATTATGTCACCTTTATTGATGGC
Organism: Zostera marina; assembly: GCA_001185155.1. Lineage (NCBI taxonomy): Eukaryota > Viridiplantae > Streptophyta > Magnoliopsida > Alismatales > Zosteraceae > Zostera > Zostera marina. Next base: position 151,702 of record LFYR01001031.1, on the reverse strand, counting down.
AACAAAAGGAAAGTCTAGGTCTATTTCTTGAAGAACAAATCAAAAGTGTTCTCGATTTTCAAGAAGTGGAAGGCAGAGGTAGAATCTGAGACAGGTTGCAAGTTGAAGTATCTTAAGTCAGATAATGGTGGAGTGTATGACAACACATAGTTCAAGAAGTTCTGTGAAGAGCATGGAATTCGCAGAAAATGGACAGTGGCTGCCAATCCACAACAGAATGGAGTTGCTGAAAGGATGAACATGACTCTAAATGAGCGTGCTAGAAGCATGATCGAGGTTACACTCTAGTTTACCTAAGTACTTCTGGGCAGAGGCAGTCAACACATCTGCTTATCTTATCAATCGAGGACCTTCTGTTCCTATGGATTTCAAGATTTCAGAAGAGCTTTGGACTGGTAAAGAAGCAAGATATACACATCTATGTTTGTTTGGAAGTGTGGCATTTGTTCATATCAGGAGTGAAAACAGAGACAAGCTGGATGCTAAATCTCAGAAGTGTTACTTCATTGGATATGGAAAGGATCACTTTGGCTACAAATTCTGGAATGACGAGTCAAAGAAAGTTATTCGTGCAAAAGGTACCATCTTTCAAGAACAGAATCTCTACAAGCACTTTGGCTACATGGAGATGATCAGTTTGTTGAGTTTAAAGTTGATGAGAGCCTACCAGCAGAGAATCCTTTGGACATTTCAGAGGAGATAGCAGATCCTGAACTTCAAGATGACGATGAAGAACAGGAAATTCCTCAACATTTTGTCAGGAGATCTACTAGGCAAACTAAGCCAGCAAACAGATGAGATCCTTCAGTGAACAGCCTCTTACTGACAGATAATAGAGAACCAGAATCATTTGAAGAGGCTCAGGTAAAAAATGACTTCGAGAAGTGGTAGCTATCCGTGAAAGAAGAGTTTAAGTCTCTTGAAAAGAATAAGACTTGGCAGCTTGTTCCTTTACCTCAAGGAAAGCGTGCTTTACAGAATAAATGGGTCTTCGGGTTAAAGGAAGAACCAGATGGAAGAAAGAGGTATAAGGCAAGACTTGTAGTCAAGGGGTTTCAGCAGATCCAAGATTTGGACTACACCGAGGTGTTCTCTCCTGTAGTCAAAATGACCACTATCAGAATTATTCTAAGTATTGTTGAAACAGAAAATCTCTACTGAGAACAAATGGATGTAAAAATAACCTTTCTTTATGGTGACCTGGATGAAGAGATCTACATGGCACAACCAGATGGGTTCAAGGTATCGAACAACAAAAGAAATCTGGTTTGCAGACTTCAGAAGAGTTTGTATGGGCTGAAGCAAGCACCTCAACAGTGGTACAACAAATTTGATAGCTATCTCAGTGCCATAGGTTTCAAGAGGTGTGACACAGATTCCTGTTGCTACAGAAAATAGTTGAGTGATTGCTACATCATTCTTGTTGTTTATGTTGATGATATGCTCATTGCTAGTGCAAACATGAAGGAGATAAATCATCTGAAGAAACAACTTTCAAAGGAATTTGAGATGAAAGATATGGAAGCTGCAAAGCAGATTTTGGGCACGAGGATCATCCGGGATGAGTCCTCAGGAATTTTTAAACTGAGTCAACAGAGGTACATTGAAAAGATTCTTGAGAAATTCAGTTTTGAAAATTTCAGATTGACAGATCTTCCATTGGGAGCCAATTTTAAATTGACAAAGGAGCAATCACCAAAGACTGGAGCTGAAAGAAGTCAGATGGAGAGTATATCATATTCCTCAGCAGTTGGAAGTTTAATGTATGCCATGATCTGCACGAGACCAGATATTGCCCATACAGTGGGAGATGTCGGCAGATTCATGTCAAATCCAGGTATTGAGCACTGAAAAGTTGTGAAGTGGATACTTAGGTATTGAGCACTGAAAAGTTGGAAGAAAACTCCAGATGTTGATCTGTGTTTCAAGAGAGAGCAAGTAGAGCTCTGTGGATTTTGTGATGCAAATTTAGCAGAAGACCTTGACAGTAGCATGAGTACCTCAGGTTATGTGTTCAATATAGGAAGTACAGCTATTAGTTGGAAATTCAAACTTCAGAGTATGGTGTCTCTCTCAACTACAGAAGCCGAGTATGTGGCAGCTGCAGAAGCAGTGAAAGAGAAGATGTGGCTAGAAAATATGCTGACAGAATTGGGCTACGAGCAAACTGACAGTGTGCTGTGGTATGACAGTCAGAGCGCAATTTATTTATCCAAGAATCCAGTGTTTTACTCAAGGTCAAAGTACATAAGACTCAAGTTCACTTCATTTGAGAGAAGATTGAAGAAGGACAATTGATTTTGAAGAAAATAGCTGGTACTGAGAATGCAGCAGACATGTTCACAAAAGAGGTGAACGTACAGAAACTAAGGCTTTGCATGTCCTTAGTTGGTCTTCACGCCTAGAGAGATGGCGCTGGGTGTCTCCGGGACAAGCTTACTTGATGAGGTGACAATTCTGCTAAACAGTCTCTAAGTGAGAGATTGTTAGAGTGTGGAGACGTTTTTCATTAAGGGCATTAATTATAATTAGAATAATTAAAATTAATGTAGGCCTTGAGCCATTAGAATTAAATAGGTTTAATTCTATTAAATGGGTTTTAAGCCTTGTAATGGGTATTAGGGTTGCAAACACAAAACGGAAACCCTAATCTCTCATATAAGTATCTTATAATTACTTATACTCTTTGTGTGAGAAAAAGAAGAAGAGAAGATAACCCGTGGACGTAGGTACATTGTCGAATCACGTAAATCTGTTTTGTTTTTGTTTTTTGCTCAGTTTTCTCAGTTCGATTTAAGATCGATCCTATCAACCATCTCTGATTCTATACCTTATCAATCACATCTTGTTCCTTATGACTAAACCCACTCGCTGCAAGTTCCTTGTCAAGGAGACCCTCGGATTTAGTTATGTTAGAAGATGACAGCCTGTTGCTTCCCTCATTATCTGAATCATGCTCATCACAATCTTTTCCCCATCATTGAAAGAAAGATTCAACCTGAAATAGAAAGAATAGTACAACGATCCATATATCAATAAAGGACACAACATGGATCCTAATAGTAAAATCACAAAATATCAAGAAGAATGTATTTTTAACAACCAACCTCTTTCCAAAATATCTGTAAACGCATCCAACGTCGCGATCAAAGTACCTGAATGAGGAACAACTTATCACGATGAATAAATACAATATTGCATACAAGATAAGTTTCTAAGAATTAACACGATTGAGAAAAATATAATAACAATACACATACATTTGTGCATTGCGGTGAGAAATAGATACCATCTGAGGAAACCGTATTTTCGTATTAATGGAAAATTATATGAAATGACAGAAAAATTAAATGATAAAAGAAATAATGAAGATAGAGGAAAATACCGTAAGAATGGAAAGAAATTAGATACTAGATAATACTGTGACAATTATAGATATTATGGGCATGTTAGGAAAAATTGTTATCATATAGTAGGTGATGATACCCCTGGTTCATCAGACCAGGGCCGCCCCAGAAGAAGGACAACATGCCCAAGCGGTCCAGCAAAGGGAGTAAGGTGAGACTCGGACAGGTCAGGTTTAACCCAGACGGGTCGGGTTCAATCCAAGTGAGTCGGGTCTACACACGGGCTGGGGAAGATACAACCCGGTAAAGGCCCAGCCCAGTAGGAAAATGTATAAATACCCCAGGGGTCGACTGGAACAAGGGAGAGAGATCAGTGGTCAACTTGACGTGAATCGAACACGCAACCGGCGGTATGGATTTGGAGCAGCCGGAGTGGATTAACCAGACGGAAGAGAACCCAGAAATCACGACAACGGTAGACGCAAGTCAGCCACTACCGGTTGGCCAGGAAAATCAACAAGCACCTGTCGCGCAGGAAACTCATAATCCGGTTAGAACAATTTATGAGGATACCAGGGAGGAACTTTGCACCCCCTCAACAGCAAGCGGGGAATAATCCTCAATCAGTCAACAGAATACATCAAAACAGTGAAACACATTCCAGTACATCGGAACGAAGTAGATCACGCTCACCCATGCCCGAACGGTATAGGGATAGGCAACCAAGAAGTGAACAAAATGTAGAAGAAAATACTCGTCTTCTATCAATTATAACAGGACTAGAAAATAACCAAAGGCAGATGCAAGATAGAATATCTACATTAATGACGGATAGGTATATGCAATTTTTACGAGGGAATGATGTTTTATCCGCACGATTACCCCGTACGGGAATCCAAAACCAGTCCGTAGACTTCCGATTCTAGGCCTCGTTGGTCAGTTCTGGTAGACTTCCAACCTGGCTCATGGGGAATCGATGGCTTCACCCTGAGTCGCCGACTCCCAGCCGTTACTTGACTTGGCCCACGCCATTATGGCACCCTTAATGGGGAACCATAATAGCGTGGGCCCCACGGGTAATGAATGAGAAACGTCCCAAAAGACCCTATAAAAGGGGTCCTTGGAGGGTCCTCTCATTCATCAAGTAATCCCTCCAACTACTTGACTCCACACTCCAACCACAGAACTAAGGAGCCTGAGTCGCCGACTCCCACACCTGAGTCGCCGACTCCCCTCCACTTCTGCAGGTATTTGACGTAGAGCGCGCGTCGTGGACTCCAAAGCCTTCGGCCCTCCTCGCGACCCCACGAGCCTACTAGTAGCAGATTTCGTGCTTCATCAGATGGCGAGCCCCTAAAATGACAGTGTACGAAGGAAAAACCGACCCAGAAGATCATATTCATTCGTTCCGGACGAAAATAGAAGACACAACAAGGCGGAAGGATATATAGTGTAGAATGTTTAGAAGAACCCTTAGGGTTGAAGCTGTAAGTTGGTACAGAAAGACCGCCTAGGCCAATACCGCTGCCAAATCAAAAGCAAATATTTTTAAACCTGGGAGGGAGAGGAACATTACCAGAACCACGACCCATGCGGGCGGACACTGTAATATTTAGAGACGCAAGTAGATACTGTGAGTATCATGAAGATAGAGGCCACACAACAGATGAGTATTGGGCATTAGCGAGAGCGCTAGAGAAGACATAAACCACACAAGAAGTCCCACAAGTACGATAAATTCCTCAGGGGCCTCCAATACACCGTACGGCAATGGCACCAGCCAGACACAACACCCTCAGAAACGAGCAAGAAGGAGGTAATATTGGGGAAAATTTAGCAATTTCAGGAGGAGAAGCTTCAAGAGGAGGAATAGGTCCCGAGGGAAAAAGGTATGCTGAGAATCTCGAACGCACGGCCGGATACAAAAAAGCTAAAGCGTCAGGTGACATACATTTTTCCAACGAGGATCTCGTAGGGGTCACAATCCCCCATCATGACCCACTGGTAATCACACCCATTGTCCAAAGGCAAGATCAACAAAAGGTAAGATTAAATAGAGTTCTAGTAGACACTGGAGCATCAGTAGATGTACTGTATTGGAGTGCGTTCGATCAGCTCGGCTTCAACAGAGCAGATTTGGGCCCGTGCGGTACACCAGTAACTGGGTTCGGGAAAGCGGAGGTCCAAGTATTAGGAACAATCGATCTCCCAGTAACATTAGGAAGACATACACAAGTAGAAGTTAAATTCTCAGTAGTGCCATTTTCGTCCGGGTATAATGCAATTCTAGGCAGAGTGGCTTTACACACATTAGGAGCAATAACATCTTCCTTTCACCAATGCCTGAAGTTCCCGTCAGAGGCAGGAATCTGCACAATCAGAGGTTCACAGAGGAAAGCAAGATAATGTTATGAATTTAACTGAACAGGTAATGACCACTGTTTACGATAAAAAAGGTCTCCCGCACACAGCCAATGGAGAATACCCGAAACCAGAAGCCGTTTCAGTTACAACGGCAGTAGAGTTAAAGAATGGCCCAGTACAAGTAGGAGCGGAACTCTCGGGTGAAATAAAAAGCGACATAACTGAATTACTTAAAGAATATGAAGATGTATTTGCAAAGAACGTAGGGGAATTAAAAGGTCTCACACGAAACCTGACGGAACACAAACTATCAGTGGGAAGCAGTGCGAAACCAGTCAGACAAAAGATGAGACTCTTAAGAGGCGAAAGAAAGGAAGCAACAGCACAAGAAGTAAATAAACTTTTAGAAGCAAATTTCATAAGACCAGTCAAATATCCAAAATGGTTATCAAATGTTATGATGGTGTAGAAAGCGGACGGGGGGTGGAGGATGTGTGTAGACTTCACAAACATAAATAAAGCATGCCCGAAGGACTCGTACCCTCTCCCATCAATAAATCATCTAGTCGACAAAGACTTAGGTTGTGAATTGTTGAGCTTCATGGACGTGCACTCAGGATATAACCAAATCCCTATGGCAAAAGAAGACGAAGAAAAAACCTCTTTTATAATTGATGTAGGTACGTTTTGTTATAAGGTAAACGCAGGGGCAACATTCCAAAGAGCAATGGATAAAATTTTCAAAGAGCAAATAGGGAGAAACGTGGAGGTATACGTAGATGATATCATGGTATGTTCAAAGTCAGCCGCACAACATTTAGAAGATTTACGGGAAACATTCAAAAACATAAGAGGAGCTGGTTTGCGTTTAAAGGCGAAGAAATGCGCCTTTGGAGTCACAGAAGGTTACTTCTTAGGGTTCAAAATCACACCGCACGGAATCATGGCCCGTATGGAAAAAGTAGAGGTAATAATATCCATGACACCGCCAAAAACCGTCAAGGACATACAGAAATTAAACGGAAGAATAAATGCACTTAATCGCTTCATGTCAAGGGGGGCAGACCCTCTACAATCATTTTTTAAACTAATGAAATCATCTAATCCGAAAATATCATGGACGGAACAACACGGCAAGACATTCGAGCGACTAAATGAACAAATAAAAAACTTACCAACATTGCAACCCCCGGTTACCAGGGGAACCACTCAAACTATACATTGCGGCAACTGAAAAGTTAGCGCAGTCCTTATATCAGAAAAAGATGGAACCGAAAAAACAGTTTATTATTATTCAAGAGCCCTGCAAGGTGCAGAAATAAGGTACCCCCAAATTGAAAAACTGGGATTAGCAGTGGTATCAGCAGCGAGAAGGTTAAAACCATACTTCCAAGCCCATCTGATTATTATCCTGACGGAATATCCACTATTACAGCTGCTACATAAACCAGATATATCGGGGAGATTAACAAAATGGGCAGTGGAATTAAGTTCTATATCAGTATAATACCCGCAAGGGCAATAAAGGGACAGGTAGTGGCTGACTTTTTAGCAGAATTAACCCCGTCGAGAACAGTAAATGAAGAAGAATGGTGGCAAGTGCATGTAGACGGTTCGGCAGGGTGCAACGGCTGCGGTGCTGGAATTGTGGTCCAAACACCAACAGGCGAAAAAATAGAACACAGTAAATTTCAATTTCCAAACAACAAACAATGAGGCAGAATACGAAGAACTACTTCGGGCGATATAGTTGACAATCGCATTAGGCACCAAGCGCGCAAAATTCTATGCAGATTCTCGGCTAGTAGCAAATCAGGTAGCAGGAGATTTCGAATCTAAGGAAGAATGTATGAGTTTGTATACAGAGGCCGTACGGGATATGATAAGACTCTTCTCAGAATGGAAGCTCAGCCACATTAGCCTTACAGACAACAAGGAAGCAAACGCATTGGCCAGACTCGGAGCATCACCGTGCGGCGCAAAAGGTCGATGGGTCAGGATAGAGCAGCAAAAGGAAGTGAGCATAAAGACAATTGTGGAAAAATGCAAGGTATTTACAATAACTAAAAAAGATGATTGGAGAACTCCGATTATAAATTATATTCTAAATGGGGAAGTACCAGAAAACCCAATGGAAGAAAGAAAGGTAAGAAACAGGGCAGCATGGTTCACAGTCGTAGACAGTAATCTATTCCGTAGGGCAGTCGAAGACAACATTCTCCTGCGGGCATGTGTAACACAAGAGGAGGGAAAAGAAATTCTCATAAGATCTCATTCTGGAACCAATGGTCCACATCTGGGAGCCAAAGCACTAGGAATGCAAGTAACAAGGCAAGGATATTATTGGCCTCAGTTAAACGAGGACGCGGAGATCTTAGTAAAAAAGTGCAACGAATGCCAATGTCACGCAAACATACAAAGAAAACCGTCCAGCATAATGAAAACTATTTCTTCGCCCGTACCATTCGCTCGGTGGGGATTGGATATCGTGGGGCCATTCCCGGTAGCATCAAGAAGGAGGAAATTCTTGTTCGTAGTTGTGGATTACTTTACGAAATGGGAGGAGGCGGAACCAACAAGCACAATTACAGAACAAAATGCTATAAATTTCATATTTAAAAATATAATCTGCAGGTTCGGGGTCCCATTACAAATAATAACAGACAATGGAACCTAGTACACAGAGAAAAAGATAAAGAAATTTTGTGAGGACAGCGGAATAAAGCTCAGTTTCGCACCAGTATATCATCCACAAGCAAATGGACAAGTAGAGGTTACAAACCGCACAATTGTGTCGATTCTAAAAAGAAAGATAGGGGACAACCCAGGAACGTGGGCAGATTTAGTTTCAGAAGCAATGTGGGCATATAGAACAACAGTACGAACACCAACAGGACACCCACCATTTACCTTAGCGTTCGGAGTAGATGCAGTAGCCCCGGCGGAATTAATATGGCCCACACCCAGGGTGAAAAAATTTGAAGCAAAGGATAACGACTTGGCAATGCTGATAGCCCGTGAGGAATGCGAAGAAGTAAGAGAAGCAGCAGCAGTAAGAGATTTAACATACAAGAGAAGGACCACACGCTATCATAACGAAAAGGTAAATAAAAAAAACATTTGCCTTGGAGACTTAGTAATGAGGAACGAAAGAGTGACCGGAGTAGATCAGGAGAAGGGCAAATTATCGCCGAAGTGGGAAGGACCGTACGTGGTAGTCGAAGAAGTCCGTCCGGGAATTTACAAGCTAGCATTTGAAGACGGGCAAGAGGTTGAACGAACATGGCACTCGGACAACCTAACAAAATACTTTCAGTAGAACATGTAATTTTTTGTATATAAGACCAAACAATAATTAGGTTTTTGTAAATATTCTTGTACATAAAGGCTAAATGCCACTTATAAAAAGCCGAGTGGCTAAAAAGTGTTACTTACGAAGCCAAGTGGCTAAAAAGTGTTACAAAGCCGAGTGGCTATTAAGCCGGGCACCAACTATAAAGCCGCGGGGCTAAAAGTGTTACTTACAAAGCCAAGCGGCTAAGAAAAAAAAATCAAAGAAAGTTCAAGCAAAATCATCAAATTTACTTCAGAAGATATTCAAAAAAAGGCAACCCGGACGGGCGCATATCAGTATGAACAAAAAGGAGTAGTGTTCAACAGATCGAAAAAAAAAACTATAGATCATTGTTCAGGTCTGCAGCATCTTCAGGCCAAAAAGGAGGTTCGGCCGGGATCCCAGCTGTCTGCCAGCGCTTCCACTGAGTGTGGTTCAGAGGAATGACCACGGATTCGAACTGAGGGTCCCGCAGGTTTACCATCGCCCGCTCATGACGCATCCCGTCAACAAAATTCTTGAAGCAGACTTGCTTGGTCCGCTCCTGGGTCTCCCGGCAGCGCTGACCAAAAAGCACTTTGGCATCCTCAACGCTTTTCTCGATGTGCTCCACCTTAGAAAGGGCATCGTCCTTCAGCTTCAAAGCAACCTCGGTCTCCCGGCAGGCTGTAGCAGATGAGTGACCATCAGAGGGGGGATCGCCAGCAGCAGCAGTAGGAAACCCATCACGAGCACCAGTAGCCGCAGGGAATTCTTCAGGAGCGGCAGCAGACGCAGAGAAACGGCGACCAGGAGCAGTTTCCACTGTAGGAATAACAATACTGGTCCCGTTCGAAGCCCGCTAAAGAGCAAGAATACGATGCTGAACTTCCGAAAGTAAAGCATTAAGGCGATGGTTCTCCGTTGCAGAAAGGGCGCGAGCGTCATTTCCATGGAGAAGAAGACTCTCAGACCAGGCAGCTTGTTGATGCACCAACTCACGGCCCAGCTCCTCCAGCAAAAGTTCAAGAGAAGACATGATGAATGCGAAAAAAAGATTAAAAGAAGAAAAGAAGCCCTTATATAAGGCAGGAGGGGGGAGTACTGATGATATCCCTGGTCCATCAGACCAGGGCCGCCCCAAAAGCAGGACAACAGGCCCAAGCGGCCCAGCAAAGGGAGTAGGGTGAGACTCAGACGGGTCGGGTTCAACCCAAGTGATTCGGGTCTACACACGGGTTGGGGAAGATACAACCCGGTAAAGGTCCTGTCCAGTAGGAAAATTTATAAATACCCCCAGGGGTCGACTGGAACAGGGCAGAGAGATCGGTGTATAGATTTTATACTAGATCATTAGTAGGGTTTCCAGACAAGAAAGACAAGGAATCTACTGATCAAGAAAAATTATTCTGCCAAGAAACCCAAGACTGATTCTGTCAATGCAAATCAAGCATCTACTTCCAACATGCCAAGTATATGACTGGGAACTCAAAGTTATTTCATTAAATATCTGGGTGTAAAAACGAGCATTTTGTAACTTGTAATCCAGGATCTGGCACACATATCACATTGCCGGTAACCGAAAGTAACACTCGAAAAGCCTGGTACGTAAGAGAAAGGGAGTGCTTGTGATACAATATCCCGGACTTGGTCACGCCACCAGCAATCAAAAACTTAGATACTAACCTAAAAAGAATGGAACGACCCGTGTAGATTATGGGAAGGTCCCAGGTCGACTTATGGGCAAATCGACTTTTCCAGTTTGACTTCCTCAGGTTGATCTCAGAAAGTTGAACTGGGAAAGTCGACCCCAGAAAGTCGAATTAGAGCCAGATCTGGACAGTTAGACGGTTACAACCCTAATGACCATATTACTATAGAGATCCTAGTAGGATCAATTATTTAGGGTGATTTGAATAAAAGAAGAAGAGTAGATCGAAGATGAAGAAGAAGATAGATGAAGAATATAGAAGAAGAAGATGAAGATGGGAGAAGAAGATAGGAGAAAAGGACAGGGGAAGAAGATAGGAGAAGAAGTTAACTAACTCAAGAAAGAGTAGAAGAAGATAAAAGAAAGAAGTTGTATTATTTGATTAATTAAAAGAAGAAGATTAACACTTAGTGAAGGTTATCTTCATTAATCAAACTAACAAAAAGGTAAGTATACAACTTATGTTTTAAATGTATCACACTCATTAGTATTTATATATTTAGCTTATTCTTTATTTACACAAACACCCTTATGTGTGATTTTGTATTTTTGCATTCTTCACATTCCCCCTCAAAGAAAATAATTCTGAATTGAAAGTCGGAATTATGCACTTTGAAGCTTTAATAATGCATTTATTCTTTTGAATCGTGTCACGCTATAATTGACTCATTTCCTTCCATTTCTTTGGTTGTGCTCTCCATTTCTAGTAACCTGCATCATGTTTATCATAATTAGCAATTATTCACATATGCTAAAAATAAAACTTATAATTGGGGCTACTTAGCTATGGAAGATGACACATATCCCTATGACAGAACATGCTTGTAACTCAGATTTGGTTGCTTATTAATTGAACAGATGGTAGGGCTAAAAAACCAGGTGAGATCCATATTTTTGCTCATCTTTTAATTTATTTTCCTGGAAAAACCTTTCCATCAGGTTAAGTAACTAGTGTACCAGTTGTTTACTAATAAGCCAAATCTGTCCCTTTTCATTAGTCATATTCCTGACTTCATCAGCTTTACTTGACCTTTGTATTCTTTAGTTGAAAAGTCTTTAGCTCATTATTGCCAATCTTGAGTTAGATTTCCTATAGTTGTTCTCTACTCATACAAGTATACAACATTATTAAACCCTATACTTATCTCACTGTTCAAAAAACCAGATTAATCTCCAAATCCTAACCCTGAACTGCATATAATGTTACAACAAAAGTTCGGTATTCGATGAACTATTCGGTTCGTTTCGGGTTTGGTTCGGTTCGGTTATTAAACGAACCGAACCCGAACCTTGAAATAGATTCGTTTAATTAAACGAACCAAACCCAAACCTCAGTTGAGGTTCGACAAACGGTTCGGTTCGTTTAACATTTTTATTATTTTATATTTATATTATAAACTTCTATTATATAATTTTTTATTATAAATTTAAATTTCATAACTTATGTATATTTTTGTAATTTTTTCATTAATATAGTATATAGAAAAGATGACTAAAGATTAATTTAACAAAAGAAAATAGATTATAAACAATGTTTTTTTTAAAAGATGGTCAGATGGATGTTTATTTTTTTAATGTTTATTTTTAAAATAATGTAAAAAAAGTTCAGTATTCGACGAACTAGTCGGTTCAAGTTCGGGTTCGGTTAGGTTCGGTTCGGTTCGGTAATTAAATGAACCAAACCCAAACCCAAGAGTTGCAACGCTAGCGTTCCAACAAAAGTTTGGTATTCGACGAACTATTCGGTTCGGTTATTAAACGAACCGAACCTTGAAATAGATTCGTTTAATTAAACGAACCAAACCCAAACCTTTGTTGAGGTTCAATGACGGTTCGGTTCGTTTAACATTTTTATTATATTTTATATTTATATTATAAACTTATATTATATAATTTTTTATTATAAATTTATATTATATATTTCATAACTTATGTATATTTTTACAATTTTTCATTAATATAGTATATTAATGTTGGTTTTTAATCAAAAAAAGAAAAGATGGCTAAGAATTAACTCAACAAAAGAAATTAGACTATAAATAATGTTTTTTTTATTATTTATTTTTCAAAGATGGTCAGATGAAAATGTTTATTTTTTTTAATGTTTATATTTAGGATGATGTAAAAAAGGTTCAGTATTCGACGAACTATTCGGTTCGGTTATTAAACGAATCGATCCCAAACCTAAGAGTAGACTCGTTTATTTTAACGAACCGAACCAAATATTGTAATTGAGTTTATCTCACATTCCTAACTCTACAGACCCTGACCATGTACAGACTCTGAAGAGTGTAGGCAGAAACCAACCATTGAAGATATTTTGCATTCAGTTGTTAGTCTATTCCCTGCATTACACACTAGATGAGAACAACAAGCAAACAACAAAAGAATAACCAATAATAAAAACTAACATGTTAACAACAACACAGAGAGAGAGAAAACACACACACCAAATAATTTGATAGGTAATTTCTGATAATGTTCCTTTCATGATAGATGATTTTCATAAATGATTTTTGAGTCGTCATGATGAATAATTTATTACTAAGCTAGTGACAAATTGACACTAATCCAGCACAATCAACAAATTTATGAAGTCAATAATCGATACCAGTTGATTTAAAATACCAAATCAGAAATCACAATTGATTGAAAACACTTGTAAAATCAAAACAAGAAACGAGTCAATCGTCTTCCAATAAAATCAATCGAAATCAGAAAACATATAGTGAAGTCAGAAAGAAAGAAAAAACTGAATACCTAGACAGTAAATCTCAGTGAGATCACTGTTCATTTCTCAGTCAAGAAATCCAGTAGATACAACGACGATTCCAATTTCAGAATCATTATCGTGAATCCCTTATGGGTGATTTTGTATTTTTGCATTCTTCACTATTACCCCCATAAGAAATCCTATAAACACATGTCCATTTCCAATCATTTGGGGAGGTTGAATTTCAGAGAGAAAGTTCCAGAGAAGCACCTGAAGAGCAACTGATCGAAGAGTTCGAATTGATTTCCGCATGGAGTTCCCGACTGGACGCTTGTTCGAAACGTCGACGAGCATTGATCGAGTTCCACCCTCATCAATAACCATATCAAGTTGTGACATATGCAAAGTGGAATACACTGGTGATATAATTTTATCTGAAAATCTAATACTGAGAATTGTTTTATATATTCCTGATTTTAAAGTAAACTTGATTTCAGTGAGCAAATTAACATTACAAGAAAATATTTCTCTAAATTTTAATAATGAAAAATGTCAATTTCAGGAAAACAATACATGGAATCTGATTGGACAGGGTAACTGTCATGATGGACTATATATCTCTACTGTCCAACAATCTCTGGTTCAACAAATAATGCAAAGATTATAAGCTCTGGCATCAAAGATTATGACACATATCAGAAGAAAAATTAAAGATACCTGTAAAAATAATCTAATTTTTTAGTTGATTGTAATAAAGAAATAATTTACAATACTTTTAGTACAAATTGTAATAAAAAAAATTCAGAGTTTGAATAAAAATCTTAAATTCATACATGAAAATTGAAAACTGTGAAGTATGCCCATTGGCAAAACAATGCAAAATAAAAATATCCAATAAGTAAATTCATATCATTAAATAGATTCGATCTTATACATGTATTTTGGGAAAATTCGTAATATCTACAGATGATGGTTTCAACTACTTCTTAACAATAGTTGAGGATAAAAGTAGAACCACGTGGATATGTTTATTAGAAAATAAATCAGCATCAGAAGGTTGCATTAAATCTTTTATAAAACTAGTTAAAAATTATTTTTCAAAAAATATCAAGATAATTAGGAGTGATGATAGAGGTGAGTTTATCTCCAAATCTTTTAAACAATAATGATCAAAGAACATGGAATAATCCAACAGTTTTCTTGTCCATACTCACCCAAGCAAAATATTAGGGTAAAAAGAAAACATAGATATCTATTAAGTGTGGCCAGAGATCACTACACATACAAAGTCATACTCCAATTAAATTTTAGAGAGAGTGTGTATTAATAGCCACACACATACATAACCAATAAAATACCATTCAAAGTACTTAATTATAGCTTTGGGTGCTTATGCTATACAAGAATCGATCAATCTAAAAGAACACAAGTTCTCTCGTAGAACTTTTAAAGTGGTTTTCGATCATGGGTTATCCCTCGAGAACTAAAGGATATCTAGTTCTAGACACCATAAAATATCGATATTTAGTCAGCAGCAAATGTAAGGGGACTTGAGCCCCCTCCCCCAAAAAAAATAAAAAAAAATTCATATGCTACATTGATACTCCACCGTTTAAAATATATTAATATAATAATTTATTTTATTTTATTTTTATAATATAATATAATATAAAATATTTTAAAATATTACTAAATAGTTTTAAAATATTTTGTTTATAAATCATTATTCTATTAATAATTTAATTTATTACTATATTTACCCTAATTTTTCATAACTGTTCATCTATATCTAAATATTTAGAAATTTCATTTTTTTCTCCTCCTCCATCTCCGCACCATTCATTTAATTTTTTACTTCTTTTTGTTCACTTCACATGAGTTAGTGACCATAGCTTCATACAAAGAAAAAAAATAAAGGTATTTTTTATCCACATTTCTTATTGTTAAATTTGTTATTAATTTAAATCTTTTTTTTACATAGATAATCAATAGATAAATTTGTGATCAAAAGACCTAGAATAAATCAATCAATTTCAACTCCATCATCAAATCCACAACCATCTAGAGAGTCATTCCATGTAAGTAAATTATCATCCGATCTGAGAATGCGAATAAGATAAATGACTGCCATCCAAATGACCGAGATCAAATAAGAAGATATTATTTGCAAAAAAACCTTGTCAACCACGCCAACATGAATTTTCAATGAAAAAGATTAAAAATCAATTTAAAAGATTTTTTGTATTGTGGTTTGACAAATATGAATCATGGATTGAATATAGCATTTCAAAAGACGCAGTTTTCTGTTTATGTTGTTATTTATTCCCGGAAATAAATCAAACTGCTTTTACTTGTAAATAAAATTTCGAATTTGAATGAAATCGGAGAGTTGACCGTAAAGTTGATTGTGTGCAAAGAAAAGATATTATATTACCTTTGGTGTTTCGTTTGTTAAAATTAACACTCATATTATCAGTTGCGACTGTTTCAGTGGAAAGATCTTTTTCAGTAATGAATCTTGTGAAATCAAGTTGTCACAATCGTATGGATGATACTTGGTTGAATGATATTTTAGTAACATATATATGTTGAAAAATATTTATTTTTTAGTGTTATTAAAAATGATGATATTATGTATCGGTATCAAAATATGGTATTTCGTCGAGAATAATTGAATTGAAAAAAAAATTGAATTTGATTAAATAATTTAAAATTAGCCCCCTGGAGAAAAAATTACTGGATTCACCGTTGTATTTAGTAGAGATATATCTTTGAGAGAGAATATCTTTCTTTTTGAGGAAATTAAAAAAAAATAAACTCAAATTCAAGTCAATTAATACTACCAACATACAAGATATATGATAAAATACTAAATAGATATGATATTTGTTCAGGGAATAAACTAGATATAAACAAATCTGATAAAGATTTAGCTCTAGCATATGGTAAAAAAAGATATCCATCAAATCAAATGAAAACAGAAAGGCTAACAATAATTTGCCTTGAAAAATAAAATTCAGACAAATATTGAATATCAATTTTGTATCATACCACAAAATTAATACAAATCAAACCACACAAATATTGTATATTGAATATCTAGAACCACACCACACTATTATTTGACAGTTTTCACTACCTGCACCCAAAAGGATCGGAAGATGAGTTTGTGGGAGCAGAAGGAGAACTAATTAGCCAGATAGACGACCTTGTTGTCTTCCTCGTGTAGAAGATCGGACGATGACTGGAGCTAACCAGCATTGTAAAAGTAACGAGCATTGATGGCAGGAGATGTTGAGTTGAAGAGTTGATAGAAATTCCCGACGTGATGTGGAGCCGATTTTCTTGTTTAGGCTGTGGAGGCCAATTCACGTTCTTCGAAGAAACAAAACTCTTCTCGACGATCGGTTGATCCCTTTGATCAAGTGCATGCATGGGTTCCGTGTAATAAAATAAAAAACAATCATAACACGGAACCCATTCATGCACGAGTAGGAACAACTCTATAAATACACCACGTGGTCTTTCCACATACAGATCAATAGATCATGGTACTTGATTAGTTATACCTATCAGAGTATCGAGGTCGGAGACCTACCATGTCGTCATCGCAAAACTCTAAGTCGAAGACTAGGAGCAAGTCGAACAAAGGAAGAGCTCTGTTTCTCGAAGAACGTGAATTGGCCTCTACAGCCTAAGCAAGAAAATCAAACTCCACATCATGTCGGAAATTTCGATCAATTCATCAACTCAACATCCGATCCGGTCATCATTGCTTTAGTACCAACAATCTACGAGCACCATCCAAAACGAACACTAAATGGCAAGGATGAACGGAGATGGCTTCTGGATGGAACGACGGAGGCGGCGATGCTTTCACGGTTAGAATGAAAAACCTAAAATAGCTTGGACGTGAGAGAGAAGAGTGAAATGGGGAATGAAATAAAATTTTGTCACAATAATAGATGGAAAAGAAGAGATAGAGCGAGGTGTACTTGATCGATCGGGTACGAGATCGGAGAATCTCACCCCTAAAATCGTAGTATAGAAATGTACACCGCCGCCTTCTCTATTCCGTGTTCCCTCTTTCAGGTTTACGAAGGTCCGTTGTTGAGTTTATATAGATCTTTCAAAATAAATGAACGGTCTAGATTAATATCTTAGAAGATATATGGTTATATCTCATTTTAAAGATATCTCATTTTTAATATTCCAACTGAAGCTAAGTTTATATAAATCAAAAAGTATATCACGCACTCACGCCCAAATAATGAAGATATTCTCTGGCATTAGTCCTGGATGACCAGAGATTGCAAACTTGAACTCTATATGCCATGATCATGGAGGTCCAAGACACTATATCTCGCACCTCCAATCTATAAAAAACATGGCGAGCTTCTTCAACAACACCACATTTTGCGTACATGTCAAGTAATGCACCCATAATTACCTCACTAGATTCAAGCTTGTGATTTGAAATATAACTATGAATTTCCCTACCTTGTTCTAAAGCTGTGAATTGAGAACAAGCAGATAGAATACTAGCAAAACTAATAATGTCAATTTGTACTCCACTATCTCTCATGCGCCAGAAGATATCAATTGCCTTGAAATAAACACCATTTGATACATATCCAGAAATTATGACATTCCATGAAACAACATTATCTTTTGAAATTTCCTTAAAGATAGATTCTGCACAAAGAATGTGCCCACATTTATAATAAAGATCGGCAAGAACGGTGTAAACAAAGATATATCAAGTTCAATCTTGTTTTGAAGTATATATCCATGAATAAATTTTCCATTATACATATGTGACGATCGTGAGCAAGCCATCAGAACAGTGCTCATTGTAGTTGAAGTGGATCGCAATCCTTGTATATGCATATGGGAGAAAACAACTAAACAGTAAAGGAATTAGTTCTGGTTCTAATTAGAACTGAATCCCAACTTTTTTACATGCCTAGTTAAAAATCATGCTTGGGAAAAATTTCTTTGCATTGTCCAATGTAATTGAAATTGGTTCACCACTATTAAAATTAAAACAACTGATATTCAAATAAATTAATTAAAAAGCTATTTCATTTCTATGGAAAAGTATTTTCTTCTTGTTGCGTTCTTGGGAATTGAGAAATCTGAAAATAGAAGAGAGGCCGACTTTGAAATTGAGACTTGTTTTCTTTCAAGGGTTTTATCCCTTTATATTCACCAATTCAGAGATTGCTTCTGAATTTTGGAATTGTTGGAACTCTTCCGACCCTTGTCCTTGTAAGAATTTCTGGACGAAGATGACCTATGGCCCCTTTGAGCAACTGCTATTGCCTTCTGCCTCTGCTTGTTCAAGCGCTTTATGAGTATAGGATCATCTGAATCAGAATTGCTTTCCTGAAACAGGGTTTAAATATAGTAAATCAATGATTAATACCAAATACCAATCATCCAAGAACAGTAGAAAACGTTGTAAATTAAATTTAAATATAGGATCAAGTAATAATAGTCTGGAATTCTTGAATATATATATATGGCGCAATTTTGATGCGGTTCATCCTCAATGCGGATGACTGTATTTGGAGATCGAATAGTAGATGTATTCAATCGTGTTTTCAATAGGTGTGGGTTGTTGCTTCTTATAACTTGAAGTTTAACAACCCATGACCATAAAGGTGATGCTCTGTCTATTGTGACAGAGCATCTAAATAACTAACTAACAAACTTATTTATTATAACTCTAATTACATTTTTCTTAATAAGTCCCCTCAATCCAAAGGGGATTTCATACCTGACCTTGGATTGGAGATACTTGAATGATGTTCTTGGAAGCGCTTTTGTAAGTAGATCAGCCGCTTGATCTTTTGACGTCACAAATCGCACTTGTAACGTTTTTGTTGCAATCCTTTCTCGAACAAAATGGAAGTTCATCGCAAAATGTTCGATTTGATACAAAGAGTGGGGTTGTTCGAAAGAACTACCGCACCTGTATTATCGCACCACACGATCATAGTATTGGGATGATCATACCCTAGTTCGGATAGAATCATTTTTACCCATTCTAGCTCTGTTGTGGCATCGGCAACACTCCGATATTCTGCTTCCGTGGTCGACCTGGACACCGTGGGCTGTTTCTTGGAACTCTATGAAATGAGATTAGGCCCCAAGAAGATGAGATAAGCCCCTTAACTTTTTCGATCGTTCTTATCCCCCCCCTCAATCTGCATCTGAAAATGCACTTAACTCACGACTTGATGATTTTTGAATGCGAATTCCATGAAATAACGTAGCCGAGACGAATCTGAGAATTCGTTTTAGTGCTTTCCAGTAAAGATTCTTTGGGGCTTGCATAAACTGTGAAATTTTGTTGACGGGGTATGCTAAATCAGGACGAGTGATTGTGAGATATTGTAGAGATCCCACGACCTGCCGGAATTTAGTTTGGTCGTCATACATGTCATCATCCGAGTATAGATCCGCACTTGATTCCATGGGAGTGTTGGTAGGCTTTAGATTGTTGAGTTCTACCTTTTCTAGTATGTTTCTCGCATATTGATGTTTAGATAATAATATGGAGTCAACTTCTCGGTTGACATAAATTCTGAGAAAATGTTGTAGTTCCCCAAGATCCTTAACCGCAAACTCTGTGGAAAGTGAGTGAATTGTAGTTCTTATGAACTCTTCCGACGAAGCTGTCAAGATGATATCATCGACATAAACCAGAAAATATGCGACTATTTCCTTCTTTTTGAATATGAAGAGAGATTCGTCTGCACGACTTTCTGAGAAACCCAACTTGACTACGAAATTCCTCAGTCTGTGAAACCAAGCTCGGGGGGACTGTTTTAGTCCATAAATCGATCTTCATAATTTGCATACAAGATTAGGTTGTTCCTGATTTATGAATCCCGTCGGTTGTCTCATGAAGACATCTTCTTCGAGAAAACCATGCAAAAATGCATTGGATATGTCCAACTTATTCAACTTCCACCCATTGCTTAATGCCAAACAAATCACGATTCTTACTGTTACTGGTTTAACAACTGGTGCGAAAGTTTGATCGTAATCCAACCCATCTCGTTGACGCATTCCATTGGCTACGAGTCTAGCTTTTCTTCGTGCTAAGGTTCCATCCGTGTTGGGCTTATTTTTGAAGATCCATTTACAACTCAAAACGACGTTTTGCTTCGGTGATCTTTTAACCAGATCCCATGTGTGATTACTCTATAGGGCGTCAAACTCAGCTATCATAGCTTCTTTCCATTCTGGATCGACTAGTGCCGAAGTCGATCCTTAAGGTACTAGAGGTGTTGCTGCGATACGGAGAATATATTTCGGATTTAGTCTTCTTATCCCATCTTTTGCATGTGTTCTCATTGGATGTTGAGATTGTGGTTCTATCTCATCCAATGTTGTTGTGTGATCAGTAGTTGGGATTTTGTGCGTTTCCTCCTCCGTTTCTCATATGGATTACATTTCAGTTGTTTGAACTTCTGATGTTTGAGCTATTGGTAACGGATTTTCAATATGATCCGTAACCTCTGTTTGCTTTGCCGAATCTGTGTGGAGATTGTGTGAAAAATCTGTTTCAAAGAAGGTAATGTCATTAGATATAATTACCTTCCTTAAATCTGAATTATATAATATATATCCATGATGGTCTCTCGGGTAGCCCACGAAAATATACGGATCTGACTGATAGGACAGTTTATGTTTTCTTATCGGTCTTAGATTGGGAAACGCAAGTGATCCGAATACCCGAAGACCTGTTAGATTGGGAGGTTGGCCGAATAACTTCTGATAAGGCGACTGGTTTTTCAATACCGGTGAGATCATTCTGGTATACAAGAATGCCGCCGATGAAAAAGCAAAATTCCAGAACGTGAATGGAAGATCGGCATGATTCATCATTGCGAGACCTGTGTCTACCATGTGCCGATGACGTTGTTCGATTGTCCCCATTTGATAATGTGCATAAGGGCAAGATCGCCGGTGAGAAATTCCCGATTGCTCTAAGAATTCTATAAATGCAGTGAATTCTCCACCGTTGTCTGTTTGCAAAGATTTGATATTCTTTCCTGTCTGCTTTTCGATGAGAAGTTTTAACTTTTTAAAGACCAGTAATGCATCAGATTTCTGAAAAATGGGAAATAACCAATTGAACTTAGAAAATCCGTCCACAAAGTTAATGTAATATCAGTGACCGTCAAGAGAGCCTACAGGAGCAGGTCCCCAGATGTCGGCGTAGATTACTTCTAAAACATCACTTGCCGAATTTAACATTCTCAGAGGAGAATGTAACCTGTGCATTTTACCCATAACACAAGACGTACAATATTTAAATGCATTATTACAAAGAGGAAGTTGAAATGTATTAATCATATTCCTAGTAGTTTCTTCACTCATATGCCCCAACCTAGCATGCCAAAGATCCATAGAATTTCTGCCAACCGCATTAACCTCAGACAGTCGTGACTTTTCATCCAGATTCAGCCCATTACTTGCTCGTCCAGTAGCTACCACTCTATCAGTCCGACGATCCTTGATATATACAGAAATCATCGAATGCAATATGATAATCATTATCTTGACAGAGCTTGTTAATGGAGAGGAGATTTTTAGAAATCGCAGGGGAATGGATTACTCCATTTAATTTTATCAAGCTATTTCCATGATAAAAGTGAGAGTTACTAGTAGTGGTGACTGGTATAGATGTACCATTTGCCACTAGAATACCTGGATGCTTAGCTTGCTGATTTGTAAATTGGAGATTCCTCATGTCGGCGGTCATATGATCTGTTGCTACTGAATCAGGAAACCAAATCGCATTTGCTTGTGCTTGTGACGCAAATTTTTTGGTCACCGCTGCCTGCCTTGCCTTGCTATCGCCCGGAGTAGGGTATAGCTGTTCATTGTGCCGATTATGACATGCTAGGGCGATGTGCCCTTTCTTCTTACAGATCTGGCAGACCGGCCGATCTTTGCTTTTCACGACCACGTTCGCGGAGTGGACCACCGCGCTCACCGATACATTGCGCTCGTTCCTGATTTCTTGCGATAACAGCAAGTGATGGACTTCCGGCAGTGTGAGACTATTAATTTGGGAAGTGATGACAGCGACTATGGATTCGAAATCGGAATCCAATCCCCCGATGACGGAGAGAATAAATTCAGAATCTGGGACGACGATTCCCGCCGCTCTGAGCGCGTCGACGATGCCCTTCATCTTCGCGAGGTATTTTGAAATCTTTAGCCCCCCTTTTTGCGTCGAGTGGAGTTCCTGCCGGAGCTGTAGAATCCTGGAGCCGGACGTCGACGCATAGATCTGATGAAGCGCCTCTCACACCTTCGCGGAAGTGTCATAGGAGACCACTTGCGATAAGATTTCCGCCGATAGTGAAGTGATGATCCATCTGAGGAGGAGTTGATCTTGACGCACTTCAAGGTCCTCCGTCGGAACGAAAGATGACTCCACGTACATACGCTAGGAGATCGTAACCACGCAACATGGTTTTGATGTGAGCCTCCCACGTGATGAAATTGCCCTGATCAAGTTTAATCGTGTTAAGATTCGAGATCTTGACGAGCTTAATCTGTTTCCCTTGCAACGATCCTTTTGTGGAGCTTTCACAGTCCTTGCTGGAACTGTTTGGGGACTCCATGGATGTAGCTACAACTCCAACAACAAGATTATGAAATTGGGTAAATCCCAGGACCGGGAAGAACAACACGATGGTGGTTCTTCAGGCCTCTGATACCATATTTAGAGATCGAATGGTAGATGTATTCAATCGTGTTTTCAATAGGTGTGGGTTGTTGCTTCTTATAACTTGAAGTCTAACAACCCATGACCATAAAGGTGATGCTCTATCTATTGTGACAGAGTATCTAAATAACTAACTAACAAACTTATTTATTATAACTTTAATTACATTATTCCTTAATAGACTGTGATCGCCGTTCCGCATTGAGGACGAACCGCGTCCGTTCGGTACCGGAACCGCGATAGGTTCGCCGATGAGGTTTGCGATGGGTTCATCACTAGGAGAGAGTGATCACCTCCTTCACGACATACAAAATGTCACTTGTCTCCATCTCTGCTTCTTCCATCTCTGCTCGAAGTTAAACAAAATGTCCCAAGCAACAGAACCACCCTCACGCCTGAGTTCCGACACTTCCTGTCCATGGCAATTGCTTGGTATATCAAAATGGTTTGCTTCAGAAAATCTTCTTAAGGCTTTTCCACTGACACGAGGCTTTTTGGAAAGTGTCACCATTGCCATTGTCTTGTTCATCCTTCAGTATCCATGGTCGAAGCAAGTTCCCGTGCTCTTCAATCCGTCCTTCAACAAACCCACCCATCTGGTGATTGAAGAGCCCGAACCCATCACGAACGATAACATTGGAAAGTCACAGAAATGGAAAGGGGGAGGTGGACATCGCGATCTAGAACCCATCGTGGTTCCTTATGCCGTTCCAGATCGTGATCGGATATTGTTCACCGCCGGGATGAGCGATACCAGCTTGCAATGAGGTGCGAAATCTCATTGCGGTCGTAGGATTGAAATTGCGGACGATCCGGTGATCGACCGTGGCGAGTTTCAGGTGCGGATAAAATAAACAGAGTAAAACAGTAACAGTTAATTAAATTTGATTAGAAAAGAAGTTTATAATCCATTAAACCTAGTGCTTCCATATTTGATTAATCAATTAAACAAAGTAAAAAAGAAGTTAATTATAAAATAAAAATTAAAACTAAAACAGTAACAAATCAAAGTAAATTCCCAACGTAGAAATTGTCAGACTTTTGAATAAGCATTATTTGCAACTGAAAAAAAATACATTATAACTTTATATGATTAAGTATGAAAAGATGGTATGATCTACCACTTCTACATACTGAAAAAATTGAAGATTAGGATATTTTTTTTGAAACAAGAAGTCTGCTGGTGTATACCAGATCATCCAAGGGCAGAGAATCAAGATCCGTAGATAAAGTTGTTGATAAAAGTATGATCCATTTTGGTGCAGTATCGGAGGACGTTCGGATGATTGCAGCTGCCGCCGGTGAGGAATCCCTAGACGGGAACGATTTGGGAACTAGTGTGGGTTCAGTTCAGCTCAACGCTCAAGAATCGGGTTCATCTGTTAAACCCAAACGGAAGCAGGTCAGGCCAAATCGATTTGAAGATTACCAAATGGGCTGAGCCAAAATGAATTAGTTAAAGTTTTAATGGTTTTATTTTAAAAGACTTAAGTTGTTTGTTATTTTCATTTCAGTCCTAGAGTATAAAACTCTGAAAAACATTTCAGTTTCATTTATCAAATTAAAACAGTTACTGTTCCATTGCCTCCAACCCTAATCCCTGCCTCCGACGAACGTCGAGTACCTCTCCGCCTCCGCTCACCAGTTCGCCGGATCCTTCTCCAGTCTCGCCGCATTGAGTCCTCGGTTTGGGTTGCCTAACAATGATTGCCCTAATCAGAGCTAAATCTCAATTTCAGGGATTTACTCCCGCTGTTAGCACCTTGGACACCCAAGATTTTCGATTTTGGCTCTAAGGCACCTCGATCTGTTAGGTCGGGTTGTTTGAATTTTGGTTTAACGATATACCCTCATATCAGTTATATCGTTTCCATCCTCGTCGTCCACATTCATTTCTTCAGTATTCTCTTCCATGAACTGCAATCCAACGTAAAATAAGAAAAGTCAGAAGAAAAATGCAAGAAATTGAACATTCGCAACTTCCTTAGTTAAATGTACGCACAGTAAACAGATAAAAAAAAGTAGAATTTATAGCAGTAAATTTTATCTTTCATCCTTTATAAAGTTCAAGAACCTAGGTGAGGAATGATAGGCAAGATCTTTGTCAAGTAACCAAGTATCAACCATTGTTAGAGTGTGGAGACTTTTTTCATTAAGGGCATTAATTATAATTAGAATAATTAAAATCAAGCCTTTTATGAGCCATTAGAATGAAATAGGTTTAATTCTATTAAATGGGCTTTAAGCCTTGTAATGGGTATTAGGGTTGCAAACACAAAACGACAACCCAAATCTCCCATATAAGTATCTTGTAATTACTTGTACTCTTTGTGTGAGAAAAAGAAGAGGAAACACCCCGTGGACGTAGGCACATTGCCGAACCACGTAAATCTGTTTTGTTCTTATTTTTTGCTCGGTTTTCTCAGTTCGATTTAAGATTGATCTTATCAATTGGTATCAGAGCCTTGTTTGAGGTCCAAGAAGGTGCTGGAATAAAAAACAAACACTGTTCATTCCGTCGGAACACTGTTGTCTGTTTATCGACAGAGTTACTGTTCACGAAAAATAAAATTTGAGGTTTCCAGCAAGAGAAGAGGATCTATCAGAGCGAGGTTGGATTAAAAATCGAAAAGACAAGAGAAAAAGTTGGCGTTTTTCTGATCGTCTAGGGTTTTCCAAAGGGAGGATTTTTTGGACTGGCGTTCCACTGTCTTCCAGTCGACGTGTCTGTCCTGGTCATCCAGATCGACGGGTTTCTTCTTTTTCGTTCATCCAGATCGAAGGATTTATTTTTCCTTGCGTTCATCCAGATCGGCGTTTCTTTTTTTCTGCGATCTTCCAGTCGGTGGGTCTGTCCTGGTCCAGTCGGCGTGTTCAGTTTGTGTTCTTTTTTTCAGACCTGCAATTACTCTTATTCTGTCAGTTTTTTTTTGTGGTCGGCGGATTTTCTGTTTTTTATTTATTTTCAGATCGGTGGTTTTTCTGGTTAGGATTTGTAAACCCTTTATCGACGTGTATCCAGACCTTCCAGAGTAGTAGCTGTGTTTGAAATGGCAGATGAAATAAAGCATATATAGGGTCGATAGGTTTGAAGGGAATGATTTTGCATATTGGAAAATGCAAATAGAGGACTATCTCTATGCAAAGAATCTTCATGTTCCGATGTTGGGCACAAGACCGGCAGATATGAGTGATGCAGATTGAAAGCTTCTCGACAGAAAAGCTATCAGCCTTATTAGACCCACCTTGGCTAAGAATATTGCCTTCAATATCTCTGATGATACCCCTGGTTCATCAGACCAGGTCCATCCCCGACCAGGCCCAACTGGCCCACTTGACCAGTGAAAGAAGACCCAATCCAGTAAGAAAGTGTATAAATACCCATAGGGGTTGAATGTAGAGAGGGAGGATATTTGTAATACACTTAGTAGATTGTCTGATATATATATTCTGTATGACACCATCAATCTCCAAGTGCACCACTAAAATAGAGGTGTTGGAAACCTTGATGAATATGTATGAAAAGCCTACAACAACAAACAAAGTTTTTCTGATGCGTAATTTGTTCAATCTCAAGATGGGTGTTTTACCCTGAGTCGGCGATTGGAAGTCCCAATCGACGACTCTTAAGGTTTGGGTAACTGCAGGGGGTATTTTGAATTTTACCCATCTAGATCGGCGACTCCCTCTGGGGATCGGCGACTCCTATTGTGAACTGTCGGATCTTTTAGAAGATCCTTGAGATATATGGGGAATATATGCAAAATCTCCAAATAAGAAAATAGATCTCACAGCACTGCGAGATAGTGTCCGGAATCGGCGACTCCCTTGTGGAATCGTCGATTCCGGCGTGATATCGGGGATATGGAGATCAATTTCCGATCTTTTTTTTTGCAATTTTCGGATTCTCTAGGTGGTTTTTGCAATTTTCCCAGGGGCTATAAATAGCGAAGAATTTTCCCCAATTCTCACAACACTTTTCCCCTTCCGAATCGCCTAAACCCCTAGCTTTCGCAATCACCGCTTCCGTAGTATTCAAACCCTTGAAGCGCCGATTCCAGTGCAATAGCTAACCCCGATTCCAACGTAAATTTCCTGAAAGACTCAGAGACCGCGGCCTTTATAGCGGAGATGTCCGTGGAAGGACTCGACGAGGTGTTGAACACCGTTGAGTCGCCGATTCCCTCTCCTCCCAGAGTGGTTGAATCGACGACTCCAGTGGTTCCATCTCGTGTTCGTGACTTGAGTGCTTCTATGCACGAATTGCTCGATGCCTTGCCGGAGTCATCGATTCCCCTTGTGGAGTCGGCGATTCCTAGCAAGGCCCTTGTGGTTGTGCCCGAAGTGGCTGAGAAATTCCCGGGACCTCTGGGTCGGCGATTCCCCTTGTGGAGCCGTCGATACAGACTGGGCCCATGAAGGGAACCTCGTTCAAGAGACGAGACAAGAGCTCAAGTGCTATTGGATCGGCGACTGCATGCCATGACTCACCGATTCTACTTATTGGATCGGCGACTCAAGGGCTTGAGTCGGCGATTCCACTTGATGTTGATGCCTCTACTGCATACCACCCTGACCCATTGGTTGTGAGTGTTGAGGGTCATATTGTTTCTGGATTGAACCCGAACAAGAGACCATCTGAGGGCGATGGCTCCAAAAAGAAAAAACGAAGACGAGGACATGGCAAAGGCAAGGTCCATGTGCCGGAAGAGGAGGAGGTCCGCGTACCCCTCAATATTGATTTTGACGAAAGGTTACATGTTGATCGCGGTGTTCCTAGCCCGCGTCGTAGAGCGAGCCGGCGCTCGACTGAACGAACTCCGCCACCTCCCGTGGACCTAGACAGAAATAGAGATCCGGACCTCGATTTTACTTCTTATGTTGGAGCGTCAAACCCAACTGGGTTTGCTCACTGTGAATTTGCCATCAATGGTACTCCAAGATTGCTCCCAGTAGGCCGCTCCGTGGACGGCAAATACGAGCAAGTTATGACAAGCGTAACTTTAGAGAATTTGGGCGAGTTGCACCCCTCATCCATCCTTAATGCGAACGACGCTCGAAATCTGTTGTCGGGGATGAGGATTTCTGGGCACGTGCGATTCTGGATATCGCAATATCAGCCTGCGAGTCTCCCACCATTGGAATTCCAGGCTCTCCCCAAGGTTTATTTCAAGCATTTCCCGGAGCTACCAATTCCAGAGATAACGAGTGAGATATTGCTTGTTCTTGAAGTATCGTTGTCGCAACTCCCGGCGGGATTCTTCGTGACCTTGAGGGGATTTTTGAATGTTTGCTGGAGTTTGAGACTAACTCCCTCTGCGAGCTTGTTTCTGAATTATTACAAGCTTTGCAAGGATGGAAAGTCCGGGTCTGGTTGGGTTGGATTTACGCGACGTAATTTCGATAAGAATATCGTCGACGACCTACCTTCCAACTTTGGCTCGTGGAAAAGGGAGTTTTTGTTCATCACCTCTGAGTTTCTTCCCAGGAGTCGGGAAGAATGGAATGACCCCAACCGAGTGCATATGGGTGTCTCGCTTGGGATGACTGTGAGAGATGTTGATGCTGCGGACCGGATCGCACGAGCCCTTACTACAAATGGCGTGCCGTGCGGGGTCCCCTTTGTCCTCTGCCAACGAGAGGACTTTACTTTTGAAGACGTGGCTGAAGCTCGAAAGCCACCAACTGAGAAAGAGATTCAGAGCGGCAAAAAGTGATCTCTTTTATACTTTGACGCCGCTCCACCTTATATGGCTAAGAGATTTCGAGAAGCCAAGTTGGTCAGATTGAAGAAGGCCAAAGCTACTGAGCCCCGACAGTCATTCGAGACGGGTTCAAGTTCTCGTTCCGCGCCCCAAACTACTGGCTACCAGCCATATACTTCTGGCGTAAAGCTTCCGGATTTCAACGTTGATCCTCAAGTTAGGATGGAAGCTATGTCTCTTCTGCTAGCCAAGCCGGGGCGATGGATTCGGAGCGAGCTACTGAACCACATGACTGTCGTAAGTGCCATACGAAGTGATTTTCCTTTTATTCTTTATTTTTTCTAACTTTTTTTCTGATTTTTCGTAGGCTTGCTACATGGCTCACACATGCTACAGTATCGACACCATTCACGATACTGAAAAGATAATGGAGCGGTATTATCAGCTTGACGCGAAGTTCAAGGAAAGCGAGAAATCTCTTGCCAAGCTGAAGAATGTGAGAGCTCGGCTTGATAACATTCGTGATAATGTTTTGCCGAAGAAAGATAAGACGATCGAGTCCCAGAAGAAGGAAATAGATGACTATGTTACACAGATTCTGGGACTTCGAAGGGAGCTGAAAGAAGCCTCAACTGGGTCTGCTAAAGAAATTGAAGATCTAAAGACGTAGCTTCGAAGCGAGATTGGGCGTGTGGTCTCATCTGAGACTACTATTGCTGATTTGAAGAAACAAGTCGCCCAACTCAAGGAAGATAATACGGGACTTAAGAGTGAACTTGCTAGCGCTGAAGAGGAGATCTTGGCGCTTTCGAAAGATAAGTCTGTATTTTCTAGGAAGGCCGAAGAGTTGGAGTTGGATGTGAGATATCAATTCGATCAACTCCAAGAACTCATCTTCCTTGGACCTTCCATGTTTTCCGCTCTACCCCCTGACTACATCACGGACATCATGACATGGGTAAAGTAGCATCTTGAATAGCTCGAAAAGAACAAGGATGCTTTGGATGAGATGAAGGGCGAAGCTGCTAAAGAATAGAACATTTTAGTCCTTAGAATTTTGTAACTTTTTATAATCTTTTTGAACTTATTATTAACGAATCGTTTTGTTTATTTTAATTAATTATTTATTTATTTCATTTCTTTGGATTGTAACTAAGACCCGAAACTAGATTCGCGAGTCGTAATTTAGCCACTCTGGACGTAAATAATTAGACTAACCCTATCGCTAGCCACTCTGGGCGTAGACTTGGTTGTACGAATCGTAGCTCAGTCTACGGTTAAATTCGTGAAATGAATTAAACTTCACAATTAATAAAAAACTCACAAAGTTGATCGAAATAATAAGTTGAAATAAAAATATCAAAAAAGATAACGGAAGTACTTAGAATTTTTTCTAGAACCTAAGACTTGTATTCTAGATTGTAATTTGACTCCGGCCGTAGCACCGGAGTAACTTTTTACCTTCATCGAGGCCGTAGCGACAAGATGAGGTTGAATCATTAAGGCCATAGCGACAAAACGATTCTTAATCTATGAGGCCAAAGCGACAAAATAGATTAGTGAGTGTTTAAAAACCCTAACCGTGAGTGGTGTATGAACTTTTTTAGGGTTAGGTTCGTGTGTGTACTCCATAGTGACCTGAGACTCTATATCTATACCCTAATGTGTAGTTCACCTCTGGCCGAAGCAACAGAGTAACTTTAACCTTTATCGAGGCCATAGCGACAAGATGAGGTTGAATTGTTAAGGCCGTAGCGACAAAACAATTCCTGATCTATTAAGGCCAAAGCGATAAAATAGATTTCTAATTTAACTGAAAGGACATAAGGAATGGGAGGATGAATACTAAGCGTAGTATTGCTGCATGTTGTCTGCGTACCAGGTGTTTGGAACCATTGTTCCATCTTGTCGCCGTAGGCGATCAGTTCCTGGCCTTATCTCCTCTTCGACGATGTAGGGGCCCTCGAATTTTGATGACAACTTATTCCTTGGTCTATTCCTTTCAGTGATGCTAGCCTTCCGAGTGACGAGAGTTCCCGGCAGAAACACCTTTTTACGTACTTGGCGGTTGTGGTATCGTGATATGCTTGCCTTGTACGATTCATTCCGCAGGTCCGCCTCGTCACGGGTTTCATCCCTCAACTCTAGCTCTGTTGCTAGGATTTGGTCATTGTTTTGCTCGTCGTACTTCGAGACTCTATATGTTGGTATACTCATCTCGATTGGTACGACAGCCTCCACTCCATAGGTCATAGCGAAGGGAGTGTTGCCCGTGGGGTTTTTACTAGTTGTGCGATATGCCCATAGGATTTCGCACAACTTGTCTGCCCAGGCCCCTTTTGCCGATTCGATTTTTTTTGAGCCCTTGTATGATGGCCTTATTGGTTATCTCCCTTGTCCGTTTTCCTGAGGTCGGTAAACGGACGCGAAGTGTAGTTTTGTGCCCAGGTCCTCGCACATTTTCGAAAATTTCTCCCCTGTGAATTGAGTACCATTGTCCGTGAAAATGTGTTGCGGAACTCCGAATCGGCACACTATGGAGCGGTAAACGAATTTGACTGCCGCATCTTGAGTGATCTTTGCTACAGCCTGAGCCTTGACCCATTTTGTAAAGTAGTCAACTGCTACAAAAATGAATCGAGCTTGGGATGTCGAGGGTGGGAATGGTCCTACGATGTCCTTGAAAACGGGATCGAACTCAAGATTTGATTCATGTCCGCAGATGGTTTTTGTTGCATTGGACTGTGCAACTGACATGCTCGGCATTTGCGGACGTAAGTGAGAGCTTCTAACCGTAATGTGGGCCAATAGTACCCCAGTCGTATGATTTTGAAGGTTAGTGCTCTTCCTCCCTTGTGGAGTTCGCACGAGCCTTCGTGTACTTCCTGGATAACCCTATCCGTATCTGGTTTGGCCAATCAGCGTAACAACGGGCTGTCGAAGGACTTTTTGTAAAGCACTCCTCCGACGTCACAGTACTTGGCTACCTTGTGTTATAATTTTTTGGCTTCGCCCCTATTGTCAGGAAGTACTCCATTTTAAATGAATGCCAGTATTGGTTGTCTCCAATCCTCCTGGGGATCGGATGTGACATTCAATACTTGGCATGAGGGCTGGAGTACAGAGTCCACCAGAATTTCACGCTGACCTCCCTCCCAGGCCGATGCTAGCCGTGCTAGGGCATCGGCGGGTGTGTTTTGAGTTTGAGGGATTTGCTCGATTTTAAACTCAGCGAACTACTTGATGAGTTCCACCATTGCTTCCACATACTTCATGATTTGTGGTTCCTTGCAGGCGAACTCAGCAGTGGTTTGCCGAGCCACGAGCTGGGAGTCAGTGCGAAGCGTGACCTTCTCAGCGCTAAGAGTTCGCAACAGCTTTAGGCCATGTATGGCTGCTTCGTATTCCGCGACATTGTTAGATGTCTGGAAGTGAAGCCGTATTGAGTGTTCGTAATTTTTTCCATCTGGACTACTGATTTTCACTCCGATACCCGAGCCTGTGCTGCAACTCAAACCGTCTACTTCCACAGTCTATGGTTGGATTAGGTTCAGTGGTGTAAGATCTACAATGAAATCTGCCACAGCTTGCCCTTTGATGGCAGTTGCTGGTCGGAAATCCAAGTCGAACTCACTGAGCTCGATTGTCCACTTAGTTAACCTTCCTGATATGTCTGCCCTGTGGAGTAGACGGCGTAAGGGACACGATGTAAGTACTACGATCGTGTGTGCTAAAATGTAGACTCGAAAGCGACGACAAGCATGGATCACATCGTATACGACCTTCTCAATTGGAGAATATCGTATTTCTGCTCCTTGTAGTCACCTTGAGTGGTAATAGATAGGGACTTTGTCCGTATCTCTTTGTGTGATAAGGACTACAGTTACGGCTTCTTCTGAGGCCGCTATGTATAAGTACAGATCTTCTCCATCCTTGGGTGAGGTTAGCATTGGAAGTGAGGACATATGTGCTTTTAACTTTGTAAATGCCTCCTCACATTCCGGTGTCCAAGTGATACTACCCTTAGCTGCAGTTTTTAGTAGCTGGAAGAACGGTTTGCATTTGTCAGCCGTTTGCGATATGAAACGACTGAGCACATTAATTCGTCCGTTCAACCTTTGTACATCTTTGATTGTACGGGGGACTTCCATATGAAGGATTGCTTGGATTTTGTCGGGATTTAGTTTAATCCCGTGCTGACCTACGTAGAAACCAAGGAACTTTCCTTCATTGATTCCGAAGGAACACTTGCTTGGGTTAAGCTTCATTCCGTATTGCTTTAATATCCTAAGGGTTTCTCTCAGATCCTCGGGGTGCTTTTCCACGCTTGATGATTTGACCAAGATGTCATCAACATAAGCAGAAACATTGCGCCCGATCTGGTCTGCGAAAACCTTGTCCATTAAGCGTTGGAATGTAGCCCCATCATTCCTTAAGCCGAATGGCATCACTTTATAACAGAATGTCCCTGAGTCCATGATGAAGGATGTTTTTTCTTCATCAGGCTCATGCATCAGAATCTGGTTATATCTTGAGTGGGCATCCATCATAGAGAGAAGTTCGTTACCAGACGCTCCATCGACTAATTTGTCGATAGATGGGAGCAGGTAACTATCCTTGAGGCATGCTTTATTGAGAACCGTGAAATCAATGCACATGCGTCACTTACCATTGGGCTTCTTGACAAGGTCGGGGTTGGCCAACCAAGTTGGATATCGAACCTCTCGAATGTGTCCAGCATTCAGAAGTTTTGATATCTCTTCGTTGGTGGCTTGCCGCCTGTCAGAAGTGAGCACTCGACGCTTTTGGCGACGAGTTGGGATGGATGGGTCGACATTGAATTTGGGCGTCACGATTTGACGCGCAATCTGTGTCGGAGCCTCACCCTCCCAAACGAACCTGTCCTGGTGCTCCTCCAGGACAGTCACAAGCTTGACCCTTAGGTCGGGGGCTAACCCCTTTCCTAGTGCCACGTGTCCCCCCTCCAGCTGGTATATTTCAGTCTCATCCACGGGTTGTAATTTTTCCCTCTCCCCGTTGTCGGGTGGAGCGTGGACGAGCATGTTGTTCAGTTTGACCAGTTGGGTTGCCTTCTTATACCCTTGTCTAGAATCTTTTTGTGATCCTTTGACAGTTGCGAAGATCCCTTTGACTAGGTATCGTATGCACTGATGATAAGAAGACGGGACTGCTTTGATCCCATGGACGAAAGGTCGTCCAAAGATGTCGTGAAAAGTGGATTCTACTTCTACCACTATAAAACGACATGTTCGACTAACCCTCCCTCGCCGGGATCCGATGGAGACCTTCAGGTCAATAACGCCGGCCACTGGAGCGGCAACGTTAGTAAATTCGTAGATGGCTTCTTTGCAAGGAGACAGATCCTTCTTTTTAAGGCCCATCTTGGTGAAGGTGTCCATATAGAGGATGTCCGCGGAACTGCCGCTGTCGACAATCATCCTCTCGACACGGGAAGTGGGACTGATGTCTGCTTGAATCACGAGTGGATCCTCGTGAGGTTGCAGGACATCGTCCAGGTCCTCTTCAGATAAATATATCGACTTCTCTTCCCGGATCCGCTTCCCATTGTCGCGAGGTGTTGATTATGACATCAGCACCTTCCGGGAATATCCGCTATTCTGGCCAACGGATCCACCACCAAATATCATATCAATGGTTTTTCGTTGGTGTTCCTCGCTAATGTCGCTGTCCGGCGAAGGAGAGCGTGGACGCTTCTCCTTCGGGTCAGATTTGCAACTGTCCCGTCCACGGGATCCTTTGACAAAGTTGCCAAGTTCACCCTTCGAGACCAGTTGCTCGACATATAGTGAGAACTCCCTGCAGTGGTCCGTTAGGTGGTCGTGGTCCTTGTGGAATTTACAAAATCTTCCACCTTTTTTACGGCTACCCTTCATTGCAGGGTCCAAAGAACGAGCAACGGGCAGATCTGCTCGGTTCTTTAGTTTCTCAAACAGCTCGCCTTTATTGATTGTTAGTGGGGTCCAATCCTTCCATGGTTGAGGTGGACCCTTTGGTGGCTATTTGGTAGTTGTTTGATACACTTTGTTATCGTGTTTGGGCTTCCATTCCTTTTTTATGGAATTAGCCGCATTGTCAGTGTATCTGTTCGAGGAGCAACGAAAATTGTTCTTCCCGTTGTAGCCCTTCTTCTCGAACTTTGGTTTTTTGAAGCTAGTGCTCTCAAGTTCCACTAGCTTGTTTTCATTTTTCTCTTCCACTTTAATGAATGATTGGGCTCGCTGGAAGAGGTCAGGTAAAGTCTCCACTTTATGGAGTGTAAGATACTGGGCCAAAGGGGAGTAGGGTACTAGGCCATTCGTGTACCCCGCTATGGCCAGACTCGGCATTAAGTCGCTCACTTCTGTCATCATTGAAGTGAACTTAATCGTGTAATCCCTCAGCGATAGGTTGTTCTGTCGTAGTGCCAGCAGTGCATTGGCACTGTGTTTGATCCTGATCATCCTCACATGCTGGGCAATAAACTTGGATGAGTGGTCCGCGAAGCTGAAGATTGATCCAGCTGGCAGACCAGAAAACCATTGATAGGCGCTGCCCTTGAGAGTATCGAGGAATGCCCGACACAACAGCGCGTTATCGGTGGTTTGCGGTTCCAGGACATTAAGGTAGAGGTTGATGTGATCTTTTGGATCACCCGAACCGTCATACGCTTCTATCATGGGTACCCGCCAGGTTGGTGGAAAAGACACCCTCAAAAGGTCCTCATGAAAAGGAGCGCTTTTGACTCTCAAGAATTCGATCGGACCGCTGGCGACTGGATTGTCGGCCAGCTTCCGACGGAGGTCTTCCACGAACCGAGTTGTAAGAGTCTTCTCAGTGCGACTCTTACTAGGTCCAGCTTTTGATTTTTGTGGTTTTGGACCTTTCTTCTTTTTCTCCGCAGATAGAAAATTGTGAGAGACCGATTCACCCGCTCCTTCGTGGGCGTTGGTCCTCTGACTCCTCGCTTTCTCGAGGTTGTTAACTCTTTGTTCCATGGTCTCCATGAAGTTAATCAACCTCGCTTCTAGAGCGGGAGGGATGGATGTCCGAGGGGGTAATTCAGTTTGAGCATCCTCGAACATCTCAGGCATTGCTTGCCTGTTTTGCTGAAGAGGCTCAGTTTGTGCCCCCATCGGGTACCACTGAGGATTTGCATTTGTTTCTCAAATGGTAGTCGTGCTTTTGCCTCTCAGAAGTCATGGATGACAAAAGCGTATTCCAACTAGAACACAAGTATTTGCTAGAACTGGCTCGAGAGAAAAAACCAGGTGGAGTCGGCGATTCAAAGTGGAATCGGCGACTGACCTTAGGTAGTGTTTCTTTCGAGTCTAGTCGTGGACAACACTCTTAGCTAGCAGAATATTCTCTGAACCGACAACTCACTAGGTGGAGTCGGCGATTCCTGGTATGATTGCTTCCATATAGTAGGCTTTCCAAAGAAAAATAAGAAAGACAACAAGAAGTCTAGGGACACTGCCAATCAGACCAATACCTCAACAAATGTGCCCAATCTAAGTGATGAAGAATTGCTTCTATTTAAGGATTTATTGAGTAAATCCACTGGTATGTCTCTTTCTTTTAATACTTTAAATTGTAAAAATATTTGGATAATTGATACCGGAGCATCTCAGCATATGACTGGGAATCTCCATTAATTTTTTTGATAATACTCCAAAACAGGAATTTGATCATTATGTGACTATTCTTAGTGGAGAAGTATGTAAAGTAAAATCTGTTGGAAATATAACTCTATCCAAAAATCTAATTCTTAAAAATGTGTTATATATTCCACAGTTTAAGGTCAAACTAATTTCAGTAAATAGATTGACAAATAATTCAGATCTAAACCCAATTTTTAACAAAAATGGATGTGATTTTCAGGAAAGTAAGTCAGGGAGAATGATTGGAATGGTGTGTCTAAAAATGGACTCTATTTACTAAAGCCAAAATTTCATGATTTGGCAAACTCATCCATAAAATTTGAGAACTGGCACAAGAGGCTAGGACATATCTCAACAGAAAAAATGAAGATACTCATCAAGACTGAGAGTATAGATCTTAAGAAGAATTGTTTTTCAAATTTTGAAAATTGTAAAACCATTGATAATAATGTTGTTTTGAACAAGTGTTTTTCCAAAATAAATGAGAATCTCTCTAAAATAAAAAATAATTGTGATAGACAATAATGAAATAATTGAAACATGTTCAATCATACAACAAATGGCTAATTGCCTTTATTACAATTCAAAGGGTTTAAAATGTAAATAACAAAGATGCGAAAACGTTAAACTCTCGAGGGAACCATGTACGATACCATTGTTGTCGCTACTCCCCTTAATCTGCAATGACAAACATAACAAAGTGAGTTTTGAAGTCAAAACTTCAAAACTCAGCGTACGAATATCATATTACTTTCCTTTTTAATTCTTTATTTCTAGGTTGATAAGCAGACTCGTCCAATCAGATGCCCTAGGGCTTCAAGCCCCCTCGTAGGAATGACTGCTGCCATTCCCCAAACTTGACTTGATTATGTGGTGCACAAGCTGATGACTTGCTACTAGGAACCTCCTTGGACACAATTCAGTCATCTTGTAAGAAGCAACCACTACACCGGTCTCGTACAATGCCTCTCCAAAGAAATCAATATCTTGTCTCTCTCCAATGGCGACGGGAAGTGCAGAAAAAGCAGAATGAATGAGAGCTGATATCATGCTTAGGAGAAGAATTTTCTGCTTCTTTTTGAACAAAAAATTCCATCGGTTCTGATACATATATATGACTTGTTTAGGTTTAGTTAGCTAGCTAACTTAGGGGTGAGCGGGGACAGAGATACCCAACCAAATTATTGAATTTTTTTTATTGATTTTAAACAATAATATAAAATACTGAATTAAAAAATCAAAAATATAAAATTATAGTTCAAATGTAAATAATCCAAATAGTTAAAAATTAAATTTTTAAGGATTTGGGATTAAAGATTAAGCTAATATTAAAATGTAGGGGTTAAATATAAACTTATGTATTTTGAATATTATATAAATTATACTTTATAAAATATTATATAAGGTATAAATATAATTTACCCTGTAAAAAAAATCGATTTTCGATCTGTTCGGTTAGTTAAACGAATTGAATCCAAATCTGGGTAGTTGAGATTCGATGAACGGTTTATTTCTTTTAATATTTTTATTATATTTTATTATTTTATATTTATATTATAGATTTATGAAAATAAATTTTAATAAAAAATAAACAATGAGTTAATAAATTTCATTTTTTTAAAGAAAATGACATGTTTAAAAACAAATTTCAATATATGATTTTCAATAAACGAGAAAAAAATAGACTAAGGATTGGATTCACAAAAGAAAATAGATTATGAACTAATTACTTTTTTTGAACATATTTATTTTTTGTTTTTGAATAATTAATAACTTAAAAGTTAAAATGCATATTTAAATAATTAAATGTTAAACGAACCGAATTTAAAATATTTGGTTTGATTCGTTTATTTTAAAGAACATTAAACTAATCGAATACGAACAGTTCGGTTAATTAAACGAAACGAACCGAACCTAAACTCGCAAAAATAGACTCGTTTATTTAAACAAATCGAATACCTAAAATATCTAAGTTTAACATATTTAAAATATGTTCATTTTCCAATTGTTAGAAAACATATATTGAAAACCTAACCTACCGAACCGAATACTTATATTGAAACTAGATTTAAACGAGTCTACTTTTAGGTTTAAGTTCAGTTCATTTAATTAACCGAACTGTTCGGATTCGATTCGTTTAAAATTTACAGTGTTCAGTTCGTTCGTTAAATGTTCGTTAAACCGAATTTCAATTCGTTTAATATTTAATTATTTAAATATGCATTTTAACTTTTAAGTTATTTATTGTTCAAAAACATAATTAGTTGATAATCTATTTTATTTTGTTAATCTATCTTTTTTTTCAACATATCATCTTCCTAAAAAAGAATTGAAATTCATTAGTTCATAGTTTATTTTTCAACATTAAAATTTATTTTCATAAGTCCATCTCTTCTTTTGTTACATTGAAGAAAACCATACATTGAAATTGAGAAACATCCTAGAAAAAACATGAAATATAATTTGTTTGCATTGGGAAAAATTTCTTTGCATTGTCCAATGTAATTGAAATTGGTTCACCACTATTAAAATTAAAACAACTGATATTCAAATAAATTAATTAAAAAGCTATTTCATTTCTATGGAAAAGTATTTTCTTCTTGTTGCGTTCTTGGGAATTGAGAAATCTGAAAATAGAAGAGAGGCAGACTTTGAAATTGAGACTTGTTTTATTTCAAGGGTTTTATCCCTTTATATTCACTAATTCAGAGATTGCTTCTGAATTTTGGAATTGTTGGAACTCTTCCGACCCTTGTCCTCGTAAGAATTTCTGGACCACTAGGAGAGAGTGATCACCTCCTTCACGACATACAAAATGTCGCTTATCTCCATCTCTGCTGCTTCCATCTCTGCTCGAAGTTAAACAAAATGTCCTAGGCAACAAAACCTCCATCACGCCCGAGTTCTGACACTTCCCATCGATGGCAGTTGCTTGGTATATCAAAACGGTTTGCTTCAAAAAATCTTTTTAAGGTTTCTCATCCCACTTGTTTCCACTGATACGAGGCTCTTTGGAAAGTGCCACCATTGTCTTGTTCTTCCTTCACTATCCGTGGTCTAAGCAAGTTCCCGTGCTCTTCAACCCGTCCTTCAACAAACCCACCCATCCGGTGATTGGAGAGCCTGAACCCATCTCGAACAGATAACATTGGAAAGTCACAGAAATGGAAAGGGGTAAGTGGAGGTGGACATCGCGATCTGGAACCCATTGCGGTTCCTTATGCCGTTCCAGATCGCGATCGGATGTCGTTCACCGTCGGGATGAGCGGTACCGGCTTGCAATGAGGTGTGGTACCTCATTGCGGCTGTAGAATTGAAATTGCGGTAAATAGGGAAATTATCAGGTGCAATATCACTAAATGTGATAAATGCGCCATCCTAAATCTCAGCCGTTCGTTTATCATCCGACGACTTAGATTCCTGACGTCGTTTAGTTATAACTTTCACACGACGAAAATCCAGATCTCGAGGCAGTTTGTTAATTAAGTGCTAACAACAAGACCACTCGTATGGAATTTGCCTTTACTACCGGGCTAAAAGTTTGCGTATAGTCGCTTCCTTCAATTTGTCGTAGACCGTTTG
This sequence comes from Zostera marina, assembly GCA_001185155.1. Lineage (NCBI taxonomy): Eukaryota > Viridiplantae > Streptophyta > Magnoliopsida > Alismatales > Zosteraceae > Zostera > Zostera marina. Next base: position 111,528 of record LFYR01001031.1, on the reverse strand, counting down.
CCACCCATCGCGCTTTAAAACGGTCAATTGAGCCATCTTCTTTTTGTTTTACTTTGAAGATCCATTTCATATTGATTATGTTGTCTTTGTTGTTTCGGGAAATTAATAACCAAGTTTCGTTTCTTTTTAATGCTTGAAACTCATCTTCCATGGCCGCCTTCCACTTGGGATGACATAAGGCTGACCTTACTGATCTGGGAATTACCGTATCGGTGGCTGCTACCGATAGTGCGTAGCGGGGATTTGGCTTGTAGACACCTCTTGCTGCCCTGGTTACCATGCGACGTGGAGCTTCGTTGGCTTCTTCCGATGATGTTTCGTCGGAGATTGCTATATCATCGTTTATTGAGTCATTATGGGAAGAAGTTGAAAATTGATCACTTTGAAGATCCGAGTTAGATTCTGTTGAGGCTTCGGGTGTCTCTTCTGGATTTTTAACAGGATCCGCGGGTTGAGAAGTTTACGCAATCGGGTGTGACTGGTTGAGAAGTGGCGGTGACGTTAAGGTGACTTATTCTTCTGAGATACTTTCATTTTTGTCCTTCCATAATATTTTATTTAAAGTGAAGTCTTCTTCCAAGAATGTAGCATCTGTTGAGGAAGATAACCGCCGGGCATGAGGGTCAAAACAGAGGTACCCTTCTTGTTTCTGAGGGTAACCAAGAAAAAAGCATGGAGTCGATTTTGGCTCGAGTTTATTGTTTCGATATGGTCTGAGGCATGGGAAACATTTTGACCCAAAAACTCGTAGTTTGTCGTAGTCTGGATTTTTGCCAAATAATGACTCGAATGGTGATTTTCCAGCCAGTATCCTTGTTGGGTTGCGATTGTACAAGTATGTTACGGTCAGTACCGCGTAGTCCCAAAACTCCATGGGCATATTAGCTTGTTGTAGTAGTATGATTGCCGTGTCGACTAGATGTCGATGTCTCCGTTCTACCGAACTCATTTGGTGATGGCTGTGAAGACATGAAAACCGGTGTTCAATTCCAATCTCTTCAAGTGAGTTTGACAATTTTTTGAATTCTAAAGCGTTATCACTTTGAAGTTTCTTGATTGGTCGTCCACTTTGGAGTTTGGCCCACTTTTTAAATTTTTGGAAAACTTCACCTACATCTGACTTTCTGATAAGGGGAAACACTCAATTAAAACTTGTTGCCCCGTCGACAAAATTTACATAATACCGGTACCCTTCTGAAGAAACTACTGGTGCCGGTCCCCAAATATCTACATAAACGATTTCAAGTGGGTGTCTATACACAGACTTTGAGTTTTTATGATGCATAGCATGACTTTTAGAAACAATACATGGTTCACAGTCCGAAAATTTTGAGATGAAATTGAAATGAGATTTTTATCAACTAAATCTTTAATTACCCTAGTATGTAAATGGCCAAGGCGAGCGTGCCATCGGTTTCCCGTCACCGCCGAGAGTACTTCTTTATTCTTGTCAATCTCCAGTGGTAAATGATACAATTCATTCTCCTCACGTCCTTTAGCTAGAATTCTTTGTGTCGATTTCCCGTATTTTGACACTCTGTTTGTCAAATTCAACATATACTTTGTTATCTGCACATAATTTCTGGACAAATAATAAATTTCTTGTAGTATTCGGTACTAAAAGTAAATCATCCAGTAGAAGGTTGTTATTATTACACTTTGATTTTCCCAATTGCAATATAGGCATAGTATCTCCATTAGCAACTATGATCGATGAATTATCATTGTAAGGAGATGAATTCTGAATTAGCATACCTGCCCCCGTAATATGCGTGGTTGCCCCGGAGTCTGGGTACCACATAGACATTGCACCGCGATTGATAGCGATGTTAGCCTCCGGATGTGAATTTTGTGGTGGTAAACCCAAGGGTGTTAAAGTCCTGTTGTGTTTAGGAGGGTAACGGATGAAATTTACCCTATTGTAACAATTTAGGGCTCCATGCCCCTTTTTTAAACAAATCTGACACGGCTGATTTCTTGGTGAGAAATCTGATTTGGCGCAGTCTGGTGTAAAGTCTGGTTTGGTACGATCTGATTTTGCGGCGACATTCACTTCAATCGTTCCTGGAGCCAGCGCGATCTGCATCTCATGGTCGATCATTAGTTGTTGCAGTGTGGAGAACGTCATAGCATGATCGAATCTAGTTGTAATGGAGGTGACAAATGGTTGGAACTCCGGTCCTAGCCCTCCGAGTGCGAGAAGAATAATCTGCGAGTCTTTCATTTTCTCACCTGCATCGGCTAATTTATCCTTGAGGACGCAAATGTTCTTTAGATATTCTTTTACCGGCAGATTATTTTGCTTGATGGATTGCAACTGAAATCGCAGATTGAGGATCCGCGTTTCCGAGTCAGAGGAGTGCATTTGGCGGAGAGATTCCCATACCGATGCTGATGTGGTGAGCACAGCCACTTGGGGAAGAATCGACGAGGAGATGGTCGATAACAGCCAGCTAAGGATTAGCTGATCTTACTGCTCAGCGAGAGAGTTTTCAGCAATGTTCACCATCCCTTCCACATAATCGAGCAGCCTGTATCCTCGGAGTAATGCCGAGAATTGGGCCTTCCAACAGAAATAGCTCTCCCCATCTAGGGTGACACATTTCATATACTTCACCATCACAATCTTCGTTGATGAAGCAGACGAATTTCCAGCATCGTGATTTGCTGCAGCGGAATTAGGATCGCCTGTCGATGATACCATATCAGTGTTAGGCAAGGAGTAGAAGAAACTCAGATGGAATGGTGGAAAACTTGATGATCTTTATTGATTCATAGGTTCTATATTTATACACTTATTTCTAGTGATTATTAACTAATTACTCTAACCACTTATGGTTAGTTAACTGTTACAATAATATTCATACCCAACTTTCCCCAATACTTTTCATGATAACATATTCCTTCCTAACTACGTGACACCGATATTCATCCCAATGACGAGTCCACAGTACATGCTGAACACACATGTTTATGTGAATATTTCCCCAAGCTATGCACCTCAAACTCAAACTAATATTCCTCATGTCATTGATGTCATGATGCGCCAAAGCTTTATGAATGCAGTTGATGTCCAGTACTATCCTCGACCAAGTCGATCTATCTAGATGTCCAGTACTTTTATCCGCAGTAATAGTTTCATTTTATTTGCCGTGCAGACTCACCTTATTTTGATGTTGTAATACTTACTAATGTGTTCTGCAACCTATCGTACTTTGCTGTTTTTGTTTTACCTAATAATTAGTATGGTATCATCCATTGTAGTCTTACTGGATTTGTAATATGTTCCACTTATGTTTCCCGTCTTATGAAATGATCTATTTTCATAATATTTTTGTCGTTTAAAATTTTACAGCCTCAATATCATGTTTCATTCTTATGAAATGAAATCTCAAAATAATTATTTTGTTTTTCTAGTAATTGTGAGATGTTAACCATGTTTATGTACCCACCCCAATCCCATGTTCCATTCTTATGAAATGAAATCCAGAAAGAATTATTTGTTTCTCATTAATAATTTTTAGAGGTTACCTATGTCTATTAACTTCATTTTTATATAGTTATTAATTTTTTAATAAATGACTTAAAATAAACATATCAAATATTTTTTAATATTTAAAAATTCAGTATTTATCATATTTTTCCAATCGTCATGGAGTCTTCAACGCAAGACAACACCGATGTCGACTTATAACAGAGGTCATTTAACGTTTCTTCAGAATACATTATAATACTTTTCCCTATCAATGATCGTATTTTTGTCTTACAGCATTACTACTAATGATGATCCGTCGATCGATATGTCCTTCACGACCTTAGAAGCTGCTGAGAATTTTTATTACGGATACGCAGGTCGTATAGGCTTTTCTGTCCGTAAGAGTACAACCTCTTCCAATGCTCATGGACTAACACGACATACGTTAGTATGTTCTAAAGAAGGAAAAAGCAACGCCATCATACCATCGTCGAACACCTTATCCAAAATAAAAAGGATTCCTCGAAATCCTAGAACTAGGTGCAAGGCTAAAATTACATTTGTTGTTCAAGATAACATTTGGCTCGTTCCTATATGGATCACGTCACATAATCACCTACTGGCTATACCTTCGAAAAGGCGCTTTCTTCCCACAAATCGAAAAATCACACCTCACACTAGGAACATTATTTACGATTTGGAAGCTAGTAATATTGCTCCTAGCCAATAGTACTCGTATGTCTCAATGCAAGATGGTGGTGTAGAGAATTGTCCATTCACAATGGTAGATTATTACAATCTTAGAAGAGATGACTTGAGAAATTTAAAGATTCACGACATAGACTTGCTGTTAGAGAAATTGGAATCATTAAAGGTTGATGGCTCCCAATTCTATTACTCCTATGTCGTGGATGATGAAGGTAAAAATTATTATTAAATTTATTTCTCTTCTTTCGTACCATATCTTTTATTATAACCGTCTTTTTTAGGTGCACTCAAACATTTATTTTGGGCTGATTCCACCTCTATTGCCGATTACAAGAAATATGGCGCCACTGTTACTTTTGACACTACATACAATACCAATAGGTATAAATTGATATTCGGGATGTTCTGCAGCATAGATAATCATAATTCTTCCATACTATTTGCTTATGGAATTCTGGCAAATGAGGTGGCCGATTCATTTGTATGGCTCTTTGCTTAATTCAAAAAATGTATGGGGCAAACTCCCAAAACAATAATTACTGATCAAGACCCGGCGATGAATGTCGCTTTGGCTATCGAATTTTCAGATACATTCCATAGACTCTACTTATGGCATATTACTCATAAATTGTGTGACAAGGTCAGTTCCGTTTATAGGAAGAAAGATCAGATAGACAGATTTCATAATTTCTTACATTCTTCAAATACAGTAATGGAATTTGAGGAGAATTGGGAATCATGGTTACAGGATAATGGAATTGCAGATAATTCGTGGTTTTAGACAATGTTTGGCCTACGTCGAAAGTGGTGTCCTATTTATTTGATTGACTACTTTTTCGCAGGAATGCAGAGCACGCAACGTAGTGAGGGTATGAATTCCTTAGTAAAGTCAAAGGTACATAAATATTCTACCTTATAGGAATTTTTTGGGTGCATTGAAACTGTTTGTAGAAGACAAAGGAATAAACTAGAAGAACTAGATCACAAAGATTTAGATGCACCCCAATGCTGATCGCAAATTTAAAAATAGAGGCATCCTTGGTAAATGTATATACATCACATTCCTTCCAATTATATTAACATTAGGTTCAACAAAGTCTTATGTACTATATTAAGCCAATTGTAAGTCTACGATACCCTCCATTTTGAACTCATGATTTTATCCTTCTCTTTAATAACCCTTAATATTTTTTTATTTCATTTTCTATTTTTGTAGGATCAAACAAATTATCAATAAGTCGGCATATACACATAATTGTTGTCCTCAAGGATTAACATCTCCAAAGGAATTGATCAAACTAAATGTTCTTGTCAAATGTTTTCGTCGAAGAATATACCATGTCGTCATATTATATTTTTGTTTACCTTTATGACGATTACTCATTTGCCTACCAGCCTCATTTCTGATCGGTGGTTCCGAACGACGAACAAAAAATCTCCGTTGCCAATTTCAAGTCCGTCTTTACAGTTGAATCAAATTTTTTCAAGGTGCTTTGAAATATCTGGTCGAAGCGGTGATCTGAAGATCAAACTCATTTCTACATTGACCGAATGCATTTCCCAATTTCAACAGATAAATGACATTCGGGAGATTGTAAATCTAATAAGGGATCAATAACCAGATTCGATGATTTAGATAATTCCAAGCCTATTGTATCTAACCCGAAAACAGCGAAGACGAAGGGTAGCGGCAAAAATGTCGGTCGACCTAGTAAAGTTGATCTGAGATTTAAAAGCCATAGGGAGATTATGGTTCCCAAAAAGAGACTTTGCAAAAAGTGTAAGATGCCAGAACATTATGCTACGAAGTGTACTAATATAGTTCAACAATAGTTATTCTTATATTTTTCTCGAACATTATAAATTTTATGTCTTTTTTCTTATTTCTATATGACGTATGCTTCGCATGTCCAACGACGTATGTCATATACTTCAATCGAAGTGCACTGTACTATACAAAAGATGTATGTTATCTTGATTTATGTCTACATTTCAATCATGTCTCCAATTTATTTTGAAATACAATTTAAGAGATTCAATATGTGTTTGAAGTATAAAACTATCTCTCCTGATTAAACCAAGCTAGATATGTTATGTTCTCGATGCATATCTTGTATATTGAAACTCTAATCTTCTGACTGATACTTTTCTTCCAATCCAAAATTATTCCATGATCTAATGGTTCGACCTCATCAAATATTTCGTCAACATACAAATTAATGTCGTGTATCATATATAGACCTCCATCCAATGCCTCATTTATTTCCTGCGGGTGCGGTCTGCACTCGATACATTTCGCATCGTCCTTAACATCCATAAATTTTTGGAAGAAGTAAGTCAACCATGCGACCTGTTTTATAATATTTAGAATTTCTTATTTCAAGCAATGCAATAGAAGAAATTAAATACGTACCGCATGTCCTGCATTTTCAGAATTTTTCTTTCCTTTGCATTTGTAGTTTGAATCATAATGAAAATAGGTATTCATGGACTTATTCCATGCCAAGAAATGTCAATGTACATCGCTCTTTAATGGTATGATTATATGGACACCTTCTTCATAAAAATTACCCCGCATTCTACAAATTACAACGTCTTCGAAATTTTTCAACCTTGTTTCGTCGACCTCGTAAGGTGATCCCATCACTAATCGTCTATCCCTGTCATCAAAGATACTACTATGGAAGACTTGTATTTTCGAATATAGTGTCGAATCATTTTGGACCAGCTCTGCATGAATAATCGAGGTGTATATATCTACAATCTTCAGTACATTATGACAAAGTGTTAGTATCATTACAAATTAATAGTCAATAATAATTTGACATAGATATTTATACTTACTGCTGAACTATAAACTTTATGTTGCTTAATGTCGAGGACGTCTTGACCGCGGCATTTTATCAACGGGTTGACCTCCAGTACGAAATTTTTTCCAACAAATCTACAAAATTTTTAGTTATGAAGATATATTTTGAAATTTACAAATTGATGAAAAAATATAATGTCCTCACGAAGGTTTGTCTATAATTTCTTTCGTTGATTCTGATTTCTTTGTGATTGGTCTCGTTTTCTCTTTTTCAGCTTTTGTTTCCATTTCTTTCAATTTTTTATCAATAGCCTAAATCATTGCAATTGACATTGATTAATCATGAATACATTATGACATTTAATCAAACAAATTTTATGAGAAACCAAAATTTTACCTCTTCCGCTCTCCTATCTTTCACTCTTCGAATCATTGACGACATCTGTGGTGGGACGTTTTTTGCAGTCGGACTGAAATCTATACGACGTGCAACGTTTTTCAGATCTTTAGATGCATATTTTTTTCTCAAGGCCATGGTCTCTTCAATTCGATCTACTGTGGTCGCAGCCGATGCCCAGTACTCCGGCAATGTCATCTTTGGACTAGGTTGTTTTACCCTCATTCTTCTTACAGTATCGGCCAAATCAGGAAATTCCTCACTCATTGTTTTTTTGTGATACTCTTTCTTTAATTGCATTTCATTGTAGTATATTCCGTCAGGCATTGAAACACTCATCTTTGTGTAACGATTATCTTTCAAGTATTGATTGTGCAGTTCGTCGTCGTCTCTAATGTTAATGATCAAATTTGTTTCTGAATAAACATGTTTGGGTGGGCCACAAATTTCTTTTCGTGTCACGTGTATCGGAGTACTAACCACCTGGCTACTAGGACTTATTATTAAATCGAAATTTGGCGGTAATATTGATAAAGTCTTATTGATATTATCAAAGGACATCACCTCCAAATTACTCTTATCCTCCTCCACATTGAGTTCACTTAACTTATCACAAGCTAAATTCATTAAATCCTCTAAGTTTTTTTCTATAGTCTTAGGGCTTCCGATTCTTTCAGATCTAGAGCAGGACGCCCCGGAGCTACCGTATTCTACTAATGATAGAGAGTCATGGTCTATACATTCAGTAGATGAAAATATGTTAATAATTTCGAACGATGAATCTATCTTGGTTTTTCCCTTCTTTTTGAAGTTCTCGTTCATGTCGACTTCTTTCCAATCATCTACTTTAATTTTCATAATAAGTATCTGCTAACAATTATTATACTAATTTAATACATGAAAACTAACCTTCGTTATATGGTTCAAATCCATCTTCTTCTGGATCAGCAGACTGTTTAGGAAAAAATGATATTCATAATTTGATAATAATATTTTACATTTTTTGTATTAATAAAATTATACCTTGACGATGCAATTCCAAAAGGTTCTATGTCTTTTGAACTCTAATAGTGTAGGTTGATATAGTTGCTTAAATTCCTGTTATTCACAAATTTGAAAATATTACAAGCATTTACCTCTCATACACTTATACGAATGAAATCATGAACAAAATTTAATAGGAATATTTTGAACCCTTGAGGACCAATAGTAGCCCTCTAGGACCAATATTAGCTCTCGATGACCTATATTAGCTGTCGAGGATATGTGTACATGTTATAATAGTAGAGAATATTATCACATAGAAACGTTTAGAATTAGAATATTACAGACTATTTTGTTCTACAACAGAGTTTTGCAGTTACATAACGTAGAGTTACAGAGTATTGTACGAAATAAAATACAAATTCAACGAAAATTAATACATAATCAATGACAAATATCTAACGACCCGTAACCTTAGTTGAAGCATTGTCCACGTTGTAGGAGAGAGTTTCCATTGTCACCTACATTAACACGGCAAAATAGTATTTTATATTTTATATTGTATTTTATATTTCGTATGACTTATATATTGAACAATACCTCAGTGTTGGCTAGAGATTCTATTGTGCGGTCCCTTCTCTTCGAACATCCTTCATATCTTTGGAATATGGTTGAATTTCTCGACGAAGAAGGTCTGAATAGTGGCGTATGCTCCCATAGAAATACCTATCATACAATAGTTTAATTAAACCAATACATACGACAATCATACTAACAAATCGTTCATACTTACATTCATTACTAAGGCACATCCGTGGACATATTCTGTTACTCGACCACCAATTCTTTCACGACGGCGTACTGAATTGGATGCCTTCTCCAACTTCGTGAAAATCTGATTGAATATTAGGCCCGACCAGCAAAATTTTGGAATATATTCCAATCTTTCTAGATAATGGAATAATTTTAGGGGGAAGACTGTTCTTGTGGTCGGAATCAGAAAACTCGAGAACAGCATACAAAATCACAAGCGACAACAGTCTTCTATGTAGTCTGGTTCCTTAGAATTCTCCCGTACTGTTTTCTTGAAGACCTCCTTTATCATTGAACTGTAAAATATTTGAGGTTAAAATAACTATGAAAAGATCAAATATGTAATTATGTTTCTTAATTACTTTGTTACTTGTGTGTCGTTGAAATATTTTTCCCAAAATGGTGTCCAGTAATTAATTTCGTCCTTCTTATCGATATTTATGGAAGCCCTTGAAAAAGACCCAAGATGTGTCCTACATCACGAACGGTCATTTCTAACACCTTATCCTTCACTGCAAATTTGTGGCCACCGATGTATCTTCCAACCAAGTCGTCTAGATGAAACGGATTCACGACGACCTCGACATCGTTGAGGAAGTGACCAAATCCTAGACTCCTTATACAAGCGAAGAATTCTTCGGGAAGTAGATCCTTCACTAATAAATATGCGTTCATGAAACCGGAATAGCAGCATCTATTTTGTATGAGGTAGTGACCTGTAACCAAACATTTTTTAATTTCGAAGTTCTGTTTCAAGCAAATAAAATGCGGTAGATAATGAACTATTCCTAGACGTACTGTGTTTTGCTCCCCTGACGTACGATTTGGGGAACTCAGCTATAGGTAGGTCATCAATTTCCATGTCTTCCATCGCCTTCTTATTCTTCTTCTCAACTGCATTAAATAATCAATTAATTAATCTACGATTTTGTAATAGGATTTTCAAAATAAAATTACCATTTGGGCTATCGTTAGCCTTTCTTTTCAGATCCTTTTTTGGCAGAAATTGACATAGGGGCATGTCGTCTGGTAGTTCATCCATCATTTGATCCATCTCCATATCCTGAATGTAATTCTCGTCCGAATCACCATCACCTACATGGATATGTTGTGATTCTTTTTCTGCTTCCAAACATTCAGATTCAATCATAGGAGCTTTACCCTTGCCCTTAAATTTTTTTTCAAAAATGACTTTACGTGAAACCACCTTACGTTGCTTTGAAAAACTTCTAGACACTATTTTAGGCTTCCTACTCATTTTATCTGCATCTGAAAAAAATATTTTCCCAGAACGTAGTGTTCTGATAAAAACAGATTTGTCGGACGAAGATAGTATTTTCTGGTTCTCCACACACTTTACAATACTACAATCTACTTCTTCGTTGGACGATGACGATATTAGAGATAAAGATCCTAGGGCACTGAAAGGGTTAGACTTATCAACGTTCAAGTGGGGTTCATCATGTTCCTTATCATTCTTCTCCGCTTCAATAATTATGTTGGGCGACAAATCATCACCATGAGGCTTTATGTTATTACCCTCATCCAGAGCTACATTAAAGTCAGACGACTTTTCCTTGTTATACTCATCTACAGGATGGGAACTCAAAGAATAAGGATGCCGCATGTGATGTTTGCCTGCGGTAAATATATAATCAAACACCCCCATAAAATATAGCATTTTGCCGCATTGCAAATTATTATTAATCATAAGAGAATACGAAAATGATTTCGTATTTTAAAAACTAATCTCTCCCTCAGAAGATAGATGTGTAGCATCTGCATTGTTTTTAACGATGTGATCATTTTCCACTTCTTCTTCTGTAGTAGAACTTATGGCATTTTTCTGTGGAATAAAAAAAATCAACAAATAAAACAGTCAGCCATTTCGAAAGATGCATAAAATAAAGGCTTCTGATAAGGAATTTCAAAAGATAGATGTGTAGCATCTGCATTTTTTTTTAACGATGTGATCATTTTCCACTTCTTCGTCTGTAATAGAACTTATGGCATTTTTCTGTGGAATAAAAAAAAATCAACAAATAAAAAAGTCAGCCATTTCAAAAGATGCATAAAATAAAGGCATCTGATAAGGAATTTCAGAAAGTATTTTTAGCGACAAATAAAATATATAATTTGCCTCCTCTTCATTAGAAGTCTATCAGAGAAGAACCCACATTGACATATGTTTCTTATATATATTGAAAATTATAAAATACTACTAAAAGTAGTACAGTACAGCTTCATGCCTTCTTATATTTGTATATAATTAGAAAGAAACTACAAATAATGACAGACCGTCTTATTATCATCATTTAAACGATAATAAAAAGGATATGTTATGAACTAGATGGCTAGAATTTAAGGATCCAGTACAATTATTTGAAATAACCTAGTGCTGCCATATTTGATTAATCCATTAAACAAAGTAAAAAAGAAGTTAATTATAAAATAAAAGTTAAAACTAAAACAGTAACAAATCAAAGTAAATTCCCAACGTAGCAATTGTCAGACTTTTGAATAAGCATTATTTGCAACTGAAAAAAATATATTATAACTTTATATGATTAAGCATGAAAAGATGGTATGATCTACCACTTCTACTTACTGAAGAAATTGAAGATTGTTATAATTTTTTTTGAAACAAGTCTGGTGGGGTATACCAGATCATCCAAGGGCTCTAAGGCACCTCGATCTGTCAGTTCGGGTTGTTTCAATTTTAGTTTAACGATATACCCTCATATCATTGGTGCTTTCAAAAAATTTGAACTCTTAATTTCAGGATGCCACCTACTGCAACAGATCTATCTACTAATCCTGATTTCGTAAGGTTGCAATCACTACAAATGTCTCAAATTAAAGACATGAGTGAGTTTAGAACAACAGACAATAACAATATTCTAGAATTAAGCAAGCAAATTGCTGAAGTTTGTATTGCGATTAAAGAAAAACCACCTGATAAAGTGACAAAAGAGCAAGACAAAAGAAATCAGCCCAAACAGAATTAATAATCATCATTTCCACTAGTCTATGGTCGATCTAGACAGACCAGCCTATGCTAGCAGTATTCTCGACAATGATGCATATACTCCAGCCAAATACATCAAAGTCAATATGCCTATGTTTAATGGGAAAGACGCAGAAGGATGGCTATTATCTGTGAGGAGGAATTTCATTTTTAATAAAATACCAGAGGATCAAAAATTCTTAATTGTATCCTTTCATCTTGATGGTATTGCAAAAAAATGGTTTGCTTGGCTAGAAGCAAGCAATATGTTATCAACTTGGAAAAATTTTGTGGATGCGATCATAAGAAAATTCACCACTTGGCACTATAAGCTACCCGGTGGTAAATTAAGCAAACTCTGCCAAGAAGGCACTGTGGCTGAGTATCAAGCCATGTTTGAAGAACTGTGTACCAGAGTATTGGGGCTGCCAGAATATTTCATTCTGGAGATGTATATTTCAGGTCTTAAAGAAGATATCCAAACTGAAGTTTTAAGGGATAAACCAACTGACATCCATGAAGCTTTTGAGCTGTCCTTGATGGTTGAATCCAGAAAACCAGGCTTTAAGGGATTAAATTACAAGTCATACACTCCCAAAAATCCTAAAGTGGTGTCATTCTATCCCAAAAGTGATCCTACTGACTCTACTGTAAAAGAATCCCCTACACAAGCACCAGTATTTAAAAGGCTAACTCCAGCTGAAAGAAAAGAGAGGATAGCAAAGGGATTGTGCTTTAATTGTGATGATAAATTCATCCCAGGCCAGGCCACAAATGCAAGGGAAGAATATTTAGAATGTCTGCTGATCAACAATGCTTTTGGGAAATTGAGGACCAAAAGGAGGTTGAAGAATCTGACGAAAAACAGAACCAAGTCATTCAGGGGGACCAAACTGAAATTAGTCTATGCGCATTTGAAGAACACATCAATTCAAACACAATCAGGCTGGATGGGTTCATTAAGTGCCAAGGCATAAGTATATTGGTGGATACAGGCTCCACACATAACTTTATACAGGTTGAAGTAGCTAAGGCATTAAAATTAATAATACATGTAATAGTGCCTTTCAAGGTCTCTACGGGGAGTGGTGAAAAGCTTGTATATGACAGAGTTTGTAAAGATGTGGAAATCAAAATCTAGGACACAACAGTGAAAATGGATATATTTTTATTGCCTATGGCTGGATCCAATATGGTAATTGGAATCCAGGGCTTAAAGGTTCTAGGACCAGTCACTTTTGACTTTGTCAAGCTATGGATGAAGTTTGAGAGAAATAAATAGATTATTACATGGTATGGCTGCCCATGGATCTCAAAGGATCCATTATCATCAGCTCAATTGAAGTGCTTGGTTGCATCTAGCCAAGAAGCCTATCTATGCTATATGAAGAAGGTAGATAATAATTCAGAAATACTTGTTTTAAATTCCAGCAACAAGGATGTAACAGAAATAGTGCAAGAATATTCAGATATCTTTGAATCACTTGAAGGCCTTCCTCCCCAAAGGGACAGAGACCATTACATTCACCTAGAACCAAACTCAAATCCCGTGAATGTAAGACCCTACAGATATCCACAGTTCCAAAAGTCTGAAATTGAAAAATTAATTTCTGAAATGATGAACAAAGAAATCATTAAAACAAGCACTAGTCCTTATTCATCTCCAGTGTTGTTAGTAAAAAAAAAGATGGTGGGTACAGATTATGTGTTGATTATAAGGCACTCAATGCCTTAACTATCAAGGATAAGTTTCCAATCCCAACTGTTGATGAGCTGATTGGGGAACTAAAGGGGTCAAAAATATTCTCGAAATTAGATCTGAGGTCTGGATTTCATCAGATCAGGGTACACCCCCCCCCCACAGAAAGAACTGCTTTTAGAATCCACCAGAGTCACTTTGAATTTTTATTGATGCCATTTGGGCTCACCAATGCTCCTGCAACATTTCAGTCAGTGATGAATTCTATTTTGTTAAGTACTTGAGGAAATTCGTTATAATATTTTTTGATGATATACATGTATACAACCCATCTTTACAGGAGCATCTGGAGCACTTAAATACAGTATTTGATACACTAAGAAAGAATAAATTGCTGGCTAAATTATCAAAGTGTTCTTTTGGGAAGAATGGGTTTTCTAGGCCATATAATCAAATCTGATGGGGTCCATCCAGATCCAGAAAAAATTACAGCCATGTTGGAGTGGTCAGTTTCTAAGAATTTGAAAATGCTGAAAGGATTCCTTGGGCTAACGGGATACTATAGAAGATTTATTAAAGGCTATGCAGAGATAGCTTCCCCAATGACTGACCTTCTAAAAAAAGACTGCTTTAAGTGGGGTGAGTTAGCACAAGGAAGTTTTGAAAAATTAAAATTGGCTATGGTTTCAGTTTCAGTTCTAAAATTTCCAGATTTCTGCAAACAATTTACTATTAAAACGTACTGATGTATGAAAAAGTGGTGTTGGGGTAGTCTTGATCCAAGAACACCATCTTATCTCATTCTTTAGTAGGAAAATTTCAGGAAGAATGAGTTCTGCAGCTATATATATCAAGGAGATATATGCCATCACCCAAGCAGTGGTTAAATGGAGACACTATATATTTGGGTCTCATTTCTTAATTAAAACTGACCACAAGAGCCTCAAAAATCTCCTAACTCAAGTTATACAAATTCCTGAGCAGCAAGTGTTTCTTGTTAAATTGTTGGGATATGATTTTGCCATCTTATACAAGCCAGGCAAAGAGAACATAGTGGTTGATGTACTATCCAGATCATTTGAAGAAGAGGAAGAAGAAATTATATTCCAAAGTGGCTCTGAAGGCTTACCCGGATCACTATTATCATTTTCTGTTTCAGTAAACACCCTACTAGAAGAACTAAAAGAAGAGAACAGGAAAGATTCAAAATTTCAAGAATTAATGCAGAAAACCATGGAGGAGGAGTCTGATTTTAATGGGTTTCAAATTAATAAGGGAAGTCTACTATACAAAGGAAGGTATTACCTCAAGGAAGATTCTAGCCTCATACCTAAGATATTATGGGAATTCCATAATTCATTAATGGGAGGGCATGCGGGTGTTCTCAAAACAAGAAAAAGAATTTCTAAATTATTTTATTGGGCTAAGATGGGAGTTTCAATCGTAAATCATGTGAAGGAATGCTTAATTTGCCAACAGATGAAGCCTTCTAACCAAAAGCCATCAGGGTTACTTATGCCATTGCCAATTCCATTAGAGATCTGGAAGGATGTGACCATGGACTTTATAACCGGTTGTAGTAGACAGGTTGACAAAATATGCTAACTTCAATACACTATCCACTAATGCAATAAAAGTGGCTGAAATCTTCCTCCAGGATGTGATCAAACTTCATGGCATTCCCTCTACTATTGTAAGTGATAGGAATAAAATATTTACATCTAAGTTTTGGAAAGAAATTCACAGGTTGAGCGGGACGAAATTGTTATACTCCTCTGCCTATCAGCTCCAAACTAATGGCCAAACTGAGGTTGTCAATAGAACCTTGGAGATGTATTTAAGGTCTTATTGCCATGAGGAACCTAAACAATGGCTGAACCTACTGCCATGGGAAGAATTATGGTATAATTCGGGGTACCATTCATCATTATTTTTTTTGGTAAGGTTACTTTGGATTAAAATTAGAGTTTAAAACATTGCTAATTGTTTTTTGAAATTAAACCTACTTATGTTGCACGCCAGTTAGATGGTCCTAACCGCCATTCATCCATCGTCGGAATGGATGAGCATGAGGAGGGCGTCCCATTGGAGCAGCGCCCTCCCTTCGCTTGCCGTCTTGTGCCGTCCCTTGTACCTTTTTTTGTCGAAGCCTATTCCGGCCATCCGTATGCATGTTCTGATTACTATTTCCTTCGGTTAAGTTGCTACTTTCATTCTTCTCGCATTCCTCTGTTTCCATATATGGAATAGCATGATTCCAAAAATGTTCCATTGAAGCCCCCACACGGGCATTCCTGTAGTTACCTTATTCAGTTCGCGACCGGCTTCCTCAAAAGTTGAGGCGTTGCTGATGTCGACTATTGATCTGGCAGCTTCAAATCCTTCTCTCAAAATCCATTTCGCAAACTCACATTCCAGAAATAGATGGCTTGAGATTTCCTGACCTGTATCACAGAGTTTACACTTTTCGCAGATGAACATTCCTCTTCTAATGAGTCGATCTTTGGTTGGCAAGGTTCCCCATCTGATCCTCCATAGATTGAGGGCTATTTTGCCTATTTTGATAGCCCAGATTCCCTTCGCGAACTCGTCTTTTGGAAGCTCCGGGCGGAGAGTTGCTACGACGTTCTTCATTGAACAGCTTGTACCTTTGCCCACCCACGCTTTGGTTTTGTTTGTTCCTAGTTTCGCGCACTTTGCAATATGCTCCTTCTGTCAGAGGGTGATTTTCCATGCTGCTGAGTCGGTCTGCTACTTTTCAATTTGATCGATAGCTCTTCCTTTAATGTACCGCTTCCCCATCCACTCGCTCCAAATACCTTCCCCCTCCCACATTCTACATGCTCTGCCTATTATTGCAGCTTGATGGGGGTGAAACCCGACCAGTACTCCAAGACGCGCACGCAAGCGCCAAGCAGGGAACTCCGCGGGAAATCGGACCAGAACTCAAGTGCGCAGAGCTCTGCTTCGCTAGGACTTCTTCCACTCCAAATGACCTGCCTCTAATGAGTGGGGGATGCCTCCTATTTATAGGGATTATTATGGGGGTAATCTGGTCATTTGGGCAGTAACCGCCTAACTGATCAGATCGAGGCTCGAGATCGACTTTCTGGGGATCCGACTTTCCTGGTGATCGACTTTATTCAGAAGTCGATCCTCAGGAAAGTCGATCTTCCTAGGATTCGACTTGGGACCTCCCCAACCCTAGAATAGGTACCTCAACTCATCTTAGGCTATCCGGACTTCTAGTTGCTGGTAAGTTGTGACCGGGTTCGGGATACTGTATCACCAATACTCCCCCTTCCTCTGCGTATTAGATATCTTGGGATACGTCTTTTAGTACTATGGTCTGTGTGTTGGACCTTGTACTATCAGTATTCCCCCCCTTTTTGCGTGCTGGGGTGTGGATTTTTGGTGATTTTTGGTGCAGTTCTCTCTTTTGAGTTCTCTTGCCTCCCTCTACCTGCTGTTTTTGCAGTTGAGGTTGAGCGTACTGCCTCGTCTACCTATGTTCTTCCATAGGTGAGGTTTATTTTTGCATATTTGCCCCCTCCTTTTGCTCGCTGCTTTTGCGGCTGAGGTTTAGTGTGCCCCCTCGTCTACCTATGTTCTTCCATAGGTGAGGTCCATTTTTTGAATACTTACCCCCTCCTTTTGCCCGCTGCTTCCGCGGCTGAGGTTGAGTGTGTCCCCTCGTCTACCTATGTTCTTCCATAGGTGAGGTCCGCTTTTGAGTACGTCCCTCATCTACCTACGTTCTTCCGTAGGTGAGGTTCACTCTTGAACACTTACCCCTCTGTCTACATTTTTTATAGAAGGGGTGTGTGTTTTGCCGATGTGTTCCCCGTCTGCCTACGTTCTTCCGTAGGTGAGGTTCACTTTTGAGTACGTCTCTCGTCTACCTACGTTCTTCTGTAGGTGAGGTTTACTCTTGAATACGTTCCTCGTCTACCCACGTTCTTCCGTAGGTGAGGTTTACTCTTGAGTACGTCTCTCGTCTACCCACTTTCTTCCGTAGGTGAGGTTTACTCTTGAGTACGTCCCTCGTCTACCCACGTTCTTCCGTAGGTGAGGTTTACTCTTGAGTACATCTCTCGTCTACCCACGTTCTTCCGTAGGTGAGGTTTACTCTTGAACACTTACCCCTCTGTCTACGTTCTTTTGTAGATAGGGTGCATGTCGTGTTCCCCGTCTACCCGCATTCTTCCGTGGGTAGGGTTTACTTTTGAACACTTCCCCTTTTAGCCTCCGTTTTTAGTAGGTGGGTGTGTGTCGTGTTCCTCGTCTACCCGTATTCTTCCGTGGGTGGGGTTTACTTTTGGATATTCGTCCTTCTGTCTACGTTTTTTGTGCAGATGTGGTGAGTGTTTCTGGATGGAGTACGTGTCCCGACCCTGTTACTACTAAAACTTTCTCCACATACGTTCTTCCGTGGGTAGAGTTAACTTGGCGTCCTACTCTATTACTGCGTCCAGCAAATGTAGGAGTTCAAATATCTTAGAGTGGCACAGTTCTTTCTGTTGTCGTACCATCGTCGATATTATTCTTCCTTAGTGGTATGACTGTAAAGCTTCTGTATCTTTCGGGTCCTTTCTATTGTTATGCGGATTTCCGGGGTATTTTTCCTATACCCCCTGCCTTGGTGAACTTCCACAATATTTCAGGGGTATTTTTCCTACACCCCCTGCCTTGGTGAATTTCAAGATGTCAGGAGTGTTTTTCCTATACCTCCTGCCTTGGTGAACTTCCACAATATTTCAGGAGTATTTTTCCAACACCCCCTGCCTTTGTGAATTTCAACATGTCAGTGTTCTTTTTTCTACACCCCCCCTTGTGTTGGTGAATGGGGAGAAAAAATTAATCTCCCGTAATGCTAATTGACTTGTAATCTTTTCATTCTTTAACTTGTAACTCTGAATAAAGATATTTTCCCTTCTTTGCATCTGTTTTACACCTTTGCTCTGAAGCACGTCGGTGTACTCTACGGGTATACCTCGTCCTTTTTCTAAGGATTTCATTCATGGAGATCGACTTTTTCTAGGATGTTGATTCCTTAAAGTCAATGTTGTCTGTTGATCGATTTCATCCTTTTCTGAAGATGTCGAAGTTTATACAGAAAGTCGATACCATCCTTCTCTGAGGATGTCGATATCTTATAAAAATCAATCACATCCTTTTCTGAGGATGTCGATGCTGTGTAAAGGTCGACTCTATCCTTTTTTGAGGATGTCGAAGATTATATGAAGGTCGACTCTTTCCTTCTCTGAGGATGTCGATGTCCTATACAAGTTGACTATCCTTTTTTGAGGATGTCGATTTGATCACTTGTGGAATGTCGACTCTATCCTTTTCTTGTGGAGGATGTCGATGTCCATATGAATGTCGACTCTGTCCTTTTCTGAGGATGTCGATAGGTGCCCCTTTTTTCATAGGGATGTTGATCTCTAACTTCCGAAAAATATCAAAATCTGCCCTCCTTTCCTAGGGATGTCGATCTCTGACTTCTGAGAACATGTCGAGTCCTCCCTTTCGGAGGATGGGTTTGACTTCTTATTGTCAACTTCTTTAGTTGACTTCTTTTTGAAGTGTTTTATGGACTTCTTTTGGGAGCTTTCTTAAAATTGCTTTTTCAACTCCTACTTCTTTGTTTCTCGCAGCTTCTTGCTACCATGTCCTTCAAAAAGAACTTTGTTTAGGTCATCCCTATTATCGGTGGTGGTCATATTTCTATATAGGTGTATGGTTCCAACGTTACTTGGATCAACTGCTATAACGTTACTTGGATTAACGTGGAAGCAGCGGGATCCTGGTTGGAGTTCTTTTCGTATCATATATGGTCCTTCCCAACTTATGCCTAGTTTGCCTTTGGAGCAGCTCTTTCAATTGATGCTTGCTCTTTTTAATACTAGGCTTCCTTTTCTTATCGCTTTATCCTTGACGCTCTTGTCGTGATATCTGGCGATATTCTGTTTGTATGCCGTATTCTTTGCCTATGCATTATCCCGCAGCTCATTCGCTAAGTCCAGAGCTGTCGCATATGAACTTACGTTCTCCTGCGTGTCATAGGTCAATACTCTGACTGTTGGGATGCTAAGCTATGTTGGGATTAGTGCTTCCATTCCGCATGCTAGTGAGAACGGAGTTTCCCCGGTGGGTGTTTTTTCAGTAGTTCTGTATGCCCACAGGATCTCTGCTAGTAGATCTGCCCACGTACCTTCGGCTTGTTCGACCTTTTTCTTCAGTCCCTGAACAATGGCCCTATTTGTGACTTCTACTTGTCTATTACCATGTGGTCTATACACTGATGAAAAATGGATTTTGGTGCTCATGTTCTCGCACAATATCATGAACTCCCCACCGGTAAACTGTGTTCCGTTATCTGTCACTATGTGTATGGGAATACCGGATCTGCATGTTATGCATTTGAAGACAAATTTCGTTGCTACACCTTGTGTTATCTTGGGTACCGTTAAAGTTTCAACCCATTTGGGTCAGAGACCTTCCTCCCTGGTGTATTCCGCATACCCCCGATGGATCTTCTCTACAATGAATTGACCTTCATCTGCTGAGACACTCTTCATTAGAGGCCCATCGTAGGATTTTTTGTACAGGATGTCCCTGATTAGGCAGAACCTTGGAATGCGTGTTTGTAACTTACGCCTTTCATTTTTGTTCTCTGGGAGTTTTTGTCCCTCAAAATGTTCTATTAAGGGTTTTCCCCAGTCTTCTGCCTTTATCGTGACCATATTGCATAAAGGTGTGGATGTTGAGTCAACCAATATTTCTCTCTGCCCTCCTTCGAAGGAGGATGCTAGCTTTACCAGGGCATCAGCTGAGTTGTTTTGACTCCTTGGTATTTGTTCTATTTCCACCCTGTTAAATTACAACTTTATTTTTTCTATTGTAGCTGCTTACTGTATAATTAGGGGTACTTTGACTATAAACTCCCTTGTGAGCTGCCAAGCTACTAGTTGAGAGTCTGTTCTGATGATTACTGAACAAGCCCCTAATCTTTTGAGTATTTTCATGCCCTGGATTACAGCCTCGCATTCTGCTATATTGTTTGTAGCTGAAAATTGTAATCTGATAGAGTGTTCGTATATCCTTTGGTCCAAGGTGATTATTTTTATTCCTACCCCTGCACCAGTACTGCAGCTTGAGCAATCAACCTTTATCATCCAAGGTTTCTTATTACTTTCCTGAGTCAAACCCACAATAAAGTCTTCTACAGCCTGCCCTTTAATGGCAGTGGCGGAGACAAAATCTAAATCAAACCTGGTTAACTCCAGAGCCCACTTCGTCAGCCTTCCGGAAGTGTCTGGTCTGTGGAGTATTCTGCATAGCGGATGTTTTGTCAAGACTTTGATTGTGTGATTTAGGAAGTATGCTCGAAATCTGCGTGCTGCATGGGTTATTGCCAGGACTATTTTTTCCACTGGGGGTATCGTGTTTCTGCCCCCTGTAGCCTTTTAGAGTGATAATATATTAGGATTTCTTCGTTATCCCTTTGATATATTATAACTTTGCTGCTGGCTTCTTCTGAAGCTGCTACATAGCCCGTACTACATAGCACAATCAAGTTATTAATACCACTATCCTGAGGAATGAGATATTTAGCCCTAGATACTTATCTTAGTATGAAACGTTTGTCCATACTATTATCCTTGTCATGTGGTACTATTAATATGGTAGTGGGTGTTTGCTGAGGATTATGTAGAATCTGACATTATCTCTGTCTCATTCTCACCCCCCCTTATGAAAATTGAGCCACGTACCTTTGGTTTTTGGCGACTCTAACCCCCTTCCTGGGAAAAGTCGACTTCAAAAGTTTATCTCCCTCCTGGGAAAAAGTCGATTTCAAAAATGTCTATCCCCTTCTTGGGAAAAATTGACTTCAAAATGTCTAACTCAATTCCTTGGAAAAAGTCGACTTCAAAAAGTCTGTCCCAATTCTTGGAAAAAAGTCGACTTGAAAATATCTAACCCCATTCTTGGGAAAAAGTCGACTTCAAAAAGTCTTTCCAATTCTTGGGATTCAATTTTTTTTAAAAAGTCTATCCCATTGTTGGGAAAAAAGTCTATCCCAATTCTTGGGATTTTTTTAAAAAGTCTATCCCAATTCTTGGGATTTTTTTTAAAAAAGTCTATCCCAATGTTGAGAAAAAAGTCTATCCATATTCTAGGGATTATTTAAAAAGTCTATCCCAATTCTTGAGATTTTAAAAAAAATCTATCCCAATTCTTGGGATTTTTTTAAAAAAGTCTCCCAATTCTTGGGATTTTTTTAAAAAGTCTATCCCAATTCTTGGGATTTTTTTAAAAAAGTCTCCCAATTCTTGGGATTTTTTTAAAAAGTCTATCCCAATGTTGGGAAAAAAGTCAATCCCAATTCTTGGGATTTTTTAAAATGTCTATCTCAATTCTTGGGATTTTTTAAAATGTCAATCCCAATTCTTGAGATTTTTTTAAAAAGTCTATCCCAATTCTTGGGATTTTTTAAAAAGTCTATCCCAATTCTTGGGATTTTTTAAAAAAAGTCTATCCCAACTCTTGGGATGAAGTTTAAAAAAGTCTATCCCAATTCTTGAGATTTTTTAAAAAAGTCTATCCCATTGTTGGAAAAAAAGTCTATCCCAATTCTTAGGATTTTTTAAAAAAGTCTATCCCAGTTCTTGGGATTTTTTAAAAAAGTCTATCCTTCCTAGGATTCGACTTGGGACCTCCCCAACCCTAGAATAGGTACCTCAACTCATCTTAGGCTATCTGGACTTCTAGTTGTTGGTAAGTTGTGACCGGGTTCAGGATACTGTATCACCACAGCTATTTGAGTATTTTTGTAATCTCTGATTCCCATCCCTCCTTGCTCCTTTGTCTCCACCATGCTTGCCCATGACACCTCCTTCTGTGCGCCCCAAATGAATTTGTATGTGATTGATTGTATCGCTTCTAGAGATGATTGTGGGATTGCGTTGCTTTGTGCTAGGTACCCAAACTTGCCCTGGAACACCCAATTGATTAGTTGGGATCGGCCTGCATAGGATAGTTTTTTGCCACTCCATCGTGTCAAAATGCTCCTTAATTCTGCTAGTAGTCCGTCGCAGTCCTTGTAGAGTATTTGCTTCCCAGTCAGAGGGGTCCCTAGGTAACGGATTGGTAGCTCCTTTACTTGGTACCCAAGTATTGTTGCTAGTTCATGCTTGTCTTCCACCCGCTTCGAGAAAATTGTATGGCTTTTCTCCCGATTAATTCTTAGCCATAAAAATATAAAGAATTCTTTTAATACCTCATTTAGTGCTTGGAAAGTTTTGGTCGACGCCCGGCAAAAGAAAATTAATCGGCGAAGGCTAAGTGGCTTTCGACCATAACTCCTCTCGATGTATAGAGCTCAATCTGTCCACTTTTGGTTGCTAGGTTGACGAGTTTGGACAGGTAGTCTATCACCACGAGAAATAGCAGAGGCGACAGCGGATCGCCCTGCCTTAGTCCCCTCTCCATTCCTATGATTCCGGTCGGCGATCCCTCTACTAGCGCCGCGACCGATGCTGTTCGTACACATGTCATGACTAACTGGCAAAAGGTTTCATCGATACCAAGTAGTTCCAACGTAGCCTCTATCGCATCCCATTTCAGAGTGTCAAAGGCTTTGGCAAAGTCAATTGCGACGCAGGCTCGTCGTGAAGTGCTTTTGCAGTTGAACGATTGAGTGAATTCTTGCGCGAGACCAAGCATCAATGATTCTACGGCCTTTTATCAATCACTTGTGCTAGTCTGGAGGCGAGTATTTTTGCGAAAATCTTATATGTCACTCCAAGACATGAGATTGGTCTGTAGTCTTCCAATCTCTCCGGAGTCGTCTTCTTTGGAATCAACGTTAGGATTGCTAAATTTAGAGATCGGAGCATCCGCTTGGTTCTGAAGAAGTGAAGTATTGCCGCTATTATGTCATTCTTGATTGAATTCCAGTGGAAAGCCAAGATTTTAGATGTAATCCCGTCCATCCCCGGCGCTTTCCCGCCCGGCATACTTGTCAACGCCGTTCTTATTTCTGTCTCACTCGGTATGCACCTTAATTTTGCGTTTTCTACCTCCGTCGGTTTCTTTTCAATGTGTATGTTCAGATTTGGTATTAGTGCTTCTCTGTATGTGTCACTGAATAGTTGCTTGAAGTAGGCAGTAGCTCGCGCTTTCATGTCAGTCATTGAATTGGTTTGTCTCCCCTCACTGTCTATGGTTCCCATGACCGAGTTCCGGGCGTGCCTTGCTTTGATAGCTTGTGCAAAAAAATGGGAGCCTTGATCGCCCATGGTAATCCAGTCTATGTGTGCCCTTTGCCTCAAGTCCATTTGTTCACTGATTTGAAGCTCTATTAATTTTGCTTTTAGCTCTTTGCAGGCCAGTTGCGTCGCTGAGCAGTGCGGGCTTGATTGTAGCTTCGCTTTGTAACAGGCTCGCCACTTTCCTTGATGTTAGTGCGCTTGCTTTCCTGATTTTCACCCAATGTTTTGCCATATTCCTCACCATATTTATTTTCTGTTGTAAGGTGTATATGGGCGATCCTTCTATATCCTTCGACCAAGCTTCTTTAAATTTTTCATTGAAATCTTCTTCTCTCAGCCAGCTATTGAAGAACTTAAAGGGGGTTGTGCCCTTCTCAGATTGTGTCAGGCTGATGTGCAATCCGGCGTGATCGCTCGTTGTGCCGAGGATCAGCCTTGGTCGGGCTTGCGGCCATTTGGTTACCCAATTCGTGTTTCCAAGGGCTCTATCCAATCTGGACCTGGTATTGTCTGCTCCGGTGCCATTAGTCCAGGTGAAATCACCGCCGATCGCTGCTATCTCAGTGAAGCCAGCAATTGCGTTTTCAAACTCGAGCGCTCCAGCCCTGTCGAAGATTCCGCGGCCTTCTCTTTCCGAGGGGTGTCGTATCTCATTGAAGTCGCCTATGATTAGCCAGTCATTGGCGTTCGATATTGATCGCAGTGAGGTGATGCCATCCCATAGTTGCCGGAGTTTAACTGCCGTCCTCTCACCATAGACAATTGTTAGGTCAAAAGCATATCCACCTGAGTTCATCATTCTAGCATGGACATATTGGTTATGGGTCGCAAGTATTGTGGCCTTCCATTGATTTGTCCTCCAGCCCACCCATATTGAGTCACGATTATCCTCCGTCGCATTCCTCTCTATTGTCCATTCACTACCCATTCTTTCACAGGCTTCATTGAATTTGTCATTTCTTGTTTTAGTTTCTATAATCCCGAATATTTCAATTGATCTCTAGCGACATATTTTCATCAATTCTGTTTGTTTCTCCATTGAGCAAATCGCCCTTGCATTCCATGCAATTAGAGTCATCACGGGGGGTGATGCTCCTTGCGGTTAAGTTATTAGAGGATTTTCGTACCAGAGGGCCCTCCCCTCCTTCCCGACCCTCTCTGTAGTATTTAAAATCGGTTGTGCAATTGGATTGGTACGTTCGCAATTCGTTTTTCCGTTGCATTGACTCTCGACTGCACTTCTTCTATTTCAGTATTATTTTCGCTTGATCTGGCAACTTGCCTCGTTTTTCTCTGCGATGCACAGAGGTAGAAGATTGCTGATGTTCTTCGTCGTGGCAAGCTGTTCAAGTCCGGTAGGTTGTAGAGGATATGGGCGCGACTGATGTGATCTTCTGGTGACAGAGCATGCCCCTCAATGTGCGATTGTTCTGTTTCCTTTTCAGCCTCTACTTGATTACTCTGTTTTGATTTTGGGGGAGTTTCCGGATCGTTATTCAATAATGGGTTTGCCGGGTTGACCTGATTATCTGCTTCTTTATCCTTAGTGTTATCTCTTGCTTCCTCTAGATTCATTTCAGCTGTACTTTCTCCTATCCTCTCCAGGTTTGGTTCAGCTAGGGGGAGCGATATCTCTCCTCGGCTTTCGGGAGATATGTTCTGTTGGAGGATTTGCTCACTACCGGTTGCAGGCTTATCCACGCGCCTGTATACGAGTTTTGTACGCTGACGTCGTCGACGTCGGCGTGGCCTTGTCCTTTGCTCGAATTTGTCAGATTTCAAAATTTGAATTTCCCCCTCAATCGCAAGGACATCGACGCTTCCCACGGCAGGTGCTTTCTCTGCCTTGATGTGTTCGTTCCATTTTCCGTTGAGTTCTTCGTGCCCCCGGCATTGTTGGGGCAGTGGCCGAATCCCATACACCTGAAGCAGTAAGGCATCTTCTGGCAGTATTCAACTCCTACTATTGAGTCTCTATTAGGCTCGCACTCATGCCCCTCTGCTCTGATCCTCACGTTCGTCGGGTAGTTAAAACTTTTGTCAATTATTACACAGGATTCCAAAGGCGGTGGGAGGTGTGGGTTCCTTTGCATCTTTGCTCTTGCTTCTATCGGGGGGTCTAGGGAGCTTGTTATTCTCCCTGTTGCCTCAACTCCCCACATCGCCGGAGGTATATTGTATATAAGAGCTTTTTGCGGAATGGTGTCCAGAGGGTCCTCAGCCACACTCTCGCCCTTTTTCCTTTGCCTGATCATAATCAGGTCATCATCAAGATTCTCCCATTTGCTTGTCTTCAGTCTGTCATAATCCTTGGCGCAATAGAACCCTACTTTGTAAGTTTGTTTGTTAACTCTTGTCATTCTAAAGGTCTGTCGTGGTTTCCATTCTTGCTTAATAAATTCGGCAATGTCCTCTTCTGCCTTCATTACTTCCACTAGTCTGATTAGCAGTGATTTGTCATCAAGGCATACTCTCTCATTTATTGTGGTGTTTAGCATATATATCGTGTTGGACGACAGGGGCCTGAAGTGTGCAATTTTCTTTGGCTTCCTCCATCTTTCCCAAGGTTTCGCGTCCCAGTTTGCCATCAATCTGCAAAAGGAAAGGAATAGGGAAGGCCACTGCCAGGCTGGGCAATTAGACTTATGAGCAAGGGAGACTCACCGTTCAAGCGAGGGTGTCTCTGACAACCGAAGTTGCTCGTGGAGACGCTAGCCGATCCAATGGAAAGCGTGGTCTCAGTGTTTTTCAATCACCATTTCTAACAGTTCCGAGCAGTGCTTCCTTTCTTTCTTCCTCTGTAAGTATTATTTTCTACCATTCATCATTAGGTATGACTCCTTTTAAAGCTTTATATGGGAAGGAAGCTTCAGAATTAAAACATTATAATCCTGGAGAATCTAACATTGAGGAAGTTGATATGGTATTACTTACAGCTTAGAGAAAGTACTCTAGCCATCATAAAAGAAAATTTACAGAAAGCTCAAACAAGCTAGGATGAAATTATAGGCTGATAAAAAAAGGACAGATATTATATTTGAGGAAGGGGAGTGGGTCTTAGTAAAATTACAGCCCTACAGGCAGGAAACAGTTGCAAATAGACTACATAACAAGTTGGGACAGAAGTATTTTGGCCCCTACCAAATTAAGAAAAAAATTAACAATGCTGCCTACAAATTAAAGCTACCGGATGGAAGTAGAATCCACAATACCAGAAAATACGATGGTTGAAAATCCCATCATTGTTGTGGGAAATCATCCTATACTACACTCAATAGCAGTGCTTGATTCAAGGATTATTTGGAAGGGAAAAAATAAAGTTAAACAGCTATTAGTCCAGTGGAATGGTTCATTACCGGAGGACTCATCATGGGAGTCTGTAGCCGAGCTGGAGGAACTTTTTCCGTCCTTAAACCTTGAGGACAAGGTCGTGCTTGAAGAGAGAGGAGATGATACGTATTGTGAATGAAACTGTATACGATTTATGCAAATCAATTGTGATTGTACATCTGTACTACCTTTTCTATTTATACTATTATACTATGACTAATCTCTAACTAATTGTTGTTAGAATAACAACTAACTCCTTTACTTACTAATACACCCCCTCAATCTTGGGAGAGTTCTCTAACAAGATTGTTTCTTTGATCAATGAATGATACTGATTTTAACGCTTTGGTTAATATGTCTTCTATCTGATGTACTCTTGGTATATGTGATACATTTATTGTTCCTACTTCTACTCTTTCTTGAACATACTTCAAGTCAATGACTACGTGTTTTAACTTCGTGTGACATACTGAGTTTGAAGCCACATATGTTGCACCTAAATTGTCGGACCTGAGTGTCATCGGTAACTGCGCTTCAATACCTAATTCCAACAGTAGATTTCGTACCCATTCAAGTTCTGTAATTGTTGTGGCAATAGCTAGGTGATAGTGCCACACTCCAGTAGTTGCTTTTTCGGCTGCTAATGCATCTGGATTTCTTTTTATATCCACCGGCAGTTGATAAAGTCCATTCTTTTGCTTTCCCCTCATTAGCAACCTCCTAGTGGTTGCATCCAGTACCTTTATATTCTGATCATTAAATTCAAGCACAACTTTGTTATGAAGGCAGAATTGATGTACAGATAATAAATTTTTTGTTGCAGTAGGTACTAGCGGAATATCTTCTAACGAAAATTTTCTTTCACCATTATCAAATATTGATCTCCCGGTGTGTGATATCGTCATTTTTCGCCATTAGCTGCTGAGAGAGATGTATATCCCCTATATATTTTAGATTTTTGTAATAATTCTGAATTACCTGTGATGTGTGAAGAAGCCCCCCGTGTCAGGATACCAGATCAGGGGATGATTCTCTTCTTTGACAGCTTCTATATTTGCTTCCACGACCCCTAGAAGTCCTATCATTACCATCTTCCGATTGTGATTCGGAGGAAATCGCCTAGCGTTAAACCCGCTGTAACAGTTAAGTGCTATGTGACCTTTGCGCCCACAGATTTGGCAAGATCTTCTATTATGAGCGTTGTTGTAGTTACTTCCCGTAGATGATGTTGAGGAAGAACTTCTTCTTGCACTTGTGGTGGCTATGTTGGCAGCGATTGATGATTCATACTGTTCTTTCTTTATCCACATTTCCTGGTCCATTAACACAGATTGTAGATCCATGAATGTTAGATTATGATTGAAGTTGGCGGTCATGGCGGTGATAAACTGTGAGTATTCTGATTTTAGTCCTCCAACACTACAAGAAAAATGACCTTGTATGGCGGTCTTTAGATGACGGAGTAATTTCAATTCGTTTAACATTTAATTATTTAAATATGCATTTTAACTTTTAAGTTATTTATTGTTCAAAAACATAATTAGTTCATAATCTATTTTATTTTGTTAATCCAATCATTAATCTATCTTTTTTTCAACATATCATCTTCCTAAAAAAGAATTGAAATTCATTAGTTCATAGTTTATTTTTCAACAATAAAATTTATTTTCATAAGTCCATCTCTTTTTTTGTTACATTGAAGAAAACCATACATTGAAATTGAGAAACATCCTAGAAAAAACATGAAATATAATTTCTTTGCATGCCTAGTTAAAAGTCATGCTTGGGAAAAATTTCTTTGCATTGTCCAATGTAATTGAAATTGATTCACCACTATTAAAATTAAAACAACTGATATTCAAATAAATTAATTAAAAAGCTATTTCATTTCTATGGAAAAGTATTTTCTTCTTGTTGCGTTCTTGGGAATTGAGAAATCTGAAAATAGAAGAGAGGCAGACTTTGAAATTGAGACTTGTTTTATTTCAAGGGTTTTATCCCTTTACATTCACCAATTCAGAGATTTCTTCTGAATTTTGGAATTGTTGGAACTCTTCCGACCTTTGTCCTTGTAAGAATTTCTGGACGAAGATGACCTATGGCCCCTTTGAGCAACTGCTATTGCCTTCTGCCTCTGCTTGTTCAAGCGCTTTGTGAGTATAGGATCATCTGAATCAGAATTGCTTTCCTGAAACAGGGTTTAAATATAGTGAATCAATGATTAATACCAAATACTAATCATCCAAGAACAGTAGAAAACGTTGTAAATTAAATTTAAATATAGGAAGTAATAATAGTCTGGAATTCTGGAATATACATATATATATATGGCGCAATTTTGATGCGGTTCATCCTCAATGTGGATGACTGTTGTCGCCGTTCCGCATTGAGGACGAACCGCGTCCGTTCGGTACCGGAACCGCGATAGGTTCGCGATGGGTTCATCACTAGAAGAGAGTGATCACCTCCTTCACGACATACAAAATGTCACTTATCTTCATCTCTGCTTCTTCCATCTCTGCTCGAAGTTAAACAAAATGTCCCAAGCAACAGAACCTCCATCACCCCCGAGTTCTGACACTACCCATCCATGGCAGTTGTTTGGTATATCAAAACGGTTTGCTTCAGAAAATCTTCTTAAGGCTTCTCATCCCACTTGTTTCCACTGACACGAGGCTTTTTGGAAAGTGCCACAGTTGTCTTGTTCTTCCTTCAGTATCCGTGGTCGAAGCAAGTTCCCGTGCTCTTCAACCCGTCCTTCAACAAACCCACCCATCCGGTGATTGGAGAGCCCGAACCCATCTCGAACAGATAACATTGGAAAGTCATAGAAATGGAAAGGAGGAGGTGGACATCGCGATCTGGAACCCATCGCGGTTCCTTATGCCGTTCCAGATCGCGATCGGATGTCGTTCACCGCCGGGATGAGCGGTACCGGCTTGCAATGAGGTGTGGTACCTCATTGCGGCTGTAGAATTGAAATTGCGGTAAATATATAATCAAACACCCCCATAAAATATAGCATTTTGCCGCATTGCAGATTATTATTAATCATAAGAGAATACGAAATAATTATAGATAATATCGTATTTTAAAAACTAACCTCTCCCTCAGAAGATAAATGTGTAGCATCTGCATTTTTTTAACGATGTGATCATTTTCCACTTCTTCGTCTGTAATAGAATTTATGGCATTTTTCTGTGGAATAAAAAAATCAACAAAAAAAAAGTCAGCCATTTCAAAAGATGCATAAAATAAAGGCATCTGATAAGGAATTTCAGAAAGTATTTTTAGCGACAAATAAAATATATAATTTGCCCCCTCTTCATCAGAAGTCTATCAGAGAAGAACCCACATGGACATATGTTTCTTATATATATTGAAAATTATAAAATACTACTAAAAGCAGTACAGTATTATAAAAGCTTCATGCCTTCTTATATTAGTATATAATTAGAAAGAAACTACAAATAATGACAGACCGTCTTATTATCATCATTTAAATGATAATAAAAAGGATCCAGTACAATTATTTAAAATAACCTAGTGCTGCCATATTTGATTAATCCATTAAACAAAGTAAAAAAGAAGTTAATTATAAAGTAAAAGTTAAAACTAAAACAGTAACAAATCAAAGTAAATTCCCAACGCGGCAATTGTCAGACTTTTGAGTAAGCATTATTTGCAACTGAAAAAAATATATTATAACTTTATATGATTAAGCATGAAAAGATGGTGTGATGATATGATCTACCACTTCTACGTACTGAAGAAATTGAAGATTAGTATAATTTTTTTTGAAACAAGAAGTCTGCTGGTGTATACCAGATCATCCAAGGGCAGAGAATCAAGATCCGTAGATAAAGTTGTATCGTTTCCATCCTCGTCGTCCACATTCATTTCTTCAGTATTCTCTTCCATGAACTGGAATCCAACGCAAAATATGAAAAGTCAGAAGAAAAATGCAAGAAATTGAACACTCGCAACTTCCTTAGTTAAATGTACACACAGTAAACAGATAAAAAAAGTAGAATTTATAGCAGTTAATTTTATCTTTCATCCTTTATAAAGTTCAAGAACCTAGGTGAGGAATGATAGGCAAGATCTTTGTCAAGTAATCAAGTATCAACCATCTCTAATTCTATACCTTATCAATCACATCTTGTTCCTTATGACTAAACCCACTCGCTGCAAGTTCCTTGTCAAGGAGACCCTCAGATTTAGTTATGTTAGAAAATGACGGCCTGTTGCTTCCTTCATTATCTGAATCATGCCCATCACAGTCTTTTTCCCCATCATTGAAAGAAAGATTCAACCTGAAATAGAAAGAATAGTACGAGCCATAAATCAGTAAAGGACACAGCATGGATCCTGATAGTAAAATCACAAAATATCAAGAGGAATGTATTTTTAACAACCAACCTCTTTCCAAAATATTTGTAAACGCATCCAACGTCGCGATCAAAGTACCTGAATGAGGAACAACTTATCACGATGAATAAATACAATATTGCATACAAGATAAGTTTCTAAGAATTAACACGATTGAGAAAAATATAATAACAATACACATACATTTGTGCATTGCGGTGAGAAATAGATACCATCTGAGGAAAATCAATCATCGTTACTTTCTCATCATCATCAACCTATTACATTAAAAAAAAGTAAGTTGAAAAAATACATACATGTTCATCATATTTAGTTCACTATCCCGCACTGAATGTTAATTACAAAAGCAAGTTAAGGTGTACCATTATGTTAAATTCATTAAAGTCACAATGAATAAGACCATACTTTGCTAATCGAACAACTAGACCAATAATTGTCTCGAAGACAACATCTGGGTTTTCCAGCTGCCTTACTTGAACACTACAAAGAATAAAATTAGTGATCTGAGAATGCATACACATGCTTTTGGTCCAAACTTGATGTACATATTTTTCAGTGATTTATATTTTCCAGCTCTGCTAATCATGACAGGGTATGTCTATATATATTCTATAAGGAAAAAATGAAATGAAGGCAAGCACTTACAGGGGATAACCTTGTACGAGAGACATGATAATGCAATGTCGATTGCATTCTACAGCATTTGGTACAGGAAATCCATGCTCCCCTAAGGCCTGTAAGCATTTGGTTTTAGATTTGTCAATACTGAAAAATTCAATCTACATCAAAAATATAAAACCCACGAAGATTGAAAGAGGCATAATAACCTTCATGAAAGCATATTCCTTGAGAGCAGCAAGTCGTGAAAGATATAGCCAATTAAAGCTGCTACGATGCCTGAGATAATCACGTTTAGTTTTCACAGCCCTAAAAGATACCCTGCCTAACCTGTGTAACTTCATCGCCATAATAGTGCCATCTTCTGTGGCCACTTCAAATATATCTAATAATAATAGAATGAAAAGATAGAGAGCTGATTTTATATTGAAGAAGAAGAAAAATGATTACACCATGACATAACTGCCATCTGAAGAGTTCATTAACAAATTCGATACAATACCTGACTCCTTTCCCACACCTATTTGACGACCAACTGAAACAAAAACACCTCGATTGACAAGAGTCTTGATTGCGAGAAAATCATAACCCAGATATGTCAAACGGAACCCATCATCTGTAAAAATACTCAAATAAAATCATTGCTAAAAAAACAAAATCCTACTCTTAAATTTGTGTCAATCCTTGTGTTTCAATGTTTCATCAAGGTGATTAACCAATCAAATCACTAATTATCACAAAAAAATTATCACGCAAATCTAAAAAACTAAACAGCATACATTTCGAGGAGTCATGATGAACCAATTTGTGCTTCAGCAAGTTCTTCAAAACTTTGTATGTTCCTCCATGCCTACATTCATCCAAATAAACAGATTATAAATATGCCAAAAAAACTCCAAAACAACCGTTAGATTTGCAAATAAAACTAACTAACTTGAGCTTGGCAATTCGTTCAATAAGCACAACTGGTACGATTTGATGCTGAGATAAAATGAAAATTAAAGGAGATTAAGAAATACTGAATAAAGAAAGAATGGACGAAAGCCGAAAAGCAGATTGAGAAAATAGAAAAAAGAGATGTGTAGTCATGTACTCATACATTGCGCATGCCCATCTCAACAGCGGTGAGAACCCGGAAATCAT
Source organism: Zostera marina (assembly GCA_001185155.1). NCBI lineage: Eukaryota > Viridiplantae > Streptophyta > Magnoliopsida > Alismatales > Zosteraceae > Zostera > Zostera marina. The sequence goes on along the minus strand of LFYR01001031.1, from coordinate 77,876 downwards.
CCGTGGTGAGGTATCTTAGGGCATTTACGTCGAGCTTCATAGCTATCCGTGCCTTCTAAATGTTCAAAACCTGTTTTAAAAATAATGGTGATTGCAGTGCCAGAAAACCCAAAATGAAGAGAAAACAAAGAAAGTATTGGGGTGTTCGCCAAAAGGGTATTTAATAATTATTATTTACCTAAAATATTGTGGGGTAATAAATATAGGGTTGAAACTATTAAATGTCGATGGAATTTTTTTATGAAGATATGAAGAGGTCCTTGCCCGTTTTAAGAACATTTATATGTATTTTTAACAGCAATGCTCCAATTAACAAGTTGGGCAAGTGACTCTAGGACAAATCTAATGAAGCCTTCACGGCATTGACTTCTGGAATCCCTAAGTCAGGCAGGTTTGCTTTCACAGAATTGTTCACACACTTCACATCCATCAAGGTCAGCTTACTGATAAGCTCTTGAAATCTGATCTCATTCTGGCATCTCATATTCATCTACAGCCAAATGTGCCATGAGGCCTTCCCAAAAGTGCCTAAAATGTCCGAGTAGGGATGCAAACGAGTTCAGTCAAGTCGAGTTTTATCAGAAACAATCGAACTCGTTAACTCAATTCGAAACTCAAACTCCTTAACTCAATTCCAATCCAAACTTCAAATCGATTTACACACTTGTAATGTCTGATAATATAACAATTCTAAATGTCTAATAATAATTGAATCAATATAAAAAAAAAATATTTAAAATTAAAAAAGAGAAGAAGAAAAACTTCTGTTTGACATGTGTGTTTCTTATCTTCTAGATAATCTCCACATTCCTGCCAAACATTTCTAATCGATACATTTAAACCGAAGGTCGAGAAATGAACATGAGACGTTTTAGCATTCGTGTTTTATTATTAAATTGAGAAGAAACATATTATAAATTTACATACGCATAATAAACAGAGGAAGAAGAAGAAAAACAAACCCAACGAAAGTCTGTAATCTCTGGAGAATATCTCGAGAAGGAAAGAGCCACGCCTGCTGTTGCCGGCCGTGTAGTCTGGAATAGGGATTTGGAGCGCTAGGGTTTATGTTGGGGTTTGATTTGGGGATGAATGTTGAATAAAATTATAAAAGTGATTTTATTAGAAACCCCCTATAAATTAATTAATCATCAATTATGACTAATTTAATCCCATACAGTTCCATTTTATATTTTTATAATGTGCATGTGGGAAAATTTGTCGACGAAATTATCCAACTAAAACACTGTTTACTTTATGGACCGGGCCTTCACCATTCGGGGCCCATTCAAGGCCTATTTGGGGCCCATCGTGAAAGTATATGTTTAATTAAAATTAGATATTTTCAATCACCGATCATTTATTAAATCTTATCTATCATCTGCCGACTGCCATCCAATTCATGCTCATTATAACTTATTGACTCAATCGATTAATTAAAATTTAAAAATCAGGCTCTCAAATCAATAAAAATAAATAAAAACATTATAAATCTCTGAATGAATACCAACAAACTCTCACTAAAAATCAAAATCAATTTTATTAATCTCCATCACCAATCACTTCTAAATTCCAACCATAAAAACTGTACACATATGACATATACCACCAAACAGTTCGTTAAAAATGGATTGGCTTCTTATGTGATTATTCATTTAGAACAAGTTTCAGATAAGATAATGATCGACCAGATTATATAAGTTAATTGAATCACCATTGTTCATTTCGAGATATGCATATAGAGTTGTAAATAAATCAGGTTTGGACTGGCTAACTTAGACCCATGACGTTAGTCGGGTCTGAGATGGGTCCGGATTCAGAAAGAAGATATCTAAACTCAGATCTAGCTCAGACCCATAAAAAAATTCGAATTTAAATAGAGATTTTACCTAATAAAAATTTAATAAAATAATAAAATATAAAATAAAAATTAAGTTCAAAATATTGTGTAATAATCTAACCGTCTAAGTCTTTAAATATTTAATTAGTTATGAGTTAACAACGTCTTTGACGTATTTGCGCTTTGGTGCACCTGAAGTGCACCCTTATTTATTATCCATAATATATATAAGTTATAACTAGTGTTGAAACTCGAGCCTACTCTTGGGTTTGGGTTCGGTTCGATTATTCGTTTAATAACCGAATCGAACCTGAACCCGAACCGAATAATTCGTCGAATACTAAACTTTTTTTTACATCATCCTAAAAATAAACATTAAAAAAATAAACATGTCCATCTGACTATCTTTGAAAAATAAACAATAAAAAAAATATTATTTATATAGTCTATTTTCTTTTGCTGAGTCAATCCATAGTTATCTTTTTCTTATTGATTAAAAATCAGCATTAATATACTATATTAATGAAAAATTATAAAAATATACATAAGTTATGAAATATATAATATAAATTTATATAATATAAGTTTATAATATAAAATAATAAAATTTAATAAAAAATTTAAACAAACCAAAATATAACCTCAACCAAAATTTGGGTTCGGTTCGTTTAATTAAACGAATCTATTTCAAAGTTCGGATCGTTTAATAACCGAACCCGAAACGAACAGTTCGTCGAATACAGAACTTTTGTTGCAACGCTAGTCATAACCTTATTTATATTTAAAAATATAAAATAAGTAGATATTAATGTAGGAATGGGCATGGTCGGGTTTCTCTCGGGTTTGCCTAAACCCGGACCCGAGTTTTCAAATTGGGTTCGGGTTAAAACCCGAGAATGTCAAAAAATATTGAACCCGGACCCGAACCTGGTTTGATGTCGGGTTTGGTCGGGTCCGGGTTCGAGTTTAATAAATTGATTGAATATTTTACACAAAAAACCCTGCTGTTTAAATAATTTTTAAATTTTATAAAAATCAAATAAAATGGTTTGTAAAGGAAGATAGAGAGGGTTTGTGAAGATAGAAAGATCCGACGACGGTGAGAAGAGGTCCGACGACGGCGAGGAGAGGGCCGGCGACGGTGAGGAGAGGGTCGGCAACGGCGAAGAAAGAAAATGAAAGTGAAAGAGGAGAGGAGAGGGAAATGAAATTAAAGTTTAAATTTTAAATTTTAAAATATAAAATTAACTAATTAAGATTTATAAAAGATGAGAAATTTATAATTATATATATTAATTTTTTTATAAAATGTTTTATATGAAATCATATTAATTATTTATATTTTTTTATAAATTTTTTCGGGTTTCCCGACCCAAAAAAATCGGGTAAAAATTACTTGGATTCGGATCGTTCGCATCGTTCGCATTGGGTTTCATGACCCAAAATATCAACTCAAACCCGGACCCGACATGTTCGGGTTTGATCCGAGCCACGCCCACCCCTATATTAATGTATTATAAAATAAAATTAAAAGTATATTTTTGCAAATAAAAAATTCTTAGGCGAACCCTACAGTCTTACTCAATGGACCCGGATCAAGATGTTGTATTAGAGCCAGGGACTGAACGGGTCGCGATCCGTCTCGTTGTAATTTTAATTAAGTAGTAACTAATTAGAATTAATTAGTCATTAAGATTAAAATTTAATTTCTCATCTGCCCGCATTGAATGCCGGCCAACATGCTTTTAAATTCCTCACCGTCTCCAATCAGATCAAACACCATATATCTTAGTATTTAAAAAAGAACACCGTCGGCGTGGAAGAAAACAGCAGTCATCGAAGGTGAAGTGAAAGAAACGATGAGCCGCAACACGTGTAGAGCGGCAGGAGGAGGAGGAGGTTGGAAGCATTTCTTGAGGTTTCTATTCATCGTGTCTATACCCATGGTATTGATGATGATCTTGGTGGAAAAGGAAGACGAGATCTTGGAGTTTGGGTTTTCAGGTTTTCAATATTTAAACAGAATTCACTTCTTCTTCTGTCCATGTGCCGTCGTCTATTTCACTGCGTTGACTGCGTTGGTTTACTTCACATCGCGTCCCCGTCCGATCTTTCTGCTGGATTATGCTTGTTTCAAGCCACCCTTCACCTGTCGTGTCCCTTTCTCCACCTTTATGGAGCACTCCAGACTTATAGCGAATTTCGACGGAAAGAGTGCTGACTTCCAGATAAAAATCCTCGAGCGTTCTGGACTTGGTGAGGAAACATGTCTCCCACCGGCGAACCATTACATTCCTCCGAATCCCACACTGGAATCAGCACGTGCTGAGGCTGAAATGGTCATATTCTCGGCGATCGACGATCTGGCCAAACGAACTGGACTCAGACCGGACAAGAACGTCGATATCTTGGTTGTTAATTGCAGTCTTTTTTCTCCCACGCCGTCTCTTTCTTCTATGATCGTCCAAAGGTATAAGATGAAGAGTAATGTTCGTAGCTTCAATCTCTCCGGAATGGGTTGTTCCGCCGGTTTGCTCTCGATCAATCTCGCCAGAGATCTGCTACAGGTGTATCCCAACTCCAACGCACTTGTCGTCTCCACAGAGATCATCACACCCAATTGGTATGGAGGAAACCAAAGAGCCATGCTTCTCCCCAACTGTTTATTCCGAATGGGTGGCGCCGCCGTGGTTCTCTCCAACCGACGCAGCGAGAGCCGGCGCTCCAAGTACCGATTGGTCCACGTGGTCCGTACCCATAAGGGTTCCGAGGATCGAGCTTACCACTGTGTGAACCAAGAGGAGGATTCCCAAGGCTATACTGGAATCTCTTTATCCAAAGATCTGATGGCAATTGCAGGACAAGCCTTGAAAGCCAACATAACCACCATCGGACCTCTGGTACTTCCTGCTTCGGAGCAACTCCTCTTCCTCTTCACTCTCATCGGCCGTAAAATCTTGAACAAGAGGATGAAACCTTACATTCCCGATTTCAAGAAAGCGTTCGAGCATTTCTGCATACACGCCGGTGGTAGAGCCGTGATCGACGAGCTCCAGAAGAGTCTACAGTTATCAGCGGAGCACGTGGAAGCATCGAGAATGACGTTGCACCGCTTCGGAAACACGTCGAGTAGTTCTCTTTGGTACGAGCTGGCTTACATCGAAGCCAAAGGTAAGATAAAAGCCGGCGATCGCGTTTGGCAGATTGGGTTCGGAAGTGGGTTCAAATGTAACAGTGCAGTTTGGAAGTGCAATCGGAGTATGAACACATCTGACGTCGTTCATCAACACGGACCATGGGCAGATTGTGTTCATAGGTATCCAGTTCAGATCCCCAACATCGTCAAACTCTAGAATCCAGATATTTGATTCAATTATTTATCTCTACGGCTCCCTGGTTATCAGTTATCAGCATTGGACCTTGGTGCTTCGGTGGGAATGAATGGTAGCTGGCTGCCTGGTACAAATAATTAAATCGAAAGCAAAATTATAGTGATGATACCATGTACGATTTATGTATGATGATACCATTTAATATATTAATTTGTTGGGTTGGCTGACCTGTGAAAAATCGAAAATAAATAAACACATAACTATCAAGTTCACATATTTATTGCATCAACAACCAAAAAATAGATGCAGAGGAGTCTAAACTTTATTGTATAATCCGTATTCGAAAATAACTATCAGAAGGCTCCAACCTGCAATCGCTAGAATTGTCTTTAAGATGATCGATCATCTTTGAGACTTGTGCGTGTCATTGTAGTCTGTTCCTTCAATTGACTGTAACTAATCATGTATGATAGTGTGTGTATGTGTGTAAATGATATTACTGTAGGAAAGCGGAGAGCAGAAGATGAAGACGCTGGGACTTTGGTAGCAGTAGATCTGAAGATGATGGATGCAATAGCGATCAGAGCAAGAACAGTTGTAAGAAGCGATCTATGATCCCCAAAGGGGAGATCGAATTAGGCTTGTAAATAGTATACCGAAATTCGTATCCGCATTCGAATATGACTATCCGAATTCAGATTTTTGGATTTCGAATACTTGAATTGATATCCGGATTGATTTTATTCGGATGGATTCGGATATCTGAAAAATCCGGCGTTAAATCTGAATTCGTTTAAAAATTTCGGATTCGAATATTCGAAAAATTCGACGTTAAAATCTGAATTCGTTTAAAAATTTCGAACAAATAAATATAAATTGACTTTCGACTCTGGATTTTAGGGTGATTAATTGACTATTAATTAACTTTATCAATGATGATTTTATATTTTTATAATTTTATTTTAAATTTTTTATAAAAAGTTATCCGGATTAGGATTTTTCTATCCGGATTTTATTCGGTCGGATTCGAATTATCTAGATATTTATTCAGCCGAATCCAACCGATATACAGGGAGAATGAACTTGTGTATGATTGTAACTTAGCCGGTAGTTGTATTTATAGGTTTAGATATTGATCTCAATGAATATATCTGGTGAAAGGTGAGTGTAGTAATTATGGGGAAAGCGAGAGGTAGATATAGGATATATTTAATATGTCCCCTAAAAAATGTTCTGCGTTTCAGTGACGATCATAAATCGTCGCTAAATTAGCGAGAGGTAAATTTATAATCGTCGTCGTAGGTCACATCGCTGAAAAATTAGCGACGATGATCAATATCGTCGCTAACATATGGTCGTGCGTGGTTATTTTTTGGCGTCAAAAAAATATTATCATCGCTAAATCGTCGTAAAAAATCGTCTCTATTATTAAATTTTAATGTTTACCGTCTCAACTAATCGTCGCTGAATCGTTATTAAAATATTATACAATAAAAAAATATATTTAAATTTAAATGTGTGCTCATTTAGAGTTTTACATATTTTAATTCATACCTGAAAATAATAAACATTCACACACATTCAATCACACGCATTTACTATAAATCTATATAATATCATGACTTAATAAATTAGATTAACAAAAAAAAGAATTTAGATTGATTTAACACTTAGATGTTATGAAATTCATGTTTTCATTAGAGTTAAAGCGTTCTACAATATTTTTGTTGAACAATATTAGAAATATCTAAAGTTTTGCCCTTTGCTCGAGGTGTCGATTTGAAAGTATCTTCTTCTTTCCAATTTTTTCCCCAAATTATATCTTTATGCTTATCGCTCCATTGAGCCAAGGTGATTTTTGTCTTTGGAATAAAACCCTTATACAAACAATCAATTTGTTTTCGTATATTATTTGAAAATGTTTTGTAAGTTAAAGTTTTAAAAATGATATGTAATTCAAAATTTAGGATGATGTGAAGGAAGATAAAAATCGAGAAAAGAAAAATGTGAATATTAACTCAGATTAAAATGGAGTGGTGAATTAAAATCTTCTCGCTCTTATAATTATATTTATGTAAAGAGTAGCACTTCCATAATTCATTTCACTTTATTTGGAAGTTTTGGACTATCCACATTTTATTTAGTCATAAATATAAGATAGGTTAATCAAAGATTTGTTAATGTTAGACGTTGAATGGTCGATTAATTTTGAAAACGATAGTTAAACTATATAAATTAGAAATCTGTGGGATCTATAAGAAGAAATAGAAGAAAAAATATAAATAAAATGACATTTGAATTGCTATTATCAGTGCATTCATGCATTCAGATTCGTATACAGAAAACATGGAAGCAAGAAATATTCAGAAGCAAGAAAAACTGGCGGAGATGCAGACCAATGCAGAAAAATGGAAAGATCTACCAATGTCGAAGCCCTGCAACCAATGAAACTCTTCCCAACAAAGGCAGTAGATGCAGATCGGCGAAAGAGATGAGGAGAACTCGCCGGTGGATTAAATAAGGAGAACTCGTCGGTAGAAGAGATGAAGAGAAATCGTCAAGATTTGGTGTTTTGGAGAGAAATTTGGAAGAACTCGTTGTATTTGGGGGAGAAATTTTTAGAGATTTGAGGGTTTATAAAATAGGGATTTGGGGTTTTATAAAAATACTTAAGACCCGTATCAGGTAAGAAGGGTTCAGAAGCTGGAATGTTTACGGACTAAACAGTGACATAAGGAAGGATGAGGTAAAGAGGTTTGTTAAGAAGTATAAGTTGGACATCTTTGGTCTATACGAGACCAAGATTATGAAACGTAACTTTGCACACTGTAGTAAGATTTTCGGACAAAAATTTTCAGTGATGTCGAACATAACCGATGACAAAATCCAAAAGCCGGATTCTATCTAGCTAGTATGGGATGTGAGGAACTGGGAGATTGAGAGCTCCATTCTGGACGAGCATTACATACATTGTGTAGCAAAGAATAAAGGGGGTTTTACAGTCCATGTAACCTTTGTACACGGGGCGTCAGAGAGCAACGAGAGGGAAGAGACGTGGGAGGAGTTAGTGAGACTCAGCCACAGCATCAGAGGGCCATGGATCATGCTGGGGGACTTCAACGAGGTTAGAAACAGGGAAGACAGGATAGGAGAACATGCTAGGGCCTCCTTGGCATGCATAGGCAGATACAACCAGGCGATAGATGGAGCAGGTTTGAGAGAGATTCCTATCCAAGGAAACCCTACGACCTGGACAAACAAAAGGGTGGGCGAGTTCAGGATTAGCAGTAAAATTGACAAAGGATTTGGGAACTTTGAATTCCTGAACCTTTGGCCCACAGTGACCCTGGACAGCCACTCTGGTGGCACGTCTGACCACCGTAGCCTGACCATCGACCTCAGGGTAGTTGACGAGGGGAAGAGGCCTTTCAGATTCACAAACTCATGTCTAAGGAAGGATGAGTTGGAAGGGGTAGTCAGGGATGCTTGGCAAATCGAGACATGGGGGACCCCGATGTACATATTCACAAAGAGGCTGAACAATGTGAAGAGGGTACTCAAGAGATGGAAGACATCAGAGGATCAAGCAAGGAGGAGAATCGCCCAAGCAGAGGCAGAAATCCAGAAGAATGAGGACCTGTTGGAGGTAAGACCATTTGATGAGGATATCCAGGAGAGGCTGGATGGATGCCTTAAGAATTTAAAAGGCCTGCTACAGGTGCAGGAGGAGGATGCGAGACAGAGGAGTAGGGCAAATTGGTTGCGACTAGGGGATAAGAATACGAAATTCTTTGCAGCCATGACAAAACAAAGACAAACCCTAAATTCCCTCTACAAAATGTTAGGTCCGAATGGAAGGGTGGTGGTATCTAGAAGTGAGATGGAGACAAAAACGTTGGACCACTTCCAGACACTATTTGCTGAAGGGGAGGAGGCCTTAAGTACCGAAACCAGAAACTTCGTTAAAAAGGTTACACCTGAACAAAATAGGGAATTAGAGAAGATACCAGCGTATGACGAGATTAAGAGGTAGTCATGACGCTAAACTCAGACAAAAGCCCTGGTCCAAACGGTTTCAACGGAGCCTTCTTTAAGGCCTTTTGGAACATTATAGACGAGGACCTAGTCAAAGCCATACAATCTATCTTTCTAGGAGAGCCCCTACTGAGACAAGTAAACGCTACGTTCATTACCTTGGTCCCGAAAACCAAGAGCCCCACAAGGTTGGATCAGTTTAGGCCCATATCTTGCGTAAACACAACGTACAAAATCCTTTCAAAAGTCCTAACGAACAGGGTGGTACCAGTTGCAGATATCTTGATTGACAGCAATCAAACCGCTTTCCTACTAGGAAGGCTGATTGGGGACAATTATCTATTGGCGACGGAAATGGTAACGGGATTCGGTAGGGCAAGTGGGGGAGCAAATGCAGCCATAAAGGTGGATCTTGCGAAGGCCTTTGACACATGCAGCTGGCAGGCGATAGAGGACACTCTAATAGATATGGGGTTCAGTGAAATGATCACCAAGATCATAATGATGTGTATAACCACATCATCGTTATCTTTCCTGGTGAATGGGTCGCCGACGCCACAAATACTACCAAAGAGAGGAATTAGACAAGGAGACCCCCTCTCCCCGTACATATTCGCTCTCTTGATGCAAAACCTGACCATTCTCATAAATGAGAAAGTGGAGAGGAGGCAAATAAGTACCTTTAAGAAGCACAACGTGATGGGAATATCGCACTTGATCTATGCGGACGATCTTTTGATTTTCTGCAAAGCCAAGGAAGATTCCTTCAAATCCATCGATGAAGTGTTTAAAGTCTTCGAATCTAGGACAGGTCTGAGCGTAAGTGACCCAAAGAGTGAGGTGTTCTTTTCAAATTCCACAAAGAATAAGGACCAATTACTGGCACGTCTAAGGTTCAAGGAAGAGACCTTCCCAACAACGTACCTTGGACTGCCTCTATCACCTAGGATCCTCTACCCAAAGGACTGCGCCCCCCTAATTGAAAGAGTCAATAAGATGGTAGAGGGGTGGAAAACAAGGTTGTTGTTTCATGCGGGCAGGGTTCAGCTGTATCATTGGGGTATAATGGGCATATTCAATTTCTGAAATATGTCGAGCAGACTCCCGGCGGATACCCTTGAAGAATTGAGATCCATCTCTTACAGATATATGTGGAGTGGGAAGCAAGATGTCCGATGGAACCAGATGACCCTCCCCAAAAAGGAGGGTGGAATGGGACTGAGGTGCTTCAGAGAGTCCGCTGAAGCGGCGAGGATGATAAGGTTGGGTAGAATATGGGGGGGAGATATGTGGGTGGACGCGCTCTCAGAGATATAGAGAAGCACCCAAACTCGGATTCGGCCCTATGGGCTGAAATCATTGATAAGAAGGATGTGATAGAGGGGAATCTAAAGTGTGAGGCTGATTATAATTACACCTGGATAGGAAAAGGGACTTCCCTGACTTTCAAGAACGCTTGGGACTCCGTCAGGAATGCTGAGCCAATAGACCACTACGGGGAGGGGGTTTGGACGACTAGTGTAAGAAAATTAGCATAACACTCTGGAGGGCCAGGTGGTCCAAAATATCCATGAGAGCTGACTGGGCGGGTAGAATGGGAGGGGGGAACACAGGCTGCATATTATGTGGGGGGACATGGGAATCACAAGACCATGTCTTCTTCAAATGCAAGTTCTCCAAGGATTTATGGACATATATTTTAAATGCAAAACCCAGTTTGATTACGTGTGCAGGTCTATCTTTAGAACAGGTCATGGCACAGGCAAATGCAAGAACAAAGAACGCACCATGCTGGGGCCTGACGTGGACGTACAAGGCAGCGATAGTATGGGGAATCTGGACCGAAAGGAACAGGAGAGTGCATGAGGACAGACGCACGAGCCCACAGGAGATAGGGAGGAGGACAGTACAGGATGTAACAACGTCATTCAAGGTGGACAAGTATAAAGCAAAAGGTACGAGAAGGGAACAGAGATGGATGGATATATGGACCGGAGGTGCCCAGTTGGCGAGAACGTGAAACTTGTTTAATTCTTCATATTTGATATTGAGTCTGTAATCGTAGTTTAATAGGAACTTGTATTAAGGGAAACTAAAACTGAGGTATATGGTGGGATGGGGTTCAACTAAAAATAGAGCCCTGTCTTGCCAAATACTATAGGAGGGGACAAATTGGTAAATGGAATGACCAAAAAAGTCATATCCATATAGAGCTCTATCCCCCAGGGGGTGGACTCTATTATTAAAG